>CAOKZL010001480.1:0-345466 GCA_948472985.1 Iguana delicatissima | reverse complement strand
ACTATGAGTCATAGCTTGCTGGACAGTGCTTAATCAACTGGACTATGATGTGTACTTTCTTGTTACACATCATAGGAGTGAGGTCAAGAAATGCCTTGGGGAAAGGGCTGTAGCTTTGTATACAAAAGGTCCTGGCTGTAATCTCCAGCATTTTAGGCGAGGACCTGTGCGGGGGTGGAGGGGAGGCAAATCTTGCAGAAAAGCTTAAAAACCACAGTTGGTCAGTATGTGTGCAGTACTTAGCAAGAGGGACCAATAGTATGACTCACTATAGGACAGTTTCCTGTGAAGCAATAGGAAACATGTAGTTTTCTGTTGCACAAGGGAAAGGAATGTCTCCTTCTGAACCTGTAAATATTGGCCACAAAATCTGTTTTTTAGCCAGATTAAAAAAAAAAATCACGCTTTTTTTTTCAGGTGGGAGGGATAAACAGATATGATGATATTTTGTTTTGCTTTTAAATCCCAATCTTCAACATTTTCAACAGGATATGCTCCAGTAACAGGCATGTGTCATCCTGTTAGAAGCTGCACCCTTAACCATGAAGATGGATTTTCTTCAGCATTCGTGGTTGCCCATGAAACTGGCCATGTGTAAGTCTTACTAGAAAAAGGGTACCAACAATTAGAGATATCTGGTCTAAATCTGTCTTTTGATATATATTACATTACCTACACACACACAGAGTTTCCAAGTAAAAAGATGAAGTAATAGTGATTTCTGTGGCAGAATTTGCTTCCTAGCAATTTGAGGATATTGAGACTTGCCCGATTGTCGTCCCCTGCTTTCTTATTGTGGTTCACCAAGTGATAACCTGTGACAGCTATGTTCACCTTAAAAATAGCACAGAGATTTAGATGATTTATTTATTACAGCTACCTTGGAACTCAAAGCAGGTATATGTGCTATTCAGGTGCTCTTCTTTCAAAGCTTCAATCTGGAAGGAATACCATACCAGCCCAGTGGGTTTCATGCCACCTCATTTTATGTATGCACATGCACATAATGAAGGCTGGTAAGGGTTTCTACTATTTTTCCAGTGAGTCCACCCTAAGAAGAACTTTGGATCAAGATCTAGGTCTGTTCTGCCTTTCTTGGCAAGATCTTGGTGTTATTTTCCTTCATCTTTTCCCAACTTGGTGCCCTTCAGAAATTTTGGACCATTGTATTGATCATCCATAGCCATTGATCACATTGCGTGAAGCTACTGGAACTCTGGGGCTGGTGGAAACTGGAAGGCATCAGGTCATGGAAGTCTACAAATCAGTCATATTGTGGTGTGGCTATACCACTAAAAGATACCTCCTAGATACAGAAAAATTCTCTACACAAGATTAGTTGCTACAGATTCTTCTTTGTAACATTCTAGTTTCCTAGGTAGGTGGGTTTTCTCTCTTCTTAATGAGAGATTATTCTAACATATGAACCATCAACTAGAGCCTGGAGAGCCAAGATTTTTAGATACAACTAATAAGGTTTACCATCAGATTGAGAACTAAGACATAGAGCTCCAGAGATGGTTCTAGAACTGTGAAATGCAGATAGCTCAAACCCATTTGATTGTCATGGTTTCCTCTCAAGGAATCTTAAGCTGGGAAAAAGGAGTCTTCAACATAAACATATAACATCTTTAAGGAAGCTTCTTGTCTTCCAGCTAGTAGATGTCATGGGGGAAAGAAAGTTGTAACTTATGATCAAATTTTGGAATACAATTTCCATTGTCCTTTATTATCCCTTCTGGCTGGGACTTCTGGGAGCTGAAGTTCAGATCATCTGAAGGACCATAGATTCCCCACCGTTTATTTGTGTGCTGACATCTATTTGTTGGTCTTTGATTTCAGGCTGGGCATGGAACATGATGGACAAGGAAACAGGTGTGGGGATGAGACAGCAATGGGAAGTGTCATGGCTCCATTGGTGCAAGCTGCTTTTCACCGATACCACTGGTCCAGGTGCAGTGGGCAGGAACTCAAAAGATACATACAGTAAGAATCAACTTGTGGTTGGCAAATGCTCTACTGACAATTTGCGGAGGGGAATAATATGGGGTCAGTTGTCCTGTTTATCAGCACTCATTTTTTACTATAAAAACTGCAAGGCCTCCCAAGACATTTGAGTGCCTGAACAAAGAACAATATTTCTCCCCACATGAGTCCTTTTACGAAAGCAAACTGGTCCAGCAGTTGAATCTTTGTTCAGCACTGGCAGTGGGGTAGTATCTTCCACTTCACTCAGAGGGAACAGACTAATTTAGGAGATGCAAGGCAGGCCAGAATAAACATGGCTCTTGCTTGGAAAACTGCATTGTTTGCTCCCCAAACTGCAATGTAGCTTGCTTTATTCTGAGCTCAGTTATAAACCAATTCTGATTCTTTTCTGCCCCTGATTACGGCATTGGGAATGAGATGAGATCCTAAACTTCTCATGCCCGAGTCAACTTCTAAACCCTTCATTTTGCTGCCACACTTTAGGTAAGTGTGGCAAGCCAAGATCTATTAGGGGACATCACTAGTCATGGCCATACAAAGTCCTTTTCTGTGGCCATCTTCAGTGTTAAGAGGCTTAGTGGAAAGGCTCATGAGTGTGAGGAACACAAATCAGACTTGGAAGGAGTCAGAAGAGCATGTAGTCCAACTGTTGTGTAGCAGTACTTTGATCCACTTAGCAACCCCCTCTCAAATTGACTTGAACATGGTAGAAGAGAATGTGTTTCAAACAAGAAACATTTGGAGTTTGTAAAGCAAAAGCCCTTCAGCTGAGATCCAGAGAGCATGCATGTCTCTTCCAACTTACTTGTGCAATTGTCTGTTTCATAGATGGAGATGGCGTCCTCTTTGTCACTTTATCCCCAGGTGCTCAGCTCTGTTCCCCCACCACTGATTATTTCAGTGGGTCTACCTGGCTGCTCTTGTTCACCAGGTAAAGAAAGAGTAACCTTCACCTCTACAGGGCAGCACCTGTGAGACGCAGGTTGTTATTGCACACTTAAGATGAAGGACATTGCCCAAGATGATACAGGACACCTTCTTTTGCAATGTTCCCCCTCCCCACAATAATACAGCAGTACTCCCACCTTTAATGCCCTGTTATGTGATAACTCACTCTTTTGATTTCATTTGATGGGGGTTCTGCTCTTTCATCAGTTCTTGTTGCCTATGGAGGCTTGGTTGGAACTGCTTACACACACATGCTGCTTGCAATGTTAGCTGAGCGGGGGAAAGGTGCTAAGCTGGCTGACAGATTTTGAAAGCAGTGTGCACACAGTCAGTCCAAGCGAACCTTCATAAGTCCTCCATGCTCCCTACAGTACAGTACATGGGTACTGCTTTTCGACCAATTCCATTTTCTGACAGTGCTCCGGCCCCAACCTGTCAGATAATTGGGGAAGCCTGTAAGCTGCAATAACCAAAGATTATGCCAATAAGAGGATTCTAGCACCAGTGTCTGTAATTAAAAAAAAAAATCCTGGTGTGTTTATTGACTAATTAATTTACAGTCCCATTTTCCAGTTGTCCTGTTCATTTTTTTTGTTTCCTTGTAAAGTTTATTGAGTGTCTGCTGCACTCTAGTGTTGGATATGATAGCTAGCTAGCTCTATTGCTAGTTGTTCATTTTTTGTTTCCTTGTAAAGTTTATTGAGCGTCTGCTGCACTCTAGTGTTGGACATGATAGCTAGCTAGCTAGATCTGTTGCCCTCTAGTGCTGAATGTGGTAGATTAGATAGACAAACAGACAGACAGACAGTCTCTGCTTTTTCAAAATTTAGAATATGAAGAGAATAAGATCTGTGATAGATAAGTGATGTCCCATTATTCATGGTCAGTGATGCATCTGAGTGCATGTAATCATGGTGGCTCACAATTACATTCTGATTGAAAGTTAAGCTGTGGCTTGCACCTCCAGATGGCAACTTTCATCTTTTTCTCTTTTGTTGCTCCCCACAGCTCCTATGACTGCCTCCTTGATGACCCTTTTGAACATGATTGGCCAAAACTTCCTGAGCTGCCAGGGATAAATTATTCTATGGATGAACAGTGCCGCTTCGATTTCGGTGTGGGCTACAAAATGTGCACGGCGGTATGTCCAGAGAGGTTTCTAGAAAGTAAGGCTGGACCAGACTTTTGGACTGTTAAAAGTTCAGCCTGAACACAAAGAGGGTTGGGTGAGGAAGGGTGTGTACGTCTGCTTCACCCCTTTCACATTCTCCTGAGTAGAAGGGCTGATGTTTTCTGGCACTTTCACCCACAGGCAAACAGGTGATGGCTGCCATCTCTCTGCCCCAAGCACACACCCAGTGCCTCATTGTGGGTCACAATCTGGGATACAGAATTTTATGTTGTTCCACTAATTCCTTCTGAAAGCTACATGTCCTGTTCCTCTAAAGTAGCTGAAATCTTCTCCAGTGTTGTGTCATGCAAATACGGTTGCAGAGATGAAGGAATGGGGCATGCTTCACCCTACTTGTGTGAAAAAATAAAAAGAATAAATGGAGCTTTAACCAGTTGAGACTTTTTGCTTATGGGTCATATTTTTAGCCTGAAAACTAAGAAAGGTAAACCAATCAGTGCCTGGAGCATTTGTTTTTTCCTTTAAAACAAATTCATTATGTTCTAATGGTGCTTTCTTTTACTTGTTCATTATAAGAAGACTGGCTCATTTGATTACAGTGACATGCCACTTTTTAGTTATGTTTAAAAATTACATATAAAAGGTTAAAAGTAGACAGCAATTTAGGACCAAAAAGTAACCATTTCCCATTCTATTAACATCATCACAGTGTTCTGAATCATGTAGTTTCTTAAAAATAATGTTAGTAGCGTTGTTACCCAGTCACAGAGTGTGCTGTAGCAGGGTTGGGAAAAACAGCCCAATGAAGACTTGATTATGCTTAGTAGTACATAATGTTGAGTATCACTTGGAAAGGAAAATGGGCAACAGATGATGATAGACGCAGAATGGGCTGAATTGTCTTGGAGAGAGATTGGCTGGCTGGACTTTGGACGTGATGGACTCTTGCAGGGAGATGACAACATGTTACAACATTTTTATTGCAGGTTCCACTTGTATTATATGTTAATGGCGGTACTTGCTGTTTTAAACTGTGGGGTGTGTAGATAAAATCATCCTCCCCACCCTTCCCCCTTCTGATGTGTTAGACTGTAACTCCAATCATCTTAGCCATTGTGATAGCTGGGGATGCATCAGAGGGCATCCGTCTGAAAATGTCTGATGTATACCAGCATGAGGCAGAGTGTCAGTTCTCCAAATAAACAAGAAATGTGGTCTCTCTTGCAAGGGAAGTGCAAAAGGGGACATGTTGAATCCTAGTAAAATAGCTCTGTACCACTAACATGTTTGTACATTTTTGTTTGCAAAAAGTAGCTTGATTCTAAGAATACAATGACGCTGTGCAACTTAGGAACTCTGTTATGTTGAAACTGTTTGTATTTAATATATGTTCCTTTGCGTCTGACTCTTCCCAGTTTCGAACTTTTGACCCATGTAAACAGTTGTGGTGCAGCCATCCTGACAACCCCTACTTCTGCAAGACGAAGAAGGGGCCTCCGCTTGATGGGACAGAATGTGCCCCTAGTAAAGTGAGTGTGTACTTTCCAATTAAAGCTTTTTTCTTTTTCTTTTTTTATAGTCTCTGTTCAAAATATCACTCTTAACATGGTAGCTTCCAGCTAAAGATATTATTGAAAAATGTAAATCTTCACATATTCATCCTTCCATGCAACAATGCATAATTTCAAAACTTGTCTTCCTGCTAGGTGACATTAGAAGATTTTTTCTGTGTATTTTTTCACACTGCTGACAAAAAAATCATTTGTGAAAGCTTGGGGTTTGTATCAAAACCTTTTTTTTTTTCCAGAAAACAGAGTGTGTTTTCACAAAATATACTGTTACCTGTATTAAAATGTCATGGATGTGAAAAGAAGGCTTTGTATGAAAACACCCAATTTTTTCTCAATTTTTTCAAACAAAAATATTGAACGATGAAAGCCTTTGTGGCAAGTGACCATTTTCTTGATGGAGCATTTCAGTGTACTGACATGTCCTTTTTAATGCAGTATGAAAAAAAATTGAGTATTCTTTATATCCCTAGTATCATTGTCCAAGTACATAAGAATAGGGGAAACAGCTATAATGCATTAATTTATTTGTCCATGTAGCTTGCTATTGTCTTCTCTGATGAGTCCAGAATGTCCAAAGTCTCTGACAGAGAAAGTGCTTTCCCATCAACTGCTTCCTGATTCTTTTAATAGCCAAGACTGATTTTGGGTCTTTCTATGTGCAAACCATCTTCTCTGTCACTGAGCTATGATCCATCTAGCTTCTAGATTGGCTGTGTTTTCCAGGAGTGTTGCTCATTGAAAGTAAGGATGTAAGGCCATAATAGGGCCTAGATACCCTCAAGGTAGCAGATCCCACCTGATCTTGAAAGCTAAGCAGAGCCAGCCCTGATTAGTACTTGAATAGGAGACCACTGTCAAATCCCAGGTGCTGTAGGCTATATTCAGAGAAAGGAGCTAGCAGAGTCACCTCTTGAGTATTTCTTGCTTAAGAAAACCTTATGAAATTCATGGAGCCACCATAAAGTTCACAGGTGACTAGAAGGCGCACTCACACACAACCTGCTTTATACTGAGTCAGAGCATTCATCAATCCAGTCCAATGATTGCCAGCTGCTTCCCAGGGTTTGAGTCAAGATTTCTTCCAGGTCCCACCTAGAGATCTCTGGTAGTCGCTGTTGTCTCCCCTCTAAATACAAATCAGGCCTTACTCTGCTTAGCTTCCAAAATGAAACACATTCAGATATGTTCAGGATTACATGTACAAGTAGGGCATGGCTGATTTGACTGAGTAATCTACAGCTATTTATTTACAAGTGGCCCTGCAACAATAAAGTCCTGGCTCTGTACTAGTGCCTGATAGGTAGCGGCCCCCAAACGTGAAAGGAGGCCCTTCAGTGTTAATAAAAATAAGCAAATAATGGATGCACTGAATATTGAAAATTAAGTTTCTTCTCTTATAGGTAACAACCACCACAGCATAGTGTATAGATGCAAAAAAAGAAGAATCAATGTAAAAATATATATACTCAGGAGCAGGGAGAGTAATGGACTTCTGTCAGTTGCAGGTTACACTTATTGTAACACTGAGGTCATTCGGAGAACACAAGAAGGGTCACACCAGATAAAACAAAAGGTCTATGTAACCCAGTGTTATGTTCACAGAGTCTCAGAACGTGAGTTCAGAAGCAACTCTGTCTGCCCCCTTGCAGCAGATATACAGAACCACACAGAGGTAGTAGTACAACTAAAGAGAGGTAACAAGAGCTGCCTTAGAGTGAACATTAGAGCAGACCTACTACTCTCTGTCTCTCAGGTTAACCCTCAGTCTCTCAACTGAAATATCCCAATGGTCAGTGAGGCAGGGCCTAACTACCCTAAAGGCAACAGATCCCATCTGATCTTAGAAGCTACGCAGGGTCAGCTCTTCTTAGTACTTGAACGGGAAGCAACCAGTTAATACCAGTTGCTGTAGAATATGTCAGAGGAAGGAACTCGTAAAACCATCCCTGAGTATTCCTTGCCTAAGAAAACCCTATGAAATTCACGGGGTCCTCATAAGTCAACAGGCAACCTAAAGGCACACCCACCCACAGAGTGAAAGAATGTTTTCTATCTTCCTTCGCTGATTCTGTCATGAAGAATGGCCATCCCTACTGACAGGTAGTTCTTATGAATGAGATTGCTTACTGTTACTGTGGTATAAGAAATCTCTAGAATATTTTTTGTTTGCTTCTCTTTTCACCCCTCAGTGGTGCTATAAAGGTCACTGCATGTGGAAGAATACCAACCAGCTGAAGCAAGATGGCAACTGGGGAGCATGGACGAAATTTGGCTCCTGCTCCAGAACGTGCGGAACAGGTGTTCGCTTCAGAACAAGACAATGCAACAATCCCATGTAAATAAGAGGAGCAGCAAACTTTGCATGTACAGAATTTTGGGATGAGGGTTACTCAGAGAACGGAGCTATGTTACAGAGGAGGCATGTGCAAAGTGCTTGAATACTAGGAGACATGATTACTTGAATCTTAAGATGAGGTAAAGAAGTTAATAGAAGAAAAGCTTTCTAAATCTGCTCCCCACCACCTTGCAAACATCTACAGCCCACCCCAAGAAGAGCCTCTCCAGAGACTCAGAGGATGCTCCTGAACAGTATGAGAGCAATAAGGGAAACTTACTGTCCGTTAACTTCTGTAAGCTAACTTATTTTAGGATCCAAACCAAGAAGGAGGGGGAAGAGGTGATAGCTATTGTAACAGGTAGAATATAGAAACTGAATTATGCCATTTGTCTGGCTAGCCAAAGTATTGTTTGCTTTGATTGATAACAGTCAGTGCCTCTCCTAGATTTCAGACAGGAATTATCTGTTTCTAGCAAACTAATCCTTCAAATGGGAGATTGAACCTGGAACTTTATCTTGGGAAGTATGTCTTCTGCCACTAAGCTACAGCACTTTCCTGTGGTTATGACAGAGCAACAGAGAGAAATGCAGATCAGCATTTATAGCTGGCATGGGGAGAGAACAAGATGTGATTGACTACAGTCCCCAACATACCTGTCTATAACTCATGTTGATGGGGCTGATGGCAGTTGGAGTCCACCAATATCTGGAGGGCCACACATTCACTGATCTCACTTTGTAGACAATGATAGAAATGAAGGCAGAGATTGGGAGGCCAGAAGGTAATTCAGTACAAGTCTCACAAGCATTCTAATCTGTCCTTGTTTCCAACCATTCATTCCATAAAGGCCAGTTAATGGGGGTCAAGACTGTGCCGGGGTCAACTTTGAGTACCAGCTGTGCAACATGGAAGAGTGTCCAAAGCATTATGAAGACTTCCGAGCCCAGCAGTGTCAACAACGCAACTCACATTTTGAATATCAGAGCAGTAAACACCACTGGCTGCCATATGAGCATCCTGATGGTAAGTAATGAAATTTTCTTGCTTCTGTTCCTCTTTCATAAGACCTGCTTCAAACATTGCAAAGAATAAGGGAAAGAGGAACAAATCCATTCTTAGCATAGATGCTCATTTCTTTCAGAGGAAGCCTTTGCACTTCCTCAGGCTGATCACTAGAAAAACTGCTGGATTCTATTACAAGTGGTAAAGATAAACAGAATTCAGTGGACATTTAGATGGTATTAGGGTATAAGTTCTTCTATATTGTCATGGGAAATCTGATGTTCTATTGACTTAGCAAAGCAGGCAGAACATAATACCATGAGCTACCTTGAATATCATGTTGGATACAAAGTGTAAGATAAATAAAATAAACTTATTTGAGTAATCATATGCTCAGTTGAAAAGGGGTTTTTTCCCCTCAAAATAAGATTTCCATAGTTTCTTTGACAGCTAGATCATTCATACAAAGGTGAGAGGAGTGGGGAGGAAGACTAAGAGAAGGAGGGCAGGTAACTGATGTCTTCCATGCAAGTGTGGAAGTGAATCTGGATTTTAGTCTGAACTTAAAGGAGCTATTTGAGATGCCAGGCCTATTTTAGAGAAAGGACTCCCCACTTTGAGTAGCTCCTTTAACATTCAGATTGAAACCCAGAATGGATTCACTACCCTACAGATGTAGAAACCATCAGCTGCCATTAATGCCAGAGTATTGTCTCCTACAAGTTTCCAGCAGACATTCACAAATGTTCAAAGAGGTCCAAAAGAAATTCACTGAATATATTGGGATGCAAGTGGTGAATGAGGAAGACCTGCTCAGTCTCAGGCCCATCCTCATTAGAAATGTGGGGATTCTATCTTACAGGATAAGGATCCTAGCAAGAAAATGGATGCAACCTGCTAGGAATATTCAAGTGCTTTTGTGCATTGTTACTATGTGCTTCCCAGTCAACTCCAACTTATAGTAACCCTACTATAATGTTTTATTGGTAATATTTATTAAGAGGGGCCTTTCCATTGCCTGCCTTATAAGATGAGAGAGTGTGACTTGCTCAAGTTCACTCAGTGAGTTTCTATCGCTGATCACAGGAATTTGAACCCTGATTTCATAGAGTTCTGGTCCAACACTTAAAACATATTGTATGTGCCAAACATCATTTAATCATACTACAGTAGCCCCTCCACATTTGCGAGGGTTCAGGGCACAGAATCCTTGCAAAAATGGAAAAACCACAAATAACTCCCTCCCCACGATTCCCCTCTCATTTCTCTCCAGAGCTCCCTGCCTCCCATTTTTTTGTCTCTGGTACTGGTGTTGTGGAAGGGGGCAGAAAAAAGACTACTTACTAGTATTTTCTCCTCAGACAGAGAAGAGGAGAATTTTGGAGTTCTAATTACTTCCAGCAGCCATCTTGAGAAAGGAGGAGTAGAAGCAAAGAGAGCACCTCACCAATCAACAGGCAATACACAGCAGAATGTGCAACCACATGGCAGAGAGGCCACGCCTTCAGCAGTGGGAGGGGATTTTGCTCACATAAAAGGGAAAAAACCTCCATTTTAAACACAAGCCTTGCAAGCCTAGAGTGAGGAATGCAAAGAATGGGAGGAGGAAAATTGGGGTGGGAGGAGAGTCAAGCATGTGCCTCATGAATAATCAAATTTGGCAAGGTCAAATTTGGAGGAAGGACTCTACATCCATTTATGTTGAGGTTCCTGAATTGGTGTTTCAGTGGGGAGAACAACCGTACTGGTTTTATAATATAGATATTGTTCCCAGTAGTGGCCTTAATGCAGTTGCTAGTCCCAGCAAGAATAGACCCTCTGACTCATTTCTGGAATGATAGGTCAACACTCATTGACGTTCCAATGATTCAATGAATCTTCTTTAGTTGGAACTAGCAATTGTGTTTTACACTCAGGATACACAGAGAGGTACATTTTGACTATATTCTTGTACCATATAGCCACCAAGAGGTGCCAACTTTACTGCCAATCCAGAGAGACAGGAGATGTTGCTTATATGAAACAGCTGGCCCATGATGGAACTCGCTGCTCATACAAGGATCCATTCAGCATTTGTGTACGTGGAGAGTGTGTGGTGAGTTTGTTTTTGTTTTTTCCTTATCATTTTGGTTGCTTTTTGAAGCTGGAGCTTTTCACAAGAATATAATTTGGACAAACTGTTCATGGCTCATGGTACTTTCAGCCACCTCTTTGCATGAAAAATGTCCCTGATTCAGTTCCCGGTATCTCTAGATATGGCTAGGAAAGACCTTACCCCAAATCCTGGAGAGCTGCTGTGAGTTAGTGTAGATAATGTAAGAGTACTTCCTGTATTCCTCTTATTATTTCTTGGAACCATAAGACAGTGATAGAGAGAATTCACGGCCAATAGAAAGTTTCATTTACCAAGAAGAATACTGAAATCATTCGGATTCTGAATTACATAGTTGATATTGAGCTCTGTGATCTTCCAGATTCTGAATTACATAGTTGACACTGAATTCTGTGATTCCAGAGTAATACCACCCATGCTTTTATTTAAAATTAAAACTAAGAGTGACACATTTGATCTGGATTTTATGTATTTCCAAAGGATACTTCCTGCAACTCTCAGTTCTGCTGATACATTTGAACATCTCTCTGCAGAAAGTGGGCTGTGACAAGGAAATTGGGTCCAACAAAGCTGAAGACAAGTGTGGAGTGTGTGGGGGAGATAACTCGCACTGCCGGACAGTAAAAGGGACTTTCACTCGAACTCCCAAGAAGCCTGGTAGGGAGACTTTCACTTCAGAGACTTCCAGTTGGTCATCTGTTTGTGTGTTGCAATTTGTAATAATTTTGAAACAAAATCCTAAGGCAAAGAGCTAGAACTAGTGGCTCCATTGCACATGTGGGAGTTCCAGTTTATGCACAGAATTCCACAAAATCTGGAGCTTTCTTTCACTTTTCTGCGTCAGTCTTTGCAAAGATAGCCGATGCATGAAAAATGCTGTGTTTTCTGATATGAAAAGTAATAACACCATCCTAACTTATGTGGAGCTCCATGGGCTCACTGAAACCATGTGAAGTATGGGATTGTAGCCACTGTCTGTGGTGCATATACTGTATATACTGTAGATAGTGTACAGTAGACCCTGCACGCTGTTGATGCTGACCAGAGCTGGTAGTTTACTTCATGGTTAGATATCATAGAATTTCGTAATTGGGGCATTTCATGAAAAAAGCCAAGCTCTTGACTCTTTTTATATAAAGCCAAGAAGGACACATATCTAGCTATCATGGTTATTGCTACTGCTTCTGTTTGTTGATGGGGAACAAAGACTAGAATTCTATTGGTTACTTAAGACACAAATCTTCAAAGTGTAGTGCTTCATTGTGACACTGTGAAGCACCTATTGGGGAAGAGGATGTCAGAGAAAGCCATCTCCGCCATCAGAGAAAACTGCCATGCCAGCTTCTGGACAGCTTAGGATCCTCTTGCAGGGGAGGGGCAGCTTTCTTTCCTAAAAGCTCATGATTACAATTGCAGGATTGGGCCTACAAGGTGGCACGAGTGACTGTTTGCTCCCAAGTGAATTGAAAGCCAATTTGCACAACTATGGACCACCAAGAGGATATTGAAAATCAACTTGAAACTTTTTATGCTTAATGGTACCTTCCCTGTTGTGGTCAAGCAACTATAGTCAGCCACTCTAAGTGATAGCAGTAGGAAGATGTGAATAGAGGTGGTTGTGTTGAGCAAATTTCATTTTTAGGGTGCAAAGAATTTGAGATTGAATAAAATCACATCAGATAGAAGCCAAAGGTGACAGATTTATCCATCCAGGCTTTTGAGTGCTTAACTCTTAAAGTTCTGGCCATGAATCCATGTGTACTCAATCTAGGGAGACATAAAGAATATACTCAGATTTTCTCATCCACAACAAGAAAGGGCCAAGATACCTCAAAAATTATCAACCTCCATATTTTTCAAGACTTTCTTTTGCAAAAATTTCATGAATTTATTTTTTTCACAAAATATTTTTTTCAAAAGCATTCTTTGCTGGAAAAAAACCCTTTGTAATTTTTTTTGTTAAAAATCCCAAAATGTGAAAAAAAAAATATCATCAAATATGCAAAAATTCTAACCCAGGAGAGGTGGCCTTCTTATATTCTTTTGATTCTTGTGTGCTTGAGTTGTGCATTAATTCTGCCATGCAAGACTTGTGTTGAATGTCAGTGCTGGGCAACTGAACCAAGATAGCAACTATAGAATTGAATGCACAATTAAATGCACAACTGTAGAATCAACTGCACAATTCAATACATAGTGTGTCTCCCAACACAGTGACACTCCTTGTGTAACATTATGTCCATAACCTTGAACTGAATATACACATCCCATTGGATAAAAATATACAACTGCTTATGCCGAGGAACTTATGCACACATGAGACACCAAAATGAGTCCAACCACTGACTTTAAATAAGGGAGGGCAACACATGGATTCCAAACTATCCTGATCCAGCTGTGATTTTCCTACAATGAGCACTGTTCATAAGGAAAGTTTCCAACACAATCTCCATCTCATATTTATAATTTAAATGAATGGAAAGCGATTAGTAGCACAATTCTTTGCCCTTCTAAAGGAAACACTTTGCTACAGAAATAGATGACTGTTCGGCTTCCCAGATGCTTTGCCCTACAACTCTCACAGCCTCTTAACACTGGCTGTGTTTGGTCATTGTAGGCCAAAAATATTGAGAATCAAATTCACTATCTCAATCTTCTGGATTGTTCAGGGCAATTATGTATTCCAAGTAGTACTGATTTCTGTGCCTAACGAATCTTAAAATAGTTAAATGGTTCTATAAACACTCCTTTCTGCTTTTGAATGAGATTGATGGAACTGACTGTTATAATCCATTTGTATATATAGTCCTGTGTTCCACACTGTAATCTCCATTAAAATTACTCCAGACATGCCCATTTGAGGTCAACTGGAAATTAATTTTCCCTGGTTGAGAGAGAGAGAGAGGGAGGCCAGCTATCTTGAGAAAATCTTGCTTCTCTGCATCAGAAGTTCATAGCACAATTTAATTTGTCATAACTCAATGCAGTTTTCATCAGATTTTGTAGAACATGTCACTCCAAAGTTCCTTTTTTGGATTGTCACTCGTAGAATCTTGCAGCCAGAATGACCACAGGCCATGTTGGCTGGGGCATTATGAGAGCTGCAGCCCCCAAAAGTAATTTTTCTGATATACTACTTGAACCATCTGGAAATCTGGCTGAACCAATACAAAAGTAATGCGGGAAAGCTTTGTTATCTGATGGTTGAGAATTGTGGTTGAGGTCAATGTTTGGAACAAGTGACAACTATTTTTCTACTACACAATAATGTTTCACCATTATTATCATATGCTTTTCTGTTGTTTGCTTTAGTGTTCCCAAATAGTCTAATCACCCTCTTCCAACAGGGAAACAATTGAGCAAGAGATGCCAAAATGAACTCAAGTTTCTGGACAATGAAATCTGCAAGTATCTGACTGGTTTTTCATAGTCTTAACTTTCATTGACTATTATTTTAAAGCACTGCTGAAATTTTAAAAAAAAACATTCAATTTAGAATGTATGGGATAGGTTTGATTGATTAAAATGCACTCCTATGAAGACATAGTCAATGAAAACTCAAGACTTTGGTGCCTCATCACTAACAAAAGACATTCTGTTTAAGGGAAGACAAGAGGCGCATTCACTTTGCCCAAAGGAGCTCGTGATGTTTCTGTTTCTGAAACCAAAGAATCTAAAAATACCCTGGGTAAGTTTTGCTCCCTTGCAGTTTGTTGGGCATCCATGGCCACCATTGCTTCACTTCTCATTGCTGGCCAATCACTTACAAGCATCTCAAGAAGAGGCAAACCTTATATGTTTCCTATGAGAACTTCTTGATCACTTACAATGATGAGAGTAGTCTGACCATCAGATTTTATTTTCTTAAGTCTGTTATCCATTAGTTGTTTTGAAAATGAAGTGGAGATTTCATGGAATAATGTATTTGGCTACCATTAGTAATTTCAGCAATGCCCAAAGTCCTGATCCCAGCCATTTTAGGAAACAAGAATGAATTCCCTCCTCTAATACTTATTTACCACACATGTAGCTTTTGATGCATTTACAGTACAAATAATGATTTGAATTTACAAGACTTAAAGAGCATTTCTGATGCTCAAAAATTAGGGATCCAATGGGAAAAGGGTAAAAGGAATAATCCATGCAACCTGCTGTTTTCATTCTGCAAAACATAGGAAACATAAATTCTTTGCCTAAATTATCCAGATTGCTATGGTCTCCAGAGAACATAACAAAGTGGTTTGCAATGAGATTAGCTTGTTTTTCCCCCTGCTCCATGGACAGGTGAGAAAGGCAAGGCAGTCTAATCAACAATATTGCAAACTTCCCTGTCCTTTCATTTACTGTTTGTAGGCCTATGGATGCACCTCTTCTGCAGATGGGGCCAACCTCTTCTTGCAACCTACTAACACTAGCAATGATTTTCTTCTTTTGTTTCCTTCTCTGCTTTCTCCCAAATGCCTTGCTGCACATGCCAAAGGGTACCTTAAGATGTTTGACATCCCACCGGGTGCTAGACATGTGAGCGTCCAAGAAGACGAGGCTTCCCCTCACATTCTTGGTAAGTGCTTCTTTGCTTCAGTTAACAGCCCTGATGCAGAAGTCTTATACCACACTCTGAATGATCCTTAGGAGTAGTATGTATCTTCTACATCCCCTATTAAACTAGAACTCCCAAGATTCCTTGGACTGTAGCCATGACAGTTGATGTGGTATCACACCAATATAACTGAGTTGTGCAGACACATCTTTAATAACCTGTGTAGCTAACCATGTAGCATAGTCCCATGTAGTTCAGATGGCAACTACATACAATATTGTATCTTCACTATATGTTCTCTTTACAACATGCACTCTTAAATTTTAAGAGTGCACAACAAGAAGGTTTTATCCTTTAGGAGCAGCAGTTATCTCCGTTTTGGGAAACTGGTGAATAAGTGGCAAATTTAACAGGTTGTTCTTTTTGATCCCTAATGTTGAGCTAGTCACCACTCGTGCCCCAAAATGGAGGGCAATGTGTGATCCCACTACACTACATTTTAGCTGCAGCAAAGCTAATTTATATGCAAATCCTACCAAAAGCACTTTGCACCTCTAATGGATCCTTTATGACAGAAAAACTGTGCAATATACCATGTAGACATTTATGGAGACAACTGTCAGTCTATGCATCCATCCATACAATGATCTGGCTAGATGAGTCTATAATATGACAAGCCAAGGCAGCTTTTTCTGTTCATGTTTAATGTCTAAACCAAGGGCAGGCACCAGTTTTTAAAAAACTTAATTTCTTTCAGAAAGGCAAAATGGTGCAGTGGTTTGAGCACTGCACTTTGGAGATCAGGGTTCGAATCCCTGCTCATCCACAGAAACCCACTGCATGACCTTGGGCAACACACACTCTATGAGCCTTAGAGGAAGGCAAAGGCAAACCCCCTTCTGAACACATCTTACAAAGAAAACCCCATGATAGGCCTGCCTTAGGGTCACTATGGGTAAGAAACAGAAATGACTTGAAGGAAAACAACAACAGCAAACAAGGAGCTGCTTGCAGAAAAATCCTCCAAATACTCTACACTTCAAAAATCAGGAAAACAATCTCAGAACTTTGCTGACTTTAAGAACCTTCTTCCGTTCAGTCCAAGAAGAGAATACCAGCTGTTCCCGTGGTTAAATCCTTAGATTTTTAAAATCAAAATACAAAGAGAGATACAAATATATGAAGTCACTACAAAGAATTTAGTGTTTCATTTCCTCCTGCTTAGAAAGTAAAATATTCCCTAAATCAAGGTGATAAGGACTTCATTCCTTGTCCTTGGGGATTAACAGCTTTCCTTGCCAGCTTTCTCTTTCTAAACTTTCTAATCTTATGCTTTGCATCAATCTTTGTGTTAAGGCTGTAACATTTTTTATTTAAAAAAAAGGACAAATAAAGACAAATAAAAGACACTCCTTGAATCACCTTGGAAAGTCTATAATGTGAACATTTATGTAAACTTTTGGGAAATATGAATTAAGACATATAATTACATCCCAGTTTTTACAATGGCCTGAGAAGTCGAGATCAGTAAAGTGTATTTCAGAACTGGAATGCAAATAGCTCTCTTCCATTTCATTCAGTCTCTGAATCTCACCTGCAATCCCCTCCTTCTTTCTTATCAGGTTGCAAAGTTGTGATTTCTTCCTGAACTGAATTTCAGGCATATTTTAATAATTTTTTTCCCTTATGTGCACAATTATTTCTGCAACTCATCCCATTGACTAATGTGTGTTTCTGTATAGTTTTGCTCCCAATTGTGCACATTTTAGCTGTCTGCATATTAAAATATGTGCATTCTTCTGTGTACTCTCTATATCTTAAAATGTCCTACAAGCCTCAAAAATGTACAATTTGCTCATTTTTTCTCAAGTCTTGGGAAGCGCAAAGATGCTGTTTTCATCAAGACCACCAAGCCCAATGGAATTTCATTCTACCTTTATTATAAAACTAGCGCATTTACCTGGCGTAGCCTGGGATTTTATTTTCTCATGGGTAATACTTATTAGAAATATCTTAGGAATTACGTTACCTTACCTTGGGAATTAGATGCGGTTGAAATACACAGATTTGAGATCCTGTGTGTCCAGTCTGCTTTGATGGGTGTTCCTGCATAGCAGGGGGTTGAACTCAATGGCCCCTGGGTCTCTTCCAATTCTATGATTCAGTACGTGCAACTTTTCCCTATATTCCCCAATCCAATGTATATTCAGAGTTATTAACATACAGAGTTTGGGTTCCTGAGGGGAAACACTGCCCTCCTTCCTGCTGCTAGGCCTCGTCTCCATAGCAACTGGCCTGAGCTCTCTGACTGAGAATTCTAAAGGCCCCTCCTTGAACTACCAGCCCCAGGATGTCATAGAATCTTCTTAGGCAGCCAATCATACGAGGTGTTCTCACCTACACAGCCAATCGTATGAGGTGTTTGCCTGCCTGACACAGACAAACTCACAAACAGACAAACTTTGACTTTTATATAGTACAGTGGTTCTCAACCTGTGGGTCCCCCAGATGTTTTTGGATTTCAGTTCCCAGAAGCCCTGAGGATTGACCATAGTGGCTGGGGCTTCTGGGAGCTGAAGTCCACGAACATCTGGGGACCCACAGGTTGAGAACCACTGATATAGTAGATGTACAATGAATAATGTTCTTGGGCAGCATTGCTCTCTTTTAGGGATGGACAGTTAGTCTGTTTCCAGCCCATGCCAGTTTTCTACATGCCTCGGCAACATGACTTTTAGCCATTAGTCATGCTGGCTAGGAAGGTATGTAGTTGTCATCACAAAATGTAGCTTAGCAAAGCTCTGAGTTTGATCATAGATCTGTTCCAGCCAATATCCATGTCAGCCAGTATTTTTTAAAAAAGACATAAGAATACGTATTCATTGTTATATGCTATTTTAACATACGTGTTTTCGGTGTTTCCTGCACAGACAGCACTATATTCTCCTTTGAGCCTGGAACAAATGTGAATTAAACCTAAAGGAGAGTTTCACTAGTATAAAGGAAGGAAGATTGAGAGTATATCCAGTTTACATAGTTATAATGATTTGATAGCATGGCTCCATCCTAAGGAATCATGGGATCTGCAGTTTGATGAGGTATTTAAAATTCTGTGCTGGAGAGTTCTAGTCCTCCCCCTGAACTATCATACTAAAGCTCTCTAGTAGAGAATTTTAGGTACTCCACAAGCCTAACAATCCCAGGATTCCATACAATGAAGACATGAACAGCTAAAGTGATACTACTCTCAGAAGCTCTGAATCAGCAAAAGAGAATCCATGAACTGTTGCACACAAAATTAGAGAAACTGAAAAACTAGAAACATACTGTATGCTGCATTTGAGAAAAAGCAACTGTCACCTGTCAATTTATATTAGTGGATCAACTACCTGTGGCTTTGCTGTTTTTAGCCATTAAGAACCAAGCGACGGGTCACTATATTCTGAATGGTAAAGGAGAGGGATCCAGCTCTCGTTCCTTCATTGATCTGGGTTTAGAATGGGAATACCATGTAGAAGATGACATAGAAACACTTCAGACTGATGGACCACTGTACGATGCTGTTGTTGTATTGGTAAGTCATGCTTCTAATGTCCCAGGCCAAGCTGAGTTGGGATTTTTCCATTGTAGAACTAGTGAGAATGTCACTATGCTATTGCTTAAGAATGATTTTGCACCACTTATTATCAACCAAGTTGAAAATGGTGGTTCATCAAGGGTTTAATAACAAGCAACCGTTCACTGTAGTGCTTTCCTAGGAGTGCAAAGCACTATCCATATGTGGGATTTCAAGCATTTTAATTGTCAGCACAAAGGTATTGGGCTGCCTTCACGTTGGTGGGTCAGGCCCATAAACTTCCACTCTGATGCCATAGGTTTGTATTTGAAAATATTTGATTTATGGATTGTATATTAGAATATGAGATAAAGGGCTATTGTGTGAGAGAGGGGGAGAATGGAGTGTTGAAGTGAATGGCGATTGATGAATGACAGTTGGGAGTGGGGAGTTAATGTGCCTGAGCTTTGAGAAAAGTAAAGTTAGAAAAGAATTTGAGAGGAGTTTGAGTTAGACTAGGATTGAAGTGAGAGAAGGGAGTTTGAGTTCACTGGTTGGTAAGGATCTGAGTTAGCTTAAGAGGACTGAGAAAGAGAGACTGTGGTATTTTAATTCTGACAAAAGTAGATCCATTCAGCCACTTGTTAAATGGTAAGTCAGTGGGGGGGGGGTCTAGCTAAGAGTAACAATAAGATTTACGACCTTTCCGCACTACACTGTTGCAGTGCTATTATTCCACTTTCAACCTCCTGTGGAATTCTGGGCTTTGTAGTTTCCTGAGGCCAAAGAGCTCTCTGGCTGAGAATTCTAAATGCCCCTCCTCTAAACTGCAGACCCCAGGATTCCATAGGATGTTGAAAGTGGAATAATAGCACTATAACAGTGTAGTGCAAAAAGACCCTTAGGCTGATGAGCTGTGAAAAATAGCGGCCATCACTAATAGAAGAGGAAAAATCCCACATTAACAGAGCAGTCCTGGCATGTGTACCCTTAGGTAAATTTTCACTTCCTTAGAGCGACCAAATGCCTAAATCCAGTTGCTTTGGAAGTAGGGTAGAACCACTGAAGCAATCAGATATGCATAATTATTGATTTAGGATCTTTCCTTCATATTGCTGGATGGAGTAGGGGAGATGCCATGCTTTTCAACACTGGCAATTTATATATTTTTTTCCACAGATCATTCCTCAGGACAATGACACCCAGTCTAGTCTGACTTACAAATATATCATCCATGAGGATTCTGTGCCCAATGTCAATAGCAACAACGTCCTTCAAGAGGAGCTTGATACCTTTGAGTGGGCTTTGAAGAGCTGGTCCCAGTGCTCCAAGCCGTGTGGAGGAGGCATGTTTTCATTATTGGGGAAAAGGAAGTAAAACTAGGCTAGGGTGGGTGTGGGTGTATGTTGTACCTGGACACAATTCCCCATAGGGATAGATGGATCAGTGGGGGAATCCTCTTGAAACTTTATACAAGTGTAACTGGTGCGGGGTTATGATAGCAGGTCTACTTTTTACAATGTTGTACTAGGAGCAAGGATAGAAAAAAATATTCACTGTAATTTGTTTCCTGGCCAAAAAATGAGTTCCCACCATGCTGGAAGACCAATTAGAAAGAATAACACAAATGTGATAATTTGTGCAAAATTTGTCTGTATCATGCATAGCTCGGAAATTTTCTGCAAAAAACCATCTGGTTTCCAGAATGTTCTTGCATGAGGACATTTTTCATGCAGCCTCCTCCCACACGCACCTTTGAGAAACTCAGATGAGTTTTTCTATCAGAGGTAGTGTATTTTGCACTAAAAATATATTTGCACAAAAAGAAAAGCCCCGTGGGCTTTTTTGGAAACAGTGGGCTTTTGCACAGAATAGTGTTTTCACAGCAAGTACAATTTTTTCATGGAAAAAAATATCATTTTTAGGCAGCTACATGTTTTTTGTTGTTGTTTTTTTGTGCAAAATCATTGTTTTGTGAGCAAAAAGCAGCAATTTTGCATGAAAAATCCCTAGTGTGATTATGTGGAGAGAGTGAGGAGTCAAAATGTGCTTTTGCACATTGAATTGTGGTATAGGAATCAACGGAAGGTGACACATTCCCCACCACAGTGCTGGATAGAACAGTTACCTGATGTGATATGAGGCTGTTTGATATCTGTTCATCTTAAAGGTCATGCATTTGTGTACAAGCAGCCATAATATTCCATAGGTATAAGATCTCATGGGTAGTTCATTCTCTCCCAGCTCCCCCAATTTGTTAGCAGCCATTAAACTGAAATATCCCCACTATTTTTTTTATCACTTTCTCCTCTGCCAAATTCTTGCTTGCTGTTTGCACCCAACATGGAAATCATAACAATTTCTGTTTTATTTTATTTTCAGGTTTTCAGTACACCAAGTATGGGTGCCGCAGGAAGAGCGACAGCAAGATGGTTCACCGTGGCTTCTGTGAAGCCAGCAAAAAACCCAAGCCTATTCGCAGGATGTGCAATCTTCAGGAATGCACCCAGCCCTTGTAAGCATCTACTCATTTCCAGTGGCCTATCTGCACCTGTGACACGGGGCTGCAAAATGACATTCAGCCTTGCTTTTCAACCTCTTGAGACTTTGCAAAGGTCAGAGGGGAATTAACAATTCACTGTACTTCAGCTTCAGAGCTTGAAACCGTTGATAGCAGTAGCGCTAGTCCAGAGAAGTAACTTTTCCAGCCCTGGACTCAGTTTCCCACATGGGTAACACAGGGATATCAGTCACAGTTTGTTTCATTTTGCCATGAAAGAGCAAAGTATTCCAAATGTTTTCTCCCTGCTAAGCAAGAGTTCAAGCACCTTTTCATAGCATCATAGATTTGGAAGAGACCACAAAGGCCATCTGTTCCAACTCCCTGCCATGCAGGAATACACCATCAAAACACTCCTGACAGATTTCCCATCCAGCCTGTTTAAAAACCTCCAAGCAAGGGGACTCCACCATACTCTGAGGCACCGCATTCCACTGTCAAACTGCTCTTATTGTCAGGAAGTTCTTCCTAATGTTTAAATGGAATCTCTTTTCCTGATGTTTGAAGCCACTGCTCTGTGTCCTGGTCTCTGGAGCGGCAGAAAATAGGCTTGCTCCAGCCTCCGTATGACACCCCTTCAAGTATCTAAGCCTAACTATCATGTCACCTCTTAACCTTCTCTTCTCCAGACTAAGCATACTCAGCTCCCTAAGCATCTCCTCCCAGGGCGTCATGGTTTCCACACCTTCTACCATTTTGGTAGAACACCTGGAAACCCTCCTCTGGAGATGTTCCAGCTTGTCAATATCCTTCTTGAATTGTGGTGCCCAGAACTGGACACAGTATTCCAGGCGGGGTCTGGCCAAAGCAGAATAGAGTGGTACTATCACTTACCTTGACCTAGACACTGTACTCCTGTTAATGCAGCCCAGAATCACATTAGCTTTCTTAGCTGCCGCATCACACTGCTGACTCATTGCTGAAAATATTTAAATATTTAAAATATTTGTTTTCCTTTTGTAGACTTCTTTGCAAAAAAAAAATGATTTTGAATATCTGAGCAGCTGCCTCCTCCCATATGACCCTGCCTGAAATTTGAGATCCTTTGTTTCGTGTAAGAAATCACTTTCTTTTCTGGAAAATACACTACTTTTCCCCCACAAAACATTTATTTTTGCACGAAAAGCACCCCTCCCCCTTTTTTTAGGATGGAACTTTTCACAAAAATGCTGCAAGTGCAAAAATATCTTAGAGTAGCTGATCATTTTGGGAAGCGGTGTCTCAGTATGTCAAAAATAGCTGTTATATCAAGGAGAAAATTTGAAATTCTATATAACTTTATTCTAGCTATAGTACTTGTGCATCCAATTTCCATGTAACTGTGCAATTTAAACATTGGACTTCCTTTCTGATGTGGCTTTCTATTGTGTACAAAGGAAAATTTATGTATATTGGAGGATGTTTCAATCTTGTAGGTAAGACATTTTTTTGTACATGGCATTTAAGTGGCAGATTGTAACACAAAAATCACAAAAGAGTTCTTTCCAAAGGATAGCTGTGCTTGGATGCATGAACAAGCCCATGAAAGATGAATTAGGCTGGGTGAATTCTCACTCAATCCTACCCCCAGCCTGTAAGATCCATCCTATAATAAATAATAGTTTCAGAGCCAAAGCAAAGTTAACATTAACAGAATTCATTTGGGAAAGAAAACTGGTTTGTGTGGAGCAAATCTCACTCAAGAGTTTCCTACCTGCTAACAGGCAAAGGTGGGATTTTATTATAAAATCTATCGTTGCCGTTTTGTTCCTCCCAAGTTTAGTAGGGATGTGTTCCTTAGGAAGTGAGCAAAATTTATCTTTGTTTCACAGCTGAGATGAGAAAAAATCTGATGAGCCAGACATTATATTGTGGACGATTACATCTCCCACACAAGCTTTTGTTCTTTTAGTCACCAAATTTGTTGCAGGTCTAGCTATACATTATTAAAACTCATTCTCTTGTATCTGCAGAACTCTGCTCTCATGAAACTCATTTATGAATCATCAAATATTTGTGTATGCATGCACAGTCAGTATTTGGAGTGGCTTAGCGCATTGCGACTTAATAGCTTTTCTCTTTCCCGCTCCAGCTGGGTTGCCGAAGAATGGGAGCACTGCACCAAGACCTGTGGGGCTTCCGGTTATCAAATCCGAACAGTGCGCTGCATTCAGCCACTTCATGATGGTGCAAACCGCTCTGTGCATTTCAAATACTGCAGTGGGGATCCGCCGGAGAGTCGCAGGCCTTGTAACAGAACGCCATGTCCCGCTCAGTGGAAAACCTGGCCGTGGAGTCCAGTAAGCACCCTTGTGCCTTCTGTGTTTGAGCTATTGGAAACTAGTGGAATTGTTGGTTTAAAAATCCCAGGTCCAGCTATTATTTGCAGGCGTAGGAGCCCCTCTGCAAGTGCTCTGACTGCACAAAAAGTGTGTACCCTTTGTGAGAGTGTGAAAATTCTCAGTTCCAATTCCATTGACTTTCTCTGAGTCCCATTTGTATTTTCTTCCCTCTGCTGTTTCATATGGAGCTACAAGACTTGATGGTGGTGGTGATGATGATGATAATTAAAAAAAATATTTATTACCTGCCTCTCCCCAAACTTTGAGGCAGGGTACAGAATACAGAGCTAAAAATCCTAATTAAAATACACTAAAACATAGAATAATACAAACATACTATGATTAAAATATATCATGATTAATAGTACAATTAAATTACAGTTAAAATGCAATTAAAAGTACAATTAAAACAATTAAAAATACAATTAAAAATAGACTAGATAGGCCTCCTGGAAGAGATTTATTTTCTGCTCTACAATTTGAGCCCTTGTTTTACACATTTCCTAAATTCGACCTTTATTTGCACAGTTTACCTGATTTTTGCAACTTTTCCCAAGTGACTAGATCATTCTTCATAATTATTTTTTCAGCAATGTGCATTCTTGGTATATGTTTTAAAAATGCACATTTTTGCGCCCTTGATTGCTCAACAACACTGTGTAGGTCTCACTAATATGCAAATAAATGCATATGGAAAGATGCACATTTTCTCACCACAAGTGAGAAGATGGGAGTGGCAAGTGCAAAAATGCTGTCTTCATGCTACTAAGTTCAATCACCTTCATTTCCACCCCTATAACTTTGGTATATATTTCCCCCAATCTGTCCATTATATATGCATTGTTTTTAAGGCACACATTAATACTGAATGTGCTCCCCACTAAATAAAGTGGATTGGTGTTGCTGTTATGTACCTTCAAGTTGACTCCAGCTTATCCTTGAGCTTTATTGAAAATATTTATTCAGCGGGGTTTGCCATTGTGTTCTTCTGAGTCTGAAAGAACAGAAATTGCCCAGGATCACTTAGTGGAGTTCCATGGATGAGCAGGAATTTGAATCCTGATCTCCCAGAGTCCTAATCCTGCACTGAGACCATGATACTGTGCTGGTTCTTGCATTGTTTGTGTGCTTCTTTGAAATATGCACATTTTCAGTTTGCATTTACTTTTGCTTATATTCCAGAAAAGGAAAGTCTGATGCTTGAAATTTCTTAATATTGGGACAATTCAAGATAATATGCCTTGTTCTGTAAATAGTCTCTCAGACAATGAACTGAACGAATGTGTTAAAAAAAAATCTTGGTTTAAGTGATTTTCTTATGTGAAGCAGCTTTTCTTGATCCATTTGGAGATACGATTGCAGAAATTTATTCTTCTTCTTTCTAATATGTTGTTCCTTTTCTCCATAGTGTTCTGTGACCTGTGGTGAAGGAACGGAGTCCAGGCAGGTTTTATGCCGCACTGGTGACCAATGTGATGGAGAGAAGCCAGAATCTGTGAGAGTCTGCAAGCTTGCGCCGTGCAATGGTAAGCAAAATGTTGCCCCTGGTTATGTCAGGATGGGATTATCTAGTTTCTGGTATTTACAACACAATCTCCCTGTGCTGATATTGAGTGCATCTAGATTGACAGTTCTTACTAATAACAATGGAACGGATTCCAAAGACACTGTTAACCTGTCCTTCTCTCTTTATTTAATTTTATTTTGGTGGAAAGAAGAAAGGGTGGAAGAACTGACAGTGAAAGATGGGAAGCTTTGCAAGCATCATCTTCTGGGTCACCCGCAACATTTAATGAATGAAATAGGGTTATGGGACTGTAGTAGTCTCATCTAGAAACACTCAGTATCTAAAAACTGTAGTAAAGCAGATGCTTAGAGCTGCACTGGTTTGAAACAGGATGGTTCTTCTCCTTTCAGATGTTAAAACACAATAGTATTAAAGGTAATTTTCAGTTTCAGAAAAAAAAAACCCACCAACTTTAAAAGTTTGTTCCTCAACAACCAGTGATTTTTTCTTCTTTGTCTCCCAATGGCAAGATAATAGGGAGTGAGTCATCCCATAAAAGGTAGCTCTAGAACCTGGGAGTAGCCACCAAAGAGACATTCTTTCATATCCCTACAAAACATAGCTATGAGAGAAGTTTCTCCAAAGACCTCATGGTCTGGACAGGTTCAGGGAGACAGAGTCTCTCAGCAGAGAAAAAAAATGCACTGATCTAGTCAACATAATATTTTGCCAGTACACATATAACAACATTCCTCATACCAGTTCAGACTAATCATTCATCTCGCCCAGTATTGTCTGTCCTGGCTCTCCCTTGTCTCAGATAGTAAAGACTGGTGGCTTCAGAGCCATTGGTGTGGTGAATCTGAACATTAAAGATGCTGAACCTATTTTAAGGACAGATTTCAGCCCTCGGATAGCTCCGTTAGATTGAAGCCTAAAACCCATATTGGATTCACTGCTCCAGTGGCATGAAAACCAAAAGCTGCCACTCACCATCTCAGACCAGAGCTGTTTCCTGCCATCCACCATATGATCCTTGTAAATGGAGGTCCAAAGGACGGATGCTCACATGGGACCTTTGAATGGCAAAGCAGCTATCATGATCTCTCTGGCATTTGGGGAAAAGCTCTTCCTTTCCTGGGGCCTTTTCACAATATGTACTTGCAGCATTATGATTCTACTTTAACTGCCACAGTTGTATCCCATGGAATCGTGGGATTTGAAATTTGGTGAGGCACTCTGCTGAAATTTCTTTTTTTAAAAAAAATCCCTAAACTGTACATCTGAGGCTCCCAACATCCCATGGGAGCTTGCCATATCACGGACAGTGGAATAATAGTGCTAGTGTGAAAGGATACTCTGAAAAAGCACACCAGCACAAACAATAGGAACACGAGGAGTCCAGTGTTGTCTGGGCATTATGGTAGCTGGAGCCACAAACGCCTAGGACAGCAGGCAGTAATAGGTTTATCTAAAACAAGGGGTGGGAGATTTGTATCCTTCCAGATGATGATTAACTGCACCCTCCATCAAATCTAGCCACAAATCTGGTTTATTTAGGTGAACCTTTGGAAGTGCCATTGTCAGGACCTGTAGAAAGCAGGCCTTGAAAAAGAACTGGCTTGCCCGAATAACTTTATGAAATCTATCGTTCTTTGGCATCATGTGGACACTAGAGGGAAGCAAAGAGTTGCCTGTTATACGAAGACAGGATTTTCTTCTAGGAGAAGTGGTACTTTTGTATCTGTTGGTGTCTTCTTTTAAAAGAACATTATTTATAAAAACTATCCTATCAGTCCCTCATGCATTCCTGGCTCAAAGTAAAGGAAAGAGTGCTTCAGCAGTATCTGCCAGAGAACCAAAAATTCTTTCTAGATTCAAGCCAAGATACTGTTGAACACAACGAGATAGTTTCACAAACTCAATGGACGTCATTGCATTTACTTCCCTTAGCTGCCATGATGGATATTACTTATTTTAAGAAGAAATAGTGTCTGTTTTAACCAATGAATCCAGCCAAATAAGTGGATACTAGATTATAAATCCAAATACAAGGGTCACTGTGTGGTCCCAAAGACAAATTCCAAACTCCATGCTGTGACATTACCTTTGTTAAGCCATCCAGAAAGTCAAAAAAATCTTTGTGCAAACTTTCTAGACCACTGGCTTTCAAGCTTCAGCCTTTCTGGTGTTTTGGATTTCATCTCCCCGAAGCCCCAGGCAAAGGCCCTGGTCAGGATTTCTGGGAGCTGAAGTTCAAAACATTTAGAGGACCTGCTTTTTCAAAAGTAAGGAGGGGAAAGGGGAAATGATTGCAATAAGAGTTGTGGAGTTTGCATATTATCTTCAGATAGTTTGACAAAAAAAGTCTACAGACTATCCTCTTGGGTCCAATATCATTGTGGCTGTGTCATGCTGGGCCTAATTTGACAGTCTACAAACTTTAAAGAAGTCCTCCAAGGTGTTGAATCTATAGGATCAGCACTTATCTTGGAGATTGGTTTCAGAACCTTGGATAGTTCCTTTAAACCTAAAACCCAGAACAGTATTATTCTCCCATGGTCTTTGAAGCCAACAGACACCACTGGATTTGGTATGAATGTAGTTGAAAGCAGATATTAAGAATCCTGATCTGTACAGTGATATGCTTGGATCCATCAGTTCCTTCCAAATCTCTGGAACAACTATGAAATGAATGCAATTATTTCTTCAGTGAACATATGGTAACTGTGGGATGTTTCCAGATGATTTAGAACAACATCTACAATGACAGACAATTAAGGCGCTGTCCACCTGCAAATGGAGTAATGAAAACCTGATTAGATTGTGATTTACAAGCACGTGCCAGACTAATGAGATGAGATTCAGGGTTAGGGGGGAAATGAGAGCTTGGAAAAGCTCCTCTTAGAGCAGTGGTTCTCAACCTGTGGGTCCCCAGATGTTTCTAGACTTCAGCTCCCAGAAGCCCTGAGCATTGACCATAGTGGCTGGGGCTTCTGGGAGCTGAAGTCCACAAACATCTGGGGACCCACAGGTTGAGAACCACTGTCTTAGAGTATGTTACTCCCAGAATCCTCCAGCCAATATGGCTTAGCCCATTACTGTGCTCATTCAGGGATTTGAGGAGCTGTGGTCAAAGCTCTGGAAATCTGGGTTGCAATTAATTAATTTACAACAACATGGAATGTGTGCATTGAGAGCAGAAGAGATTTGAACTCCAAAGATGATGGAAGGCTGAGGGTTAAAAGCAATAGCTTTTCAGTTCCAGTCCAGATTTCTCTCCCCTCCTGTGTAGTTCTAACATTAACAGACGTACAAACAAAAAGCAACACAAGACCTGCAGGAGGGCTCGTTAACAGAACTTCTAAAATCACATCTAGCTTTGGCTCAGGGTGTTATTAGTGCTTTGTTATGTTCTGAGAATGTTTGGCAATGTGTTGAAGTTTTTGTTTTGCCTAGAAGCAGAAAAGTCATTTATGGAAATGAAGTATTCAAGACTGTATCCTGCAACAAATGGGGTCGGGGATAAAACCCATTTGTTTTGCCATATATATGGCCTGCAGGAATTTACATTACTTAAGCGTGTTGAGGCAACAATGTCCAGAAAAACAAAGAATGAATGCACTCCAAGGAATGTTTGTACATATTTCAACCAGAGGTGGCTAACTGTGGCCTTCCACATGCTAGACTGCATCACTTAGGACCCCTGTTTGCTAGGCTGGGAGTGATGGGAGTTGCAGTCCAGCAATAACTAGAGGTACATGGTTGCCCATGTCTGGGTTACAGAGAGCAACTTCTGTATGTTTTTAAAACTTTTTAATAGTGTTTAAGTAAATATTACATTGACACATTTTTGATGAAGAAAAGGTCAGAGAAGATCTGGTAGCTACATACCGGAAAGAAGTGGAAATTGTAGTAGAAAGATTGGTTTCTTCTCTAAAGAGGTTGAGGGAAGGTGGCACAGTTGCCACCTGAAAACAATAAAGGCTTGTGGGATCCTCTTTCTTTCTGTCTTTCTTTCAGTTAAAGTGTACATTTCATCTAAACTGTACATTTCTTTTACCCTGTTCTAACACCAACTAAGATAGATGCCATCACTTGAACATATAGAAGTAAATGTTACAGATTTAACCCTATGCTACATGAAGCTTGTCTGTCCTGAATTTATGGTGGTATGTGAACTCTAAAGCTGAGCTTGAGACACTTACTATTTTGGAGTGCAACTCTCAGAATCTCTGTGTCAGTTTGGGCAATGATGCTATTGGCTAGGAGATTCTGTGACATTTTGTCAAAAAAAGAGTAACTTTACTAAGCTCTGCCTTTGAGGGTCATCCCTAGAGGGTTCATATAGTGCCTCCTTTACAGAATAATCCTGTACATGCCTACTCAGAAGTAAGTCCCATCAAGTTCAATGAAGCGATAGTGGTTGTATTCTTAATCGGTTTTAAAAGCTAGGCTAAGATTTGGTCAGATTTTTACTATATAACTGGCTGCATGGTGTTGTATTATTTGAATTTCTCCATTTTGCTGCTGTTTTGTGGATCACTGTTGACTTCTTTCAATACTAATTATCAGCTGTTTTTCTTCACATTTGAACACCAGAATCCATCCTGCCACCAACCAACAGTGGCCATCTCCTTGCTCAAAGTTCTTCAGTCTCATTAGATAGCAGTCCAGTCTTAGCAGAAAACAATAGTTCAGCTGGTGTTCATTCTCTACACAGAACCTCAAGGAGAAATGAGTAGCAAGCTGACAGGTGGCAGCTTCCAAGGGTTTCAACTGTGGAAAGATGAAATTTAGGAGGGCGACTGGAAGCCATGCCCTATGAGAAAAGGCTTAGGGAGCTGGGTATGTTGAGCCTGACAAAAAGAAGGCTAAGAGGAGACATGATAGCCGTGTTTAAATATTTGAAGGGATGTCATGTTGAAGATGGAACAAGCTTGTTTCTGCTGCTCCAGAAACTAGGACACAGAGCAATGGATTCAAACTACAGGAAAAGAGATTTCTCCTAAACATCAGGAAGAACTTCCTGACAGTCAGAGCCATTTGACAGTGGAATATATTGCCTTGAAGTGTGCTGGAGTCACCTTCTTTGGAGGTTTTTAAAGAGAGGCTGGATGACCATTTGCTAGGGGTACTTTGGATGTTTGTTCCTGCATGGCAGGGAATTGAACTCGATGGCCATTGTGGTCTCTTCCAACTCTGATTCTCTATCTTGTTGATGGTGCATGCAATTCTCATCTCAATCCATCCGCAACAGGCCTTGCTGTCCCATTTTGGGGCCAAAATTAGCCCTGCATAGTGTCTTCAAACCTACTTTTGACTTTTGCTTCTGGGGGGTTTTCTAGTGGGTTTGGGAGTGAGAGTTGGGAAAAATGGACTGCTAGTCCAAAAGATGCAAGTTACCATTTCAAAGTTTCTTGCCCCAAAATGTTTCATTGGCTGATCAGTGGCTGGGGAGACAGGGCTGTGCAGGGCAGCCCTGCAGCAGCTGTGCTTGGAAGAAACGGGTAGAAAGAAAAGCTTCTACCATCTCCCTCCTTCCACCTGCCCCTAAATATGGTTTGTCAGCATTGAGGTAGAATCTGGGCCATTTTCTTTCCAACCTGGTTTCATTAAAGTCCCCCCATCTCATAGCAGCTCATATTGTATAGATTTTTCTTTAAGTTTTTCCAGTTATTGTCCAAAGGTCAATCAAGTCAAGGTTTGCGTTCCTGGCTGGGTAGAGGCTAATGCTTCCATTCTGTTCACCTCTTCTACTGCCTGGAAGAAATGTCTGCTAGATGAGGTGTCTACAGAAGTATCGGGGAGGTGGGAGGAAGGAAAAAAGAAAAAAAAAGTATGAATGGCTAGAGACAACAATGTAATACTCCACTTTGAAAAAGCTCTTTCAGCTCGGCAGCAACACACAGCATAAATTGATTTTCAAATGATGGTGCAATCATAGGGGAGTTTTTTTAAATGCACCTATAATCAGATCTCCAGCAGCTGTTCCATGGACATATCCTCTCAAGGTGTACATTTAGAGCTCTTTGACTTTTAAAAGCAGTGTTATTAAGCTTAGAGTAGAGCAGACGGGGACAGCTGATATTGTGAAAAAATTGCAAGCAGCTGCCAAGTGGAGGAGGAAATAAATGTTTTCTTTTGGATTCTCAGCTCTTCCATCAGCTCCTGCCAGCCGGTCTGCATATTTATTCCAATTATTCCAATAAGGAGATTGTAGGGGTGTGATTCTTTTGCTAAATGAAGCAATGGGTAATTTTAGCAATTTTCTTTCTGCTGTGAAAAAGACTATTTGCAGTTCTCCACTTATTCTGTGCACAATTTGCTTGTCACATTTTTCAACAGAAAACAGCATTTTCTGCACAAGACACAGGATTTGCTCTATGGAAAATGTTGCTTCTCTTTCCAAAAACTTTCTTGTATAGGGAAGAAAATTGCTAAAATTATTTGTGTCTTCCATCATGACAGAAATTAGTAAAGGATTTCATCCCTAGTTGCACAGTGAGCAACTAGCTATATCATCTGCATATGGAAGGGATGTTACACACAAGTATAACACCACCAAGATCCCAGCAATTATACACACACACACACACACACACACACACACATATATATATATATATTGGGCTGGATCCATACTTAATTTAATTTTTAAAGTTTTTGTGTTATTGTGTGCCTTCAAGTCATTTCCACCTTATGATGCCCCTCAGGTGAACCTATCTTAGGAGGAGAGGGTTGGCAAGATTTGTTCAGAGGGGGCTTGCCTTCACCTTCCTCTGACACTGAGAGAGTGTGACTTGCCCAAGGTCACTTAATGGATTTCAATGGCCATGAAGGGATATCAGCCCTGGTCTCCAGAGTTGTAGTACAATGCTCAAACCACTATGTCATGCTGGGTCTCTCATTTTCAAGGTAGTCTCGTTGAAACTGAGGCTATTCCTCTCAATCTTATTTTCTAAGTTATAGTCCACTGATTTTAATGATCCTGTCTTATCTCAATAGTACCTATGACTGAGAATTTATTAAATGACCAAAATCAGTGGAATGGATTGCTTTCAGAATGCCTTTGCTCTATTATGTCTCTATAACCTAAATCATTTGAACATGTCTTGAGAGTTTAGACTATTCAGGACTCAGTTCCTTTTGAGTTATACTGTGCTTCTCAACAAAATGCCACTCATCACTCATGGTGGGTTTTTGTCTTCCAGATGAGCCTTGTCAAGGAGATAAATCTATCTTCTGCCAGATGGAGGTGCTTGCCCGGTACTGTTCAATCCCAGGCTACAAAAAATTGTGCTGTGAATCTTGTAGCAAACGTAGTAGTACCCTGCCACCTCCTTTCTACAGTGAAGCTGCAGAAACTGAAGAGGAAATGATGGCTAGCCATGGTGACTCACCTAAGACTTTGGTTGGTCCAACGTCTTTAGTCTCATCTCAATCTGAGGGTCCAGGTTCTTTGGGCGCAATGGCCTTGGTAGAAGACACACATGCACTTATTCCTCAGACGTACGGCAGGGCTAGAGTTGTTGATCCACTGCAGCGAAGAGTGAAGAACCAAGCAAGAAATCAGACTTCCGGGTCAGTGGCAATTCCATACCAGCCACCAACCAAAAGTGGCCATCTCCTTGCCCAAAATTCCTCAGTCTCATTAGATAGCAGTCCAGCCCTAGCAGAAAACAATAGTTCAGCTGGTGTTCATTCTCCGCACAGAACCTCAAGGAGAATCAAGAAGCAAGCTGACAGGTGGCAGCTTCCAAGGGCTTCGACTGTGGAAAGATGAAACTTAGACGTGGGGAAGGGGGGGGCAATTAATGAAAGTGGAGAAGTCATTTTGTTGATTTGTTCCCAGTACCATGGTGCATGCAAAATTTCCAAGTGCAGGATTCTCAGTATCAACAACTGAAAAGGAGAGGGAAATAAAGTGCAGGTTCACTTTGCAGACAAATCCATCCTTCACCTCTTCTTCTTTCCCTCCTCCTTCTTCTTCTTCTTCCTTCCCCAAGGTCACCTGCATATTTCAAAGGGAAACTTTAAAATGCCATGAACAAGAAAGCAGGCAGCTGAGTGGGTTGGCCATTTCCTGCCAACCAGAAAACTATGCTGTACATCAGCTGCTTAGGAAAAAAAAAGGAAGTTATATAATTAATTCATTAAAAAAAAATAAAGAAGAATAAATGGAATGTTGTTGGGAGGGCAGAGAAATGGGGAGCGAAACCAGTCAGAAGAACCAAACTTTTACACTTCTTCATTTTTTTTTCACTGTGGGACAATAAATTGTATTGCTAATTTATCTATAAAAAGTTTAATAGTACAATTCAAATTTGCAGCTGCCTTGTACATAGTGTATATTATTAACAGAGGGGGAAAAAAGAGAAAACCAGTATTATTTTTCAGAGTTTTGTGTTCTTCAGCCATTCGTGTATGAACTTTACATTTCAGAATCATGTTTGGGTGCCTGCCATTCAAGTTCTGCCTTACTCACATTCCATGAGCATGCTTGTCGGCTGAGATCCAAAGAGTTCTGTAAACATATTCATTTGTTTCCATACAAGTGGCTAAACTGCTTCTGGACGTTTGTTGGGATATTTCTGGATTTCTTTGTGCTGCAACAGAGCTGCTCTTGAGTAACTTTTCTATGAGCAGGGAGTCATTAGTAGGAAAGGAAGAGGTCAACTCAGAAACTCTGAAGTCAGTTTTGGTGCAGAGCCATCAGAAGACTGACACTGGAATGGGAGGTCTGCAGCCAGCTCTTTGGATCCCAGTGTGTAGAATTACTGTGAGAGGTAATCTCCCATTTGTCTGTCACTTCAGAGAGGTGTTGGATTATGATCGCAGTCCTGCAACGCATAGCTTGGGGAATGGTAAGGTACAAAAGGTATGTGTGTTTTGAGGTGATTCATTTGCGCCACTTTAAGGGGATGGAAGTTGAGTACTGGAACTTGAGTACTGGAAATGTACTAACGGGTGAACAAAAACTGATTCTCTGTGCCTCCAGAAAGAACAAAGGGATCAAAAAGAACGTCCAAGCTAAAATTGCAGCCTATACTTAAGGGGGCTTTATTGAGGTTCACAGTGCCTTCTTTCCTTTTTCTGCCTCACTGGAAATCCATGGGATCAGTTGCACATGGGAGGTGTGCACAGACCAGTGTAGAGTCCAAGTTGCACACTGAATTCCAAAACTAGCCTGTACAACTAACATTGCAAACACAGTGCTAGTGTCTGTACAGTGAGTCCAAAAGGGTACTGATGATGGATTTCTCCACACTGCACCCCTTTACATGCTGGTGAGTTCTGTGATGGGGTGGCCCAACCCACTGGTGCACCAGTGAAGTTTCAGGAAACAACAGACCCTGAGAAGAAGGAATGAGTATCAAAAAAGGTATGCGGGGGTACATCCTCATTGGGATAAATGATAGCTGTGCAAGAACCTTGGCTCTGCCCACCATGCAGGGCTGGCCCTATAATTAAGCAGGGGGAGCAAAGAGCCTCAGGCTGGGGATGGTGACGGGTAGCAGTAGCAGCTCCTGGCTATTCCTCTCAAGCCCCCAGCCCCTTTCCTCTTTTGAGAGACAGGGCTGTGTGTGTCACATGGTCTGTACAACAGCCCCATAAAACTGCCCTGCTGCTCTCTTCTGTGATAATGACATTGTCCTGCCCCAAGTTTTGAAGATCCAACTGTTGATCCAGTTGCTTCTGCAGATGAATTGATGGGAGCACCGTATCCTTTTTGTCAAAAATCTTGGGTATAACTGCCTGATATAGCACAAGGTTTTGTAGATCACACAATAAACCATCTCTTTTGAAGCTAAACAAATCCAAGCATGGTTGTTACCTGCATAGAAGGACTGCTTAGGGAGCCTGCGAATTGCTGCCTTGAATTCCATAAAAGAAAGAAACAGTAAGAAGTGTTTTGCTCACAGAAGGTCACAGACTCAAGCTTTGGCATCTGTAATAGTAGAGTTGGAGAACATGCTTGGAAGTGGCCTTGTGGAGCTGGTGCTGGCAGAACACTGATTTAGAAGGACCACTGGTCTGACAATATATAAGGTAGCAGCATATGCTTACAGAGGGATCTAGAATTGCATGTGAGCATGTCAGTATGTGTATATATCAGTCTATACCCCCACCCAAGGCTTTGCACTTGAGAAGCATCTACCATACTTCTCATCTGTTTCTGCAGTCAAAATATGGAAGTGCTTAAAGACAACTTTATAGATTTATTTTTGTTCTTTCTGATAAATAGCCCGTTAGTCATTCATCAAGCCAAAGAGCATCTCCAAGCTAGAACAGGCATGAATTATGAGGCAGATGTGACATTTTCAGATGGGGCTGAACAGGAGCATACATTCATGGATCCCAAGGTGTGTCAGGGGTGTCTTGTTACCCACACCACCACATTTAGATGTGTTAAATTAAGGTCACTATGAAACAAGTCCACCATTTCTGTGAAGCAGGTGTACTCGTCTCTCTGGTGTTTTTCTGTAAAGTACTTGTATATAGGAATGAAAAATAAAGCTATTTATTAAAAGTTTGTCACCGTTGTTTGTGTTTTCTGTGCTAACATACTATGTAGTGAATATGTACACATGATGGACAGACGGACAGACAGACAGGTTGATTTTATTTCCCTAGTACCAATGAAATGCAAGGAAATAAATGTAATAGGATGCTCACCAATGGCTGCTTTTTATCCTGGAGAGAAGTGACTAGTGGGGTGCCACAGGGTTCTGTCCTGGGCCCAGTGCTATTCAACATCTTCATCAGTGACTTGGATGAAGAAGTAGAGGGCATGCTGATCAAATTGGCAGATGACAACAAATTGGTAGGGGTTGCTAATACTCTAGAGAACAGGATCAGAATTCAAAATGACCTTGACAGATTGGAGAGCTGGGTCAAAGCTAACAAAATGAATTTCAAGAGAGAGAAATGTAAGGTCCTACACTTAGGCAGAAAAAATGGAATGAACAAATATAGAATGGGGAACACGTGGCTGGATAGCAGTACGTGTGAAAGGGATCTAGGAGTCTTGGTAGACCACAAGCTGAACATGAGTCTGCAGTCTGATGCGGCAGCCAAGAAAGCCAACGCAATTCTTGGTTGCATCAATAGGAGAATAGATCAAGGGAGGTAATGGTACCACTCTATTCTGCTTTGGTTAGACCTCATTTGGAATATTATGTCCAGTTCTGGGCACCTCAGTTCAAGAAGGATAGCAACAAGCTGCAGTGTGTCCAGAGGAGGGCAGCCAAAATAGTGAAGGGTCTAGAAGCCATGCTCTATGAGAAGTATCTTAGGGAAATGGGTATGTTTAGTCTACAGAAGAGAAGATTAAGAGGGGACATGATAGCCATGTTTAAATATTTGAAGGCATGTCATGTTGAGAAGGGAGTAGGCTTGTTTTCTGCTGCTCCAGAGGCTAGGACAAGGAACAATGGATTCCAATTACAGGAAAAGAGATTCCACCTGACCCTCGGGAAGAACTTCCTGATGGTCAGAGCTGTCCGCCAGTGGAATCTGCTGCCTCAGAGTGTGGTGGAGTCTCCTTCTTTGGGGAATTTCAAGCAGAGGCTGGATGGCCATCTGTCAGGAGTCCTTTGATATGAGTTGCTGCATAGCAGGGGGTTGGACTGGATAACCCCTGTGGTCTCTTCCAACTCTATGAACCTATGAAATATGAGACAGTTGCAGTCTAAGAATATTTATATGCACATCAGGATTGATTCTTTAAATCAAAGCTTAAATCTTTTTTTTTTATTTTAAAACACAAATCCTTAAAATTACATCCTTCCAAAGCGTTACTTGAAATTTATACCATTTTAACATTACATTTTCAATTTAAGAAAGCTTGAATATCAAAAAGTTTTTTTTAAACACACAAGAGAATATATATCAGTTCCACATTTCTTAATTGAAATATTCATCCTTTTAAATTCTCCCTATACCACATTAAGATTCCCTTAACCTCATCTAATTCCCATTCTATGATCTTTTCACGTTTCTCAAATATCACCACAAAAGTGAGGTTCCCCCACCCCATTTCTATTTACACAAATATATAGTACTTAATACAATAATGTTCATATTTCATTCAGCTTATTGTAATTTATGCTTCAATAGTCCGTCGACCTTTTCAATCACGTTCTTCACATTCATATTTACATTTGTCTCAATATTTAATTCATAACATTTACCACTAGTCAATTTTCTAACAAAGACTGGAGTTTCTCAACTTTATTCCATTCTTCTTCATTCTCATCCTGATTTTTACCTCTTAACAGCATTGTTAAATTATCCATTTCTTTATATTCCATCACTTTAACTATCCAATCCTCAATCTTCGGAGTCTGGTCATTCTTCCATTCTTTTGCAAAGACGATTCTCGCCTCTGTAACCATATACAAAATTATTCTCCAATATTTATTTCTATCATTTAGTCCAATTTTATTCAGCATATTCAATAAAAATAATTCTGGAGTATAGGGTATCTTTATTTCTAACACTTCTTGCAATATTTCTTGTATTTTCTTCCAAAAGACTTTTGATTTATCACAAGTCCACCAAATATGATAGTATGTACCATTATCTCTACCACATTTCCAACATTTATTTTCTTTTAATTTATATATTTTACTTAATTTAACTGGGTCTAAATGCCATCTATACAACATTTTTAGATGGTTTTCTTTCAAATTTTGAGTGGCTGTGAAGTTAATCGTATCTCGCCAACTTCTTTCCCAATGCTCTAACAATATCTCACTTCCAATGTTTTGTGCCCACACAATCATATTTGGCTTTACTTGCTCAGGCTCCAATTCCCTTTCTAAAAGTATATTATAAAATTTGGAAACCATTTGTTTATTCGAATTAAAAAAATATTTTCGCAAGTTCTTCCTCTTTCATCTCTGTTTTTATACCTTCTGTCATTTTATCTATGAGGAACCTCTCTTTCAATTGTCTATACAAAAACCAATGACATTGAAAACCTTCCTCCTCCAATAGTTCTCTTGATTTTAATTCTTGCTCATGTTTTTTCCCCTCCACGATTAAATCCTTGTACCGTATCAATTTTTCATCAGGATTTCTCCATCTTGCATAAAACGCTTCGTGGGGGAAATCCATAAAGGGATTTTCCAATAGAATTTTTTCTTGATCTTTCGCCATACTAATAGTAGAGGTTTCCTTATAAAATGATTGAGAATTCTTTATCAAGCCTTTCTTTTCCATACCAGACGTAGGCATGCCAGCCCATCCGCATCCCGGAAATCTCCAAATTTAACAATTTCTCGTCCTGTAGTGTCACCCAATCTTTAACCCACACTAAAGCATTTGCCTGATAGTATAATCTCAAGTCTGAAGACCAGTACCTCCTTTCTCTTTTTTTTCTGTTAACATTTTCCATTTTATTCTTGGTCTTCTCTTATTCCAAATAAAATGCGTTAATTCTTTTTGCCATTCTTTAAATGATTTTTCAGATGTTAATACCGGCAAATTTAGAAAAAGAAACATTAATTTCGGCAAAATTGTCATTTTAATTGCAGCAATTCTTCCCAGCAAAGAGAGTTGTAAAGACTGCCATTTGTTAAAGAAATGTTTAATTTCCTTCCAGATGACTTTATAATTATTTTCAAACAGTTCATTATTCCTTTTAGATATCCATATACCCAAATATTTAACTTTTTTTTCCAATTTGAATCCCGTTATTTGAACTATCTCCTTCTCTTTCATCCAATCCTATGTTTTTAGTCAAAATTTTCATCTTTTCTTTATTTACTAAAAGTCCAGCCACTTCACCAAATTGATTCAGCTTTTTTAGTAATTTCCTAATAGATTCCTTCGGATCTTCTAATATGACAACCAAGTTGTCTGCAACAGCTTTAATTTTATATTCATACTTCTTTATTTTACAGCCTTTAATCTCATTATCCTTCTTTATTGTCTGTAACAATACTTCCAAAGTAATTATAAAAAGTAAAGGTGATAAAGGGCAACCTTGCCTAGCCCCTTTCTTGATTTCAAATTTCTGAGTCTTTTCACCGTTGATAATCAATCTTGCTGTTTGACCTTTATAAATTTCCTTAATCCAACTGAGATAAATATTGCCAAAGTTCATTCTGTCCAGAACTTCCATCATAAAGTCCCATCTTATGTTATCGAACGCCTTCTCTGCATCTATAAAAATAAGCGCCAATTTTCTCTCATTATTCCTTTCATAGTGTTCTATAATATTTATTATTGTTCTGATGTTATTTCTTAAATGCGTATTTGGCAGAAAACCGTTCTGTTCTTCTCCAATCAGATCTTGTAGTATTTTCTTGGTTCTTTCCACCAATATATTCATAAATATTTTATAGTCAATGTTAAGCAGAGAAATCAGTCGATAACTTGCAGGTTCTCTTAAATCCTTCCCTTCCTTAGGAATCAGTGCTATATTAGCTTCGCCCCACGAATCTGGTCTTCCATCTACGCCAATTTCATTGTATAATTTAAACAAAACTGGTATCAACTCCTTCTGCATTGTTTTATAATATATAGCAGTGAATCCATCTGGACCCGGCGCTTTCGAAACTTTTAATTTCTTAATCGCTTCTTGTATTTCTATTACCGATATTTTTGCATTCAACAATTTCTGTTGTTCTTCAGTAAGTTCAGGAATATCTTGTTTTTTCAAATACTCAACAATCTTCTTTTGAGTAGCCTTTCCTTTAACATTAAAAAGATCATTGTAGTATTTGTGAAATATTCGTTTAATAGAGTCTGGATCTGTAGTTGTTTTATCACCAATTTTCACCTCGGGATTATTCTACTTTCTCTTTCCTCCCTTAATCTAAGTGCTAACCATTTCCCCGGTTTATTTGCTTGTTCAAAGAATCGTTGCTTTTGTCTTTTCAATTTCTTACTTAAGTCCAATTGATGCTCCGAATTTAACTGTTCCCTCAATATTTTTAATTCCGCAAGAATCTTAACATTTGATGGGTCCCCTCTCAATTTTTCTTCTTTTTCTTTTATTTTTTCTTTAATTTCCTCTTTTCTCTACTTTTCCTCTTTTCTCTACTTTTATTTTTTCTTTAATTTCCTCTTTTCTCTACTTTTCTTTAATTCTGAGCCCCACTGAATGAAATATCCCCTCATAACTGCTTTGCTGGCATCCCATAACGTCTTCGTTTTCATATTTTCAGTTGCATTTTCTATGAAGTAATTCGTAATAGCTTCTTCGTCTTCTCCAGGTATTTATCATTTTGTAGTATGAAATCATTTAGTTTCCGATTAACACTTTTCTTACCTTCCAAGATCTCTATTTGAATGGGATTATGGTCCGAAATAATCTTAGGTAAAATTTCCATCTCCTTCACCTTAGTAAGTAAACCTTTAGACATCAAAAACATATCAATCCTAGACATTGATCTATGAACATCAAAATAAAAGGTAAAACCCTTAGAACTTCCCCTTTTAAATCTCCAAACATCTTGTAAAGACATTACTTCCAAAAGTTTAAAAAAGGATTTAGGAAGTTTTCCCTGTTGTTTTTTTACATATTTTAGTTCCAGACCTATCTTCCCCTGGGTCCAAGACCCCATTCCAATCCCCCATTAACAAAAAATTCCCATGACTAGAATGATTTGAATAATTTATCATCTCCTGCAACAATTTCTGATAAAATTTACTTTTACCTTCTAATGGAGAGTAAACTCCAATCAATAAAATCTTCAAGCTTGGTAACTGAACTTCAACACCTACATAGTGGCCTTGCTCATCACAAAATTTTAATTCAGAAGAAAATGTCCTATTTATATACAAGACCACTCCCTTTTTCTTGTTTTTAGCCGCTGAAATGTAGCTTTTTCCTAATTTTGGGTTCATTAAGTACTTTGAATCCTTTTCTTTAATTCTTGTTTCCTGCAAGCAGATGATATCTGCTTTCTCTTTCTCAACAACATGGAAAACTTTTTGTCTTTTATAATCTGAATTAAGTCCTTTAACATTCCAGGAGAATATTTTAATCCCCATTTTTCCCGTTAATTATATCCTCAAAAATTATATTTCTTCTTCTTCTATATATGTATCTTCAATTTCCAAATCTTGCCCTCCGTCTTCTTCCTGTTCCTCCACATCATTATCATATACCTCGCTATTTAGCTCCTTCTCTTGATCTTCTTCCTCTTGTATTTCTTCCTTCTTTCTTATTCGACCTTCCTGTTGTTCCTTTCCATCTTCTATTTTCCCCAAACTCTCTCCTTTCCTTTCTCTTCTGTTATGTCCTCCATTACCTCGGTCCATACCTTCCAACTCTTTTTTCAGTCTTTCATAAGTTTCCTTTGCTCTTAATATACTTGTAATCTTATACCTTCTTTGTTTATATGAATATGATAATCCTTCAATCCGTTCCCACTTGTATGTTATTTTATATTTCTGGAGCAGTTGTGTTAAAAAACTTGTATTCTTGTCTCCTTTTTAATATTTCGTATGGAATGTCTTTAAACACTTTTATTACCCTGTCTCCCAACATTAATTGTTTTCATAACTTCTCTGAATTAACCGGTCTCGTATTCTTGATCTGGTGAAACAAATTACCACATCCTCGGCCATCCTTTTTCCTTTGCTAATCTTGAACTTACTCTAAAAATCTTATCCACTTCCTGCTCCATCTTGTCTATCTCTATCTCCACAAATGTCGCCAAAATTGGAATTAATTTTTCATATAAATTTTCACTTGCCGCTTCTGGAAACCCTCTTAACTTGACACATCTATCACGATATCTAAGTTCTTGATGATTTATTTGTAATTCTTCATGACTTTGTCTTAATTCCAGTGCTTCCTTAACTTTCTCTAGTTCAGTTGTCCTTGTTTGTAACTCTTGAACTTCTTTTATCTCACCCATTTCTTTATTCATCCTATCTAATCTTTTCCCAATAGTTTCAATCTCCTTCTTTATATCAGCTTTTATTTCTGATCTCATTTCTTTCAACTCTTGCCTCATTTCCTGCTTAAAACTTTTAATTTCTCTTAAAATTTCTGTCACCTGTTGCCCCATTTCTACAGAGGCTCTTCTCCCCTGCTCTACTGATGGAACTGCAGTTGAGTTTGAGCTTTACTGCCTCTTCTCACTCCTGAAGCCATTATAATTAAACTACTAATGAAATTTACTAAATAAATCTTCTTCTCACCAGCAGGTGGCAATCTTGTATCGTTTAAAAAGTTCTGTCCAGTGTTTCACAAGTTAATTGCCACTTATTGTATTCTTTCAAAATATATTTCTAACTTAAGCCTACACCAAGGTCAACTTATCCAAAACAATACTCCTTCAGTTCTCTGCTGGTCTTTTCAACATCTGCAAAGGAGAGAAACTAATCTCTAACCTTTTTTTTTAACTCCCACTTCAGATTTTACATTTCAAATCAACTATAAACCAATTATACAATCCCATACCATCCAATTCTATATAAGAAATTAATTATATAAAAAAGGAGGATTAATTTAAAGAAATTAATTATTCTATATCTTCCCAACAGTCACCCCTTATTTTCAATTTATCCTTTTCTCTCTCTCTCTCTCTTTTTTTTTAAACTTATTCACAATTCATTATAAGTAGTCTCAAAATCAATGCATAAATATATAAATAACACTTCATTTTATCACTTTATCACCAGCAAAATCAATGAATTAATTACACTGTCTTCTTAAATCTAATATTACTAATAAGTTAAAAAAAAAATAAAGTTCAAGAGTAAATTCCCCCTCTACTCACCACTAACACCAAATTGTAAAATCTAAATTCCAAAATCATGAAATTAATAGATTTAATTATGACAGGAATCATCTGTATTTTGACTGAAAATTTAAAATCCGTAATAGTATATCATCTGTCTTATACCAAACATTCACAAGCCTTGTCTGTTTACACTAATTTCTCCATGCTTCCCCGTCCCGCAAGCATCCGCCGTCTCACCACCGGTTCAGACTATCTTCATCTTCCTTTAAATCTTAAATAATATCCAAGAAAAGTACTTTCGGAGAATAACAATAATTCTACAGCGAGCTCCCAGCGGTAACCCGGAACTCAAGCTGTACCGTCCACTCCGTATTCCAAGTCCTTTGTATTTCTTACCAGCTTTCTATATCTTCTAACTTTCAAGTTTCCTTGTTGCCTGTCAAGTCTTCAAAATCTCCTGTCTGATTTAGATGTTTATTTTCCTCCCGTTTTAAAAGCAATATTGATATTTTATTACAACAGACATTTAACTTTAGATAACAAATGTTTCTCTATGTCTCAAGTGTCTGTTATTTAATTATTTATTTTCGGTGAGCTTGAATACCATATTCATGTACATCTTCTTACCTTCTTCTTTCTTCTTTCTCAGTCCCTTCTTCGCGTGAGCTCAAGTCTAAATAAAAAATAATCTACCAATATATAATCCCCAATAGCCAGGCATCCTCGATTGATTACTTCTCTGGGAAGAGGGTAATTATAATGCCGATCAAAATGTACTCCGTCTCGTTATTTCCCTTCTCCCCCTTGTTCTATCTCTCCAGTCCTTGTCCACTTTAAATCACCCTTCTTCTTCTATCCTTGATTCAAATATTTTGTATATAGTTCGGTCACTCCTAACAGTTTGAGAAATTAATGATGGATTTTAGATTTGGTTCAGTTTCTTGCAATGTAAACTCACCACATTAAAAAAAGTTTCGGACGCCGCTAACTTGCCATCAGCAACTACGACATGCGGACATGGTGCTCTTGCTCCCCTTGCTCTATTCCAGCTTCGGAGCCCCTAGAATGAAGAATCCTCCAGCCTAAAGAGCGGAATCGGACCCCCGACGAGCCCTTTCGGATCCCCTTTACCAGGGGGATACTTGCCGCCTGTCTGACAAGGCAGCTGTCCGCACGGGGTGTCAGAATTCAGCGAGAGCTCTTCGCTGTTCTGGCGATCACGGCGCCATTGAAACCCGGAAGAAGCTTAAATCATAGCTTTAAATCGAAAGTAAATTTAGCAAAGGAAGAAAAGTTGTGATTGCCGAGGTACACTGTTGTTGTTTTTTCCAGCTGTGCAAAGAGGTCACACATTTGTTCTTGTGACCCCAGGCATACTGCTGCTTGTACTATGGGTTGTGTAACCAGTTAACACAATTAGAAAACTTGTTAGATTCCATCCCTTGTGTCGAAGCTTGTATCTTAAGCCTGAATCCTACTGTTAATCACAGTTAGCAGACTGATTGAATCAATGGGGTTCATTCCTGTATTGAATCCCCATTCAGCAATTGATTCAGTGGATTGATTGTAGCTCAGACTAACCAAAAGGATTCAGATTTAGGGCCATTTCTGCACTACACTGTTATAGTGCTATTATTCCACTTTCAACATGCTGTGGAATTCTAGGGCTTATAGTTTACTGAGGCCCAAGAGCTCTCTGGCTAAGAATTCTAAAGGCCCCTCCCTAAAATGCAAACCCCAGGATTCCATGGGAGGTTGAAAGTGGAATAAAAGCACTGTAACAGTGCAGTGTAGAAATGGCCTTAGTGTCCAAAAGTACAATAACATTTGCACTAGTACAGTGGTTCTCACCCAGATGTTCGTGGACTTTAGCTCCCAGAAGCCTCAGCCACTATGGTCAATGCTCAGGGCTTCTGGGAGCTGAAGTCCATGAACATCTGGGGACCCACAGGTTGAGAACCACTGCACTAGTATAATGACACTATTGGATGCTGGTCATTGAAGTCAGATTATGACTGGTGAACACTATTGTGACAAGGACCTACATTATGACTATTGGAAGCAGAGATGTTGAAATGTTCCTGCATCTCTTCTATTTTGTACTTCTTCCTTAACTCTTGTTTTTTTGTTTTTGGTAAGATGATGGGGGTATAATGTGATTAAATTGGAGGAAGTCGTGGTTGTGGTTTTCATTAAACACATCCCCAATATCCTCTTCAAAAATATGAGCTTTGCTCTTGTGGATTATAAAATTTTCCTAGATACATACAGAGAAGGTGAGAAATCATAGGAAAACACAAAGGCTCCTTAGGAACCCCTGGCCACCTTTCCAAACCCATGATTTATGTTTTGCCAATTTCTCTACCAGAGCAGCTCATTTCCTCTAGAGTTTAGAAGGAGAGAGGAACACTGACAATCAACCACTGCTGGAGAAATAAGATTTGTTGTTGTTATGTATGCCATCAGGCCAGCTTGAAGCTTAGGGCAACCCAATGAATGAGAGACGTCCAAGAGCCCCAGTCTTCAATTGCCCACCTCAGATCTTGCAGAGCCACAGCCATGGCTTTCTTCATTGAGTCAATCTACCTGTAATCCAGGCCTTTTCTGCAGGAGGACACTCCCCTGCATTGTCCCATCATGGTCCCGGCAGTGCCTCTGCCGGTATGGGAGCGTGTCCCCGGCACTTCCTCTCGGCACACGACTGGCTGCCTTCAGAAAGAAGCACAAGAGACACGCCCCTTCCTTCCACACTGCAGCTTGCTTTCTTCCCATGCTGCCATGGAGGAGGAACCAAGCAGATCATGCTTCCGGTCTTTCTGCACAGTCAGCTGCAATGGAAGGTTCGTGTGATCGAGAGTCATTGCTGGGATTTCTCCATCAATGATACACCCCATGACCACACCAGCTGGCAACACAAGAAGGGTGGGGCCACGATGATGTTGTGCAGAAGCATTGTTGTGGTCCTGTTCCTCTTGCGTCCCCATAACAAGATGCTACCATCCTGCAGAAAGGGCCCTTGTCTCCCTCTTTTCATACTGTTACGCTCTTTACTAAATGTTATCATCTTTTCCAGTGAGCTGTGTTATCGTATGCCCAAAATATGGTAGCTTCAGAATAGTCATTTGGGCTTCTAAGGAGAAATCAGGTTTGGTTTGTTGTAAGACCAACTTTTTAATCTTTTCAATGAGCCATGGTACATGCAGAACTCTTTTCAAGCAGCACATTTCAAATGGTTTGCTTTTTTTTCTTGTTAGTTTTCTTCATTTTCCAGCTGTATGTACATACCCTCCATCTACCCCAATTAATCCTGTCTTCCCACTTTCCTAGCTCTTTTTAAAATGTCCCAGTTTCTCCCTCCTTGTCTCACTTTTGCCCTTTGTCTTCAGTTTGCTTCACTTGCTACAAACTGAGATTAAAGTGCAAAAGACATTTCTACTCAGTTAATTCAGCAGCAAAGACAGGAGAGGAGAGGGCAGAATCTTGTCCTTCTCAGTAGGCTCAGGCAAAAGGGAACTACTGCAGATGCTTCCAGCTTCTCTGTTCTTTCTCATTAATACCTTTTGCCATCTTGGACCACACACTGATATTGTTTGGCCACAAGCGTCCCAGTTTTCATCTGGGAAACATTGGAGGGTATGTACTTAGAGTGGGTGAGGCAGAAGGTGCACTTCTTTCTCAGTGTGTGTCCACTTACGGTCCCCTTCAGCCGTTTTTTTGCCTCTTGCTTTGGAAAAGCATCACAGCTGATGACACTCAAAGCCTGGCTTGCATCTGGTTAATTCACAAATGAGTATATAACTGAAACAGGTTCTCATCTCCATATAAGAATGTCTATCACTGCAGGTCATATGTGTGTGTATATATAATATATTTAATTTGTTGTTGTTGTTTTGCCTTCAAGTCATTTGTGACATGTTGGGACCCTAAGGTGAACATATCACAGGGCTTTCTTGGCAAGACTTGTTGGAGGAGGGTTGCCCTTACCTTCCTCTGAGACTAAGGCCATTTCCACACTAGCCTGTTATAGTGCTATTATTCCATTTCAGCATCCTATGGAATCCTGGGATTTGCAGTTTAGGAAGGGTCCCTGAACCCCAGGATTCCATTGGATGTTGAAAGTCCTGTATTTAATTTAGCACCTCTACATTTTGGAAGCCAGAAAAGTATTATGAAATCAGACTTTGGGAAATCAGACTCCCACTAAGAAAAGTGGGAAAGATTAAACTGCTCTCTATTTTTAATCTTCTAACAGGGCTGTATCTTTTTAACCTGCAAAAAGCTGTTAAGATGTTAATCAGGCTGCAAAAATGGAAAAAGTGAAATTTCTAAAAATACCTTACCAATTTTCCTCCAGGTTATTGGAGAAAATTGTTCTATGAAACAGTCAAATTGTGACTTGCCCAGTACGTTTTCATGTCCGAGTGGGTATTCAAACCCTCATCTCCCAGTGACCAGAACAAGGAGCAATGGATACAAGCTGCAGGAGGGGAGATTCCACCTGAACCTCAGGAAGAATTTCCTGACGGTCAGGGCTGTCCGGCAGTGGAATGTGCTGCCACGGAGTGTGGTGGAGTCTCCTTCTTTGGAGGTTTTTAAGCGGAGGCTGGATGGCCACTTGTTGGGAGGGCTTTGAGGGTTTTCCTGCGTGGCAGGGGGTTGGACTGGATGGCCCTTGTGGTCTCTTCCAACTCTACATTTCTATGATTCTATGATTCTATGGTCCAACATTCAAACTACTACACCATGTTGGAAGAATGCAGGACTATGAAACAGTAATAAATACCCTCCAACTGTCAGGATTTAGCAAGGACAGACCAACTACAGTCATCCCTCCACATTTGCTAGGGTTAGGGGCACAGGACCCCTGCAAAAGTGAAAAAGCTGTAAATAACTCGAGGCCCTCCCAAACCATATTTAACACACCAAAAAAAAGCATGTCCACCATAATCAACCCACTGTGGATTCCTTTGAGGCATCAGGGTTCCTTCACAAGGCGGAAGTGGGGGGCTGGTGTGGCTTACTGCCACTTCCACTGCTGCCCCTCACCACTTTTAATAGGGACTTTCCTCATTCGCAGTTTCTCAGTCTCACAAAGTTTGCAGTCCCTATTAAAAATGGCATAGGGAGGCAGCAAAGGTGACCGCAAGCAATCCATGAATAATCAATCCCGCAAAAGTGAAACCCGCAAATGTAGAGGGCTTACTGTAACTCTCTCACTCCCTACTTTTTCAGGTGCTTTTAAAACATCCCAGGTTCTCTCTCTTCCTCCCACTTTCCCCCTTCATCCTCAGTTTACTCCCATTGCTGCAAGCTGAGTTCAAGGTACCAAAGCCGTTTGTACTCAATTAAGTCAGCAGCGGGAGAGGAAGGAAGGTATTGTAATCTTGACCTTCCCAGTCGGCTCTGGCATAAGCCAACTGCTGCAGCCTCTCCTAGCTTGTGTGTTCTTTCTCGTAAATCACTTCTGCCATCTTGACCACACTCTAATGGATTGAAATTAATATTCTATTAGATAATTAATTCAAAAGCTGATGAAGGAAAGAAGAAAGGATTTTTAGTTTCTTACATTAATTTAAGGCAGAGTGCTTCCTACAATGTTTCTGGTTTCTCCTGTTCCTCCTGCCTTCCTCTGTATAAACTTTTCTTCCTCCTTTTCTTTTTTGCCAGGTCTCTATTCACTATTCCTGTCCTATATCACTGCCAACCTTATGCAGTTGCATATCCGTTCTCCCAGACGACACAGCTGCTACCTTTCTGTAGGAGTACCTTTTAGCAAACCTCCATCCATATCTACACACCTGTATTTATCATCCGTGGCATGCCCAGCTGAGCCACTTCTACAGTGGCAGAGTTGGAGGGGTGGAGGGGGGTGGGAGAGGATGGGGCTATGGTGCAAGGGGTGTGGCCACTGTGCGGGGGCATGGCTGTGGCACGGCTGTGGCACACAGGGGTGTGGCTACGGGCCGAGATGCCCCAAAAACATTGCTGCCCAGGGCAAATTGCGCCCCCCACCTCCACGTCCCTATGCAACTGCACTCCTACCTTATAGGATTAGGTAGACAGCAAAGAATCTTTGGGGTCTCTTTTGTGGTGGCTTCCTTTCCTTCCAATTTATGGAATTTCCAAATACCTGCCAGATCATTTTTCGATAAGGCTTAAAAAAAAAAATCTTTCTTAGTATCTGTAGTTGCTGTGTGCCTTCAGGTTGTTTCTGACTTATGGTGACCCTAAGGTGATTCTATTATAGGATTTTCTTAGCAAGATTTGTTCAGAAGGGATTTGCCATTGCCTTCCTCTGAGGCTGAGAGAGTGCAACTTTACTAAGGTCACCCAGTGGCTTTCCATGGCCAAGCAGGGATTCAAGCCCTGGTCTTCTGAGTCATAGTCCAACACTCATAACACTACACCCTCCCAGTTAATCTTTTTTCTTTAACAATGTGTTGCCTTTTGTGCTTATTTTTGCTCTGTTATTTTTTTTTAATAAGAAAATTGAGCCCTTCTTTTTTCAGAGTAGGAGATATCGCTCTTAAAACAAATAGATAGGGTAATGTAGCATCTCCAGTCATCACCAGCTGATTAAGAACATGTTTAAATCATACACAAGGTGCACGGAGGGGACCAAGGTGACATCCAAAAGCAGAGGCATTTGTGGGCTACCAAGTGAATTGCACTGTCTTAGCAAGATATGTTATTTTTGGACAAAAAAAAAATCAAAGATCACAGTAATATCATTAGGTGGGAAATATTTGAAGACTGTTTCTAAGAACCAAAGAAATTCATAGAATATCCCTGCCAATTCCTTTGGACTGTTGCCAGAAATTAGTCTTTCCTTCCACATAGCTGTCTCTTTTTATAGCTCACATATACAAAACGGTTGTCATACTTATTTTAGAAGGAAAGAATACTTCCTTGGTTTCATCTGTTTTTCTCTCAGGAGAATTCCTATGATATTAAAAATGTAGACTACTGAAATCAACAGCTGTAACCCAAAAGGCCTAGCAATAAAGACTTCACCCTTCTGCGGTGATAATTCCTTGACTCTAATTTTTTTTTTATGATCAAATATTTTCTCTTCAAAAACAAACAAACCCACCACCACCACCGTTCTCTCCTTGGGTTATGGAGATCATTGTCATTTCAAAACAGCAGCTGATTTCATTTTTTCTGTGAACAGGTATTCAAAGAGGCTGCATCCAAAGCATATTAAGGCCAACACAGAGTGTTACTGTTGTCCTAGCTCTGTGAATACAAGTTATTGGCACAGTTCTTTCTTCTGTTGCTGACCTGAGAACTTTATGCAAGGACAGCTTTACAGAACTTGTCTGTTGTTCAATGCATTTGTTAGACCTTACAAAAATGGTATCAAACAGGTAAGCTTTTGAGTCCTTTGGAATTCTTCATCAGGCACAGTGGTACAAAAAAATGGTACCACTTAAGACAGGGGTGGGCAAAATGAGGCTCACAGTAGTCAAAAAAAGTTTTGAAAAAAAAAAGCTTCAGAATGCCCTCAAGTGGACTCTGTGGAGCATAGAGGGCCTTTTTACCATGTCTGAAGCTCCCCTGGTGTCTCTGGGGACAACAACAATTTTTGCAAAATATTTTTTAAAAACAGCCCCCAAATGCTCCAAAAATGTCCACTGCTGGTGTGAGGTGCATTTCCATTACATTCTGTCACTTCCAAGTTCACTCCAACATCAATGACTGCTACCCATAGGGGTCCCATGGGGAACACCTTGATTTGCTCCAAGTTATAAGAGTTGGGGAAATTAGTGGAGCACTGGCAATAGCAAAACAAGGGGCAGGGTAACCCAGCAGCATCTTTTACCCAACTTTTATGGGGTCAGGCCAAGCCAAAAAGCCAGACAAATGTACTAAATAAAAGAATTTTATTAAATGAATGTAGTACCATGCACTCACGCAATCACGCACACAAGGCCTATTGAGAAGGAAAAGAGGCGAAAAATGGGTAAGGGATCTAGCAAAGGGATTGTAGAGGTGGTGATACTGCACCTATCCTGAAGTCTTCGGTCCGGGAAGCAGTGAGAAGAACAGAGCTCAGCAAAGAGAAGGCTGAGGAGATCAGTCAGCTAACAGAGTGCTGGTCTGCTAGCATGGAGGGAAGTTCTCCAAAGAGACCTTCAAAAACTAGAACTACTTATAGGGCAGAATGTACCTCAAGGGCAGGCCCTCTCCCGGGAAGAACAATGGCCAAAATAAAGGAAAAATGTCACACAATAGCAGCTTGATAGTTTGCATGATTGGTTTATGCTGGGTTGCAAGTATTCAGGGTTGCGGTTGCAAAGAGTTGCAGTGTAAGTTTATGGAGATGGACCTCGTCTTGTAGGATTTTTCCAGAGTCACAGTTGCTCAACCTGGGGGAAACACACTAATCCCCTCAAGTTGGCCATTCTTGGCTGAGGACCCTTTGTCTAGGTAGGTGTGTATTGCCTGAGGCCTCTTTGGGCTACATGACTGGGGATTTTTCTGGTCTTGACCTGTTTTCAGTTGTTCAACCTCTTTTCCTACGTGCCCATCCAGGCAACTTCTCTGGCATGGTGGGCATATCTGATATCAAATTTATGGTCCTTGGAATAGGGTATGCCGGTGGGGTATCATGACCCTGTTCAGGTCCTGAAAACTACCGGTAGCAGTTGTGGTTTCTGATTTTCCTACTGTCTTCCATTCTACCAAGCATTATGATAATATGGTGAAAGAGCAACTTCCGTTTGGTCATTTTACTTTCTAGAGACAGTTCAGACTTGATTTGCTCTGTGACCCATTTTTTGATCATTTTAGGAGTCCATGATATCCACAGAACTCTTCTCCAACACTACATTTCAACTGAGCTGGTTTTCTTCTTATCAGCTTTCTTCACTGTCCAGCTTTGACAACCTTGCACAGCAATTGGAAATGCAATGGCACGGACAATCCTAACTTTAATATTCAATGATTTATCTTTACACTTGAGAATCTTCTGTAGTTCTTTCGTAGCTATCCTTCCAAGTCTTAGTCTTCTTTGGATCTCTTGAACGAGTCAAGCTACAAAAAAACCTTAACTACTTCAATGTCTTCATTACCCTTTGCAAAGTAATGTAAATCATCTGTGTTTCTTATTTTTGTTTTCTTAATGTTTAACTATAAACCTTACATTGCACTTTCTGCCTTGATTTTCCTCAATAATCAAAGGAAACAGTATTTCCTATTTTCTACTAGTTCTATGGTGTCATTTGCATATCTTAAATTTTTGATGTTCTTTCCTCCAATTTTCATACCTCCTTCTGCCAAGCTTAATCTTTCCATAAACCATTCTGTTTCTATCTGTCTTCACAATGGCCTCTTGTCCTGAGTATAGATTATACATCTGGACAATGAGATGGTGTGGTCCTCTCATTTCTTTTAGAGCCAACCACAATTTCTCATGTTCTACATAGTCAAAGACTTTGCTATAATCTATAAAGCAGAGACTGATTTTCTTCTGAAATTCTTTGCTGAGCTCCATTATCTAGCATATGTTTCCAATATGATCCCTAGTGCCTTGTCATTTTCTGAATCCAGCTTGGGCACCTGGAATTTCTTGGTCCATATATGATTTTTTTAAAAAATTGTTTTAAAATTTTGAGCCTCACTTTGTTTCCATGGGAGACTAATGCAATGATCTGAGGATTACTTCAACCCAGCCACTGACTTGGGGACTCAACTGTTTATTGACCGCTTCCAATGTGTGAACCATTGCTTTGTTTTCTATATAACTTGGTAGTTTTCAGCTCAAATTTGAATGGATTCTGTCTCTGCATGCCATCTGTTCCTTGTGATTTATTTCTCCCAAGTGCTTTGAGAATGGCTTTCTTTAAGGTGAGTTCATTGACAAAAATTCCTTCCTTGAACGAATCTGTCCTCCTTTCATCTATTTATATAGTTGTTCGGTGTACTCTTTCCATCATCTTTTTATATATATTTTTCTTGATCATATGATGTGTTTCTCTGTTGGCCACATAACTTTCCTACTTTTGGTTAAAATTTCCCTTGGAGTTTCATGTTTTGTGGAAGTTCTACCTTTTTGTTGTCATCTGTTTCTTTGCACTAGGTATGATAACAGTTTTCTTTGCCCCTATGTGCAAATCATTAAAGAGTTGCATTCAGACCCTGTTTCTGTTATCCTTGACTTTTGCTTCTCACCCTTTTCTTGGTAGTGGGATTGCATTCTTTTGTGAGGCAAGTGTCTACCCTGATGTTAGCACAGCTGCTGGTAGGGTCTTCCACATCAGACAGGCTTTTGCTGAAAAGACAGACTAAATGTGCTTGTTGGAAAATTCTAGCATTATCTCTCTCTGCCTTCCCCTCTTGTTCTAGGGCTTAGCTAGCATAAGATTTCATTTTCCTTAGCAGGTCAAAGCCTTTTGCTTTCTCACCAAAAACCACAGTCTTGCTCTTTGCGTTATTTAAATGAATGGCTATGGTCTCTAGACCATGTGACCCAGGATAGACCCTGGGGTTATTGACCTTACATAAAAGACCACATTTCCCTTTCTTCTCTCTCTTTGCCATTTTTGCTTCTATAACTTTTTCCTCTCTGACCATGCTTTGCTTCCCCACCAAAAAGATGGGTGAGTGAAGAATGAATCTACTATCTTACCTAATCCTTTTGTTAGCTAGTTAGGATCTAGGCTGTCCAATGCATATGTAACTGTAAAATGTATTAGTAAATATTTTTAAAGTTTGTAACCTGAAACTGCCTGCCTTATTTTGCTTTCTAAGTCAGTCTCAGTTCAGGGAAGCCACACAGAAATTGAGACATGCTTTTTCTGCAACCCTGCTAAAAGAAGGTTAATTCCTAATGTTACTGTGGTTATCTGGCCTGAGCACGAGGTCTACAATGTCATATTGGTTATGGTTAATATTTCCACATGGCACTCCATAAGATGAACTCCACATGTGTGAAAGAGTCACGGAGAGCCTGTGTAGGCAGGCACAGCCACATGGCCTTAATTATGCAAGCTAGGTCTAGGCCAGTAAACAACTATCTGTCGCACAGTTAGTAGTGCCCTCCAGACACAGCCAACCATTAAGCAAATGCAAGGGCTCTCAGCCCCAAACTGCCTGCATGACGGGATTAGCGCGTCCGTCTATACAATCACTAAGCGTTCCTCATCTGCATACTGTTCTAACAATTGGCAATGCTGGCTAAATCTCATCAATTCAGATTCTGACCTTTTGGAGGCTTTGTCTCCATTCAAATCCCTATTGTTCTCCTCGGGAGAGGGCTAGCTTCCAGGTACAATCTTCCCTATAAAAACCCCAAGTCTGAGCTTCTTGTTGGAACGCTCGTGCCTTGCATCCCGAACTGCTGCTGCTCTGACTGGCGAGCCTCCTCTCAGCCTCCATGTGCTGGGAAACTACAAACCCAAGCCTCGATCTCTATCTTCTCTTTTGCCAGACTGCAGGGTCAGGTGGAGTATCACCCCAGGAACCCTCTGAAAACCCCTATCAAATTTCCTCACTTTCTACTTCTATAGTTCTTGTATGAGTGCATGAGTGTGTGTGTCTGTGTGTGCAGAATAGTGTATGTCATAATAAGATCTAGTTTAAATGAATAACTTTGTGTAGTTCTCATCGTAGCCCGCCCCCATAAACATAGGGTTAAAGATCTCGCTACGTTATCCTGCCTCTCGTAGTGCTAGCTTGTGCTCTCAGCCAAATTCTCCACCTTGTGATATTTGGAGCGCATTTAGGTGTCCCTCCTGAGACCCCCAGAAATCAGGGTAACACTAACAGTTTCAGCTTTCATATAATTTCCCCCAAAGGACTAACACCCTGGGAATCTCTTAAGTCCCAACAGTGCCAAACACCTATTGGGAAGCAACAGTAGTGGGGCATGGGGTGATACCGGTGGAGAATCTCTCAGAGACAACAGCAGTGGTAGCTAGCTCTTGTTAGTACTGCACAGAAGTAGTGCCTGTAAACCATTTCCAAGTGTCTTTTACCATGTACACTCTATGACATATCCATTCCTTAAACACAAATCCCAGGATTCCATCAGATGTTGTCATGGCAGATAAGTGGCATTGTAGTATTATAATTGTATGGGGTGAAAACGCCTCTGGACTCATTTGAAATAGTTTGATCCCTCTTTCAAAGCATCTTCATCCAACCCCCACCTCCCCCGGCTACAGATGGAATGTGGCCAAAATGTGAAAATTCATTTTACAACTTCCTTGGCCAAACCAGTTCCCCAGGAGCTACATGTTGATTCATGTAAAGCAAAAAAAAAAAAAATGTTAGGGGAAAGACAAGTCCCTTCTTTAATATTACAAAACTCTTTGTAATTTCCTAACCACTCACCTGTGGCTTTGATCTAAGGAATCAATGAAACACTTCAGCCCCCACAGGCAGCTTCACAAAGCTCCTTTTCCGTTTTCTAGTGTCTGTCGTCATCTTCCTACAACATGTTTATGAGTGTTGCTACAAGCACCCTCCAATTCTTTGAACAATGAGAACTCCACTGATACAGTGTCACCCAGCTTTGATTTCCTTTCACTGAAGACTTAATGGGATTTTATAACATCTACGTTTCTTTGCAAATATATAGGCTGAACAATGAGTTTAGAAACCTGCAGTATGGATGAGTCCAACAGCACCAAAAGAGTAGACATCCAGGCTTCCACTCAACATAATGAACTCAAACGTAGCAGAGCTGACCTACCACATTTTGAAAGGGTTTTCTCAGTGGCTGCCCCTAGACATTGGAATGCCTTCCCTTCTGCTGGAGGCCAGAACGCCTCCCCCACTGACCTTGCTATCGTTCCATCAGCAGGCAAAACCCTTTTAATTCCAAGAGGCTTTACAGTAGAAAGCTTTTTTTTTTTAAATGGACTAAGGGAGCTGCATTGTTTTAAACTAACCTGTTTAATAGCTTTTTATGTTTGTAATTGCATTTTATCTTTTTAAGTGTAGGTTTGAATTGTTTTGATATTGTGATTAGTTCAATTCCATTTTAATGTTCCTTTTCACCTGTTTTTAGCTGCATTGTTCTATTTTAAACTGCAAACTGTCTGAGTCCCAGTTTGGGATGAAAGATGCGATACAACAACAAGAAGTTAAATCTAGCATATAAAGTCAAAGTTTGTCTGTGTCTGGGGAATTAGAGACACAGGATCTCAAATCTTTCTAACAAGTACAGTAGAGTCTCGGTTATCCGACCTTCGTTCATCCGACATTCTGGATTATCCGACGTTGCGGCTGCCTGGGAACATGACTGTAGACATTTCCACGCCCCAGACACACCCAGACACGCCTCCGGATTATCTGACATTTTCAGGTATCCAACGATCAGCCCACCTGTTTATGTTGGATAACCGAGACTCTACTGTACTATGTATGACAAAATAAAATTCTGGATAATGCCAGGTATATATGCTAGTATAATATATTTCCATATGTAACAATGTTTCTTGGAACTACCTCAGTTGCCTAAATCTTTTCTATAGAACAGATGACAATATACCTGGCAACTGTCCTGATTTGTCTGGGAACTTGTTACCCCAAAAGGTGGAGGACCTTGAGGTCCTGCAGCAGTAGCCATGTGTCTGTGAAAAAGTGGGGAAATATTAGCTCAAATGGGAGGCCAGCAAGAGGTGGGGTAACCTTGAGAGATCTTTCAACACCTGTGTTTACCAGTATTAGTGCAGGAGTGCCAGTCAGAGATTCAAAGAATATCTTTAAAATGTCTTATTGGGGAATTAATCAATCAAGCACACAAGATTCAAGCAGCCTCACAATCACACAAGGCTAACTGGCGAAAAAGAGAGGAAAAGTTTGGATAGCAAAGTTCTTAGGGAAAAGTGGGTAATAATTGTCAGTCCTGAAGGACGGACGGACCAGCACTGTGAAGGCTCAAACCCGAAGGGCTGGAGGGGAGGAGGGGAATGAACCAACAGAGTGACAGCCTGCTCCCAAGCACTACTGGAAGGATTGCAGAGCAAATGAACAGAATGACAGCCTGCATCAAAGGGCTACAAGGAACTGCAAAACAGGGCTTAAATACCAGTGATGTAGAATCGAGTCAACTGAGTTGGACTCAAATCAGCCTTCAGTCACTTCAGTGACTCAACTAGAGACTTGCATATTTTTAATGACTGACTTGCTGCCCTTGGTTCAGTAACAGAACACATTCATCTAGAAACCTTACAACTTACAACCAATCTGTCTCAAGCCCAAAGTGTGGACACATTTCTTAGAGGGAACAGCAAATGGGTTAGGCAATGGGCTTGAGGTGGGGTTGAAGTCTGCTCAGCAGCCTGTCCTCGCTTTGTGTAGGAGGAGTTGTTAAAACTTTTCCTAAGAGCAGAAGGCAAGATTCATGCCCAGAGTGCATGGTGTGTATCACAGAAGGGAACAGAAAATATCTTAGGCAATGGACTTGAGGAGGAAGGATCCTTCCTTCTAAAGCTCTTGAAGCTTCAGTAATGGGGAATGAGAAGAATCCTATTCCCCACTTCTGAAAAAACCTACAGCTTTGCAAATGGGGACTAAGAAGGATCCTATTCCCACTTCCAAAGCTGAAGATGACAAAATCACAAAAGTGGAGGGTCAACTGTATTTAAATTGACTTTATTCAACTCTGTTGAGAATTTCTGGAATACACGCTGGGATACACGTTGGGTCTCAGACTTGAGACTTGACTTGCGACTTGAAAGTATCTTGCAAGGACTTGAGACTCAACTTGAAACTTGAAAGTAGAGACTTGAGACTTGACTTGAGACTTGGAGTAAAAGACTCAAATACATCACTGTAAATACCCTTTCTACATTTTGAAGTGGAGCTTCTGGCAAAGCTCAACATTTTCTCATGAAACTGACTCAGGAGATTGTTTTGACACCAGGTCAACAGAATCATAGAAATCCTGGCAGCCTCTTGAGTTTGGATTGGCAGGGGAAGTATTTGGGTGAGTACCCAAAAGGAACAGTCTGGCCTCTGTCGTCCCCGGATCTGCTCAGAAAACCAAACATTTTTTGATAGGAAAGAGTGATTAGCTTCTGCTCCTGGATGCCAGGACTTTCATCTCAGTTTCCTTTTGAATTTTATGCCCTGCTCACGTCTTAGCAGCAACTCTTCCTCCAGCCAGTATGCATCCAGTCATGCATTTCCAGCCATACATATGTTTAAGTTATATAAAAATAATATCCCTCCCCAGTCTTGCTATCTCGCAGGTTGGATACACAAAGGGTAGTAACAACACTCTTAGTTAGTCCTCTGTCATCCCACTTTTTCAGCTGCCTGTAAAATGTCCCAGTTTCTTCCCCTCCTCTGAACTTTTGCCTTTGTCCTCAGGTTACTTCCATTGCCACAAACTGAGTTCAAAATACAAAAGCAGTTTGTACTCAATTAATTCACTATGAGGAGAAAGAATCTTGTCCTTGCCAGTAGGCTCGGGCAAAAACAAGCTTCTGCAGGATACCCTAGCTTATGTTCTTCCTCCTTGGCAACTTGACTTTGCTTGCCCTCTTTTCATACCTGTGAAATATTGGAAGTGTATACTACAATCACTCTGGCTAGTAAGCCCCACACACTTGGCCTTTATGGGGGCTAACATTGAATATAAAAGCATTGGAACCACCCGCGTTCCCCTTCCAAGAAAGAAAGCATTTCAAAACAAAAAGCCTCTGCCAAAATGATGAAAGTATATTCTCTTCCAGGTTGAGAATACACCAAGATATTAAAACATCAATAATATATTAAAGCTTTAAACAAAGCACCCACACAGGCCCACAAATCCCCAGGGGGAATTAGAAAATAGAACTTACCTGCAAACCATATTTTGCTGAGGTCAGTTTAGACTCTGTGTTGGCAAGAGGAGCAAAAATGAAGCACTCGGAGGGGAGAAAATATTTTAGTTACTGTCAAAGCAAAAAATAAGCACACACTTTGACAGACAGTCAAATTTCCGATGTGGCTATGAATTCTTTCACAACCGCTTTCAGGTCTGCTCAGAAACAGGACAGCTGAAAAGACCACAGGAATCTCCAGTCTCATGGGCTCTACAGGCAGAGCTTCTGTATGATTACTCTTCCCTTTTGTCATCCAGAAGACATTTCTTTCTCTACACCTTGAAACTCAAGACCTGGCAGTATAGCATATTTGGGACAAAGTTTGAGCGATGCTGGTCGATACATAATCTCTGATGTGTAGGTAGCAGTTCTCAAAGAAAGAAAATCAAAGGAAGATTGGAAAGAAGAAACACTGAACTGGGATATATTCACAAATCTCAACCGATTAGCAGACGTATGAACAGATACCGTGGTTTCTTGGCACACTGTGATGGACATCCTGTTGATTTGTCCAACTAGAGTAGACCAATATAATCAACTGAGGAATGTAGATAAATCCCACTGACTGAATGGATCTCCTCTAGTCAGGACCAACAGCAGGATTTCAGCCTGTCTGTATCTTAAGATATGTGTTTTCATTACAGTTACATATGATGACGGTAATATCAAAAGACGTCTTCACAGCAGAGTTTTTGACTTCACGGAACTGATTCTTGGTAAGCAGATTTATTGTTTTCACACCTCAGTCCTCACAGATGGTCTGCATGAAAGACCTATATCTTCTTACACAACTCTTTGAAGATTTCTGCTTGGGGTTACAATTTAAATCTGTCTGTACATTCTGATTCTACACCCACAACTACACAACTGTGCTTATATACCTGTGGCATTGTGATACTGTACTCCACTGGGACATCTGAAGAATGGAGTGAAATCTACCAAATTTCATACTATCTAAAGGAGTGACTAGATTCCTACCCTCAAAACCAAAACCCAACTTTTAAGCAACACAATCTCCTCACCTAGGCCAACAGAGCCAGTTCCACGTTGTTGGAGAGTGAGGAGATCAGTGCAGATGTATCCAGCTATTTTCCTGTAGCTGAAGACACTGCAACAGGCATTCTGAGGAATATCCATAGGTGCTCAGCAAGTCTCTGCAGATGATGTCTTCACAGGGCAGAAACTGAGAATACCTGATTTTCCTCCCCTACTTCTTAAAAATTATATGCAAGCTCACACACACCAGTGAAAATGTATATATTCCAAGCGCACACAAATAGACTTTAGTCAGTTGAGAAAATTAAGAAAACATCATGTCCTGCTGGTTCCACAAAAGTGAGGGCCTATAGATGTTCATGTATAAAACTTACTTCTCAGGAAAGACATACACCTACAACTGCACTGTTAAAAGAAGCCCAAAAGCCATAGTTCTTGACAGAAATCTAGCATTTGGATGTTCTTTTTTTAAACAAGTAACTTAAAAAGAATTTAAATAGTACCCCAACCCCAAACAACCAGACACCTCCATCCAAAACACTTACTTATCATGACAAACACAGAGCTTTTTCAATAATGTTTTACATTCCCCTTTCTCAAAAACAGCAAATTTTTTTGTTTGTTATTTAAAAATCCTTAAATGCTACAAGCCACTGGCTTTTGGCACAAGATGTTCTACCTCATTGTCATTGCAACACCCACAAAAGAGCAGGAGGCAGCACCAACCGGAGCTGAAACACACAACATACCCTCCAACGGTCCCAATTTGGCAGGGACAGTCCCAAGTAACCCTCTGTTATCCCACTTTCAGCTATTTTGAAAATGTCCCAATTTATTTCTTCTCCTCCCACTTTCCCCCTGACTTCAGTTGCTACAAACTGAGTTCAAAGTGCAAAAAGTAAGTTCACACTCATAACTCTGCAGGAGGAAGAAAAGAGGGGTTAGAATGCTACCCTTCCTTGCAAAATCAGGCAAAAACAAACTGCTGCAGACTCTCCATGAGTGTTTTTCCTCATTAGCAACTTTTGCTGTCTCTGATGTTGCTTGGACATGTGTGTCCTGGTTTTCATATATGAAATGTTGGAAGGTGGCATATATTATCACCCTCAGCACACTGAATTTTGAAAGCTACACATGATCAGACCTGGTTAACACCCTGGTTAAGAGCACTAGTGAATACCAGGGATCTCTAATGAAGAATTCTGCTTGACATACAGGAGAATGATTCGCATTTAGAGTTGACAGTAATGGGCAAGTTGAACCAATAATCTGACAGTTTCCTTTCTTCCTATGATATTCCTCTTCCAGTACTTACTGGGGCCATACCCCATAAATAACAAAGAGTTACACTGCAAAAGAAATAATTTCATAGTAAGTTAAATTTGTAACATAGGCCATTTCCACACGGGGTGAGGGAATCGCCCTGTGACGCTACTCACCGGACTTTGGGCTCCCCGGTCCGGTCCACGCTTCTCTGGAGCAGTGCGTGGCTGCCACTCCACACTGCTCCGGGGATGAAAATGGCAGCTTCCAGTTGGTCAAGGGTCTTGACCAACCGCTGAAGCTGCCGTCCCCGGCAGATCGCAGGCTCGCACCAATGCGAGCCTGAGAATCTGCATAAGGGAGCAGGCTCACAGTAGCGTGTTCTGTGCTTTTGAAAGACCTGTTTTTAGCGGTCTTTCAAAAGCACGCTGGATGACCAGTTGGGGTCGTTCCGGAGTGGGCTAGGGTGCGGATCTACATTAAGTAGGTCCGACCCAGTCCACTCCCAGGTGCAGACATCCTCCCTGGAGAACGCTGTGCCCCGGGTTAAAAACCCCACTATGGAAATGGCCATAGTTACAATTGTAATGTAATTATAATGCACACTATGCAAGCAGAAGGCTAGGATCTCAATTGCTTTTTTGAAACGTCTGCCCACCACTGTTGTTTCCAGCCAGTCATGCAGACCTTAGAAGTAACTAGCTACCTAGTAAATAATTACATTTCCCAATAGGTGTTTTGTAACCAGTTACTTCTAAGGTCTGCTTAACAGGCTAGAAATAAGAAACAGATATTTCAAAGAAACAACAGAAGTCTTGGCTTGTGCTTGCATAGCGTAGATCGACGCTCCCACAGTTAAGTGGTGGTTGAATTAATCAAGGCACTGATTTATTTATTTGGTGAATAGTTACACACCATCCAAGAATGTGCAGCTGTAGGTGCAGCAGTTACACTGATAGAACTCTATTTATGGAGCTGTGAGTTGAACACCAATATTATGCCAAAAAAGTACAACCACCATGGCTAAACACCAATAGGATACTTTCCAAACTTCGAGTACAGAGAGAGATGGGTTGTGTAGAGCATTGAACATCTCTTGGGGAAAAATTCCCTTATAGAGAAAAATTTGTTGTTTTCAGCTTGGAGAGATCAGCCTGTTAGAGAAGAATGCGTGGGGAACATTCTGACATTTTCTGTAGTTCTACATGCTTAAAATAATAATAATAAAAAAAGTCCTAGCTTTTCAGAGAAAACATTTCCCATGGCAGAATAATGAGAATTAATTACCTAACATTCAGAGAGGCAATCATCCCATCCATAATTTGCCAAGTCTATTCTATGCTTCTCTGCATATGCATTGTTTCTCTTTAGAAGGAGAGCAATGATGGATGAAGTGGAAAAGGACTACCTATCTGCCTGCAGCAAAATCAGGTTGCAGAAGTTTTTCTTTAAAGGAGGACATGAGAAATTTAAAAGCAACTTGTTAGGCACCTGATCCTAATTTCTGCATAATTAAATCAACTCTATGCATGTAAAGAACAACTGCTGCTCATTAGAAGTATTCAAAAATAACTCACCCCACAAATAAATCCAAGCAACAATTGGACAAACCCTTCCTCAGTGCAGGAAACTGTCATCCTCAGAGGCAACCCATAGGCCATCCCAAAACACTTTTGCTGCCTGAGGCAAAGGAAAAGATGCCCGCCCCACCATCTCACACAGAAAATCAATGGGACTACCAACCAGAAGCTACTACAACACTGGCAAAATGGCAGGGTTTTCCATGAGACCCAAAGGCAACAGGTTGGCTTAGAGGATTCTGCACGCCAAGATGCTCCATCCATGCTGCTCCATCTTCTGCTACCTTTGGTAACTGCCTCCCTAACGCCTAAAAATAGGGTTAGCTCTGATGCAGCACATGTGCTTATTAATATTATTTCTGTAATTGAAGTGGGGAACAAGGCTTGGATAGTTCTTGTTACCCCAAAATGTGGGTGACTCAGAGGTCCACCTGTGATGCCAGTTGCTCTGTGAAACAGTGGGGAATTACTAGCTCAAAAGGGAAGCCTCTGAGAGGAGGGTAACCTGACAGGATCTCTGCTACCTGTGTATACTTGTACTAATGCAAGGACACTAGTTGGATATTAAAAGTATATTTTTGTTTTATTGAGGGAATGTCACAATCACACACAAGATCCAAGTAGTCTCACAACCACACAAGGCTAACTGAAGGAAAGGAGAGAAAAATTGGATAGTGAGAAGTTAGAGTGAAGTGGGTGGTATTTACCTATCCTGCAGAGAAAAGACAAAAGTGATATGGCTCTGACTAAGGGTCTGAGGATAGTACAAGATTGGGAATCAGAACAGCAGAATGACAGTCTATGTCCAGAGTATTAAGAGCCAGGGTTTAAATGACCTCTTTCCTCCCTGAGGGGAAAGGTGTTAATGGCTCTCTGGCAGAGCAGACAATGGGGTCTAGAACAAGCTAATGGCTTTAGCATTAGGTGACAAAGGACTGATGGGAATCATGATAGCTTCTTAATGGCTGGTCAGGAGACGAAACAATGGAAAGTTTCAGTAGGAAGAGGAAGTGGGTTGAAGACAACCCGTTGTTCTCTTGAGGTAGTTTCTGATGCTCTTGTTTCTGAAGATTGAATTATTGAAGGGAGATCTGCAAGCTATTAACCCCAGAGCTTCCTTGACTATGACCTAGACATGCCCTGAGGTCCCATCTGACATACTTTTGGACATATTTAGCCAGTCCTCTTTAGCCAGCATGGCTTTTCAGCCACAACAATGTATAATTTATATTCCGTGCCAATTAAATAATATTTACCAATTACACTATATCATGGAGTGGTGGTATATGGCATGGTAACATTCTCTTCAGGTATTAAAGTATTTAACTGAACATTCCAACAGGGAAGTGTATAGCTCCCTCCCATAGAAAGCAATAGGCAGAAGAACTTTTGCTACTCATAGAAAGTCTCTACATAGTTGGAAAGGTTTTTCTTCAAAGTTCCCAGTTATGTGAGCAGCTTTCATGTTTAGACATGTTGCTTTCTATGTGAGGAGAGCAACAGAAGTGGAAATGGAGGAGGTAGAGTTAGAGACCTCCCTTCCTCGTGATGAACTAAGATGCTTCACAAAGTAGGGGTATGGTAAATTCCCAGCAAACATTTTATTTATTGCATAAATCAATATTCAAACCAGGAGTTTAATGCCTCACAATATGTAGCAGAAAACTAGGCTAAAGCTAATAGAATGAAATCCAACAGAGGTAAGCACAACATTTTACATTTAGGCCCCAACAACCAAATGCATAGTTATAGGAGCAGGGATATTCAACTTAGCAGCAGTAAATGTGAAAAGGACCTCAGACTTATTGTTGCATGATGCTGCAGCAAAGATGGCGGCTGCTGCTGCTTCTTTCTCTTCTTCTTCTTCTTCTTCTTCTTCTTCTTCTTCTTCTTCTTCTTCTTCTTCTTCTTCTTTAACCTTCTTTAATAGAAACATCATTTCGAAGTCAAAGGAAGTAATAGTCCCACCAGCCAAAGGTCTAGAAAAGCACTTTTTGCAACCATTCCAGAACACAGTAAAGACAGAACCAACTTTACCAGGGCAGGCAGAGATTGATTCTCAATAGACTAAAATGTGTAGCAAGATTTAAGCCTGAAAGTTCTTTTTAAAGTTTAGAAATTTCATTCCTGAATGTCTGCCCACACAATATTGTCTGTAGCCCCATATTAAGAAGGGCCTACAATCCTTTTCGACCAAGGCACTCTAAGCAGAGCAGTTAAAGTGACTGGGATAAACAAACAGTTACTGTGTTTGATATACTGGAAGGTAGGGGAAGGGTAAATCATGTGTGAGGAGCTTACAAGCTATTTTGCCCTGCAGCAAATTGGCCAAGGTTGATGGAAGACTAGCCCCAAACTAGACCATTCAAGGTTGCCCGAGCTAAGGTTAACTGCACTGCAGTAAAAAAGGAAAAAAAAAACCTCTTTAGTAACACTGTTGTTACACTGAGATAACATCAGCCACAAAGCTGAAGACTTTGTACTTATACCACAATGTTATGAGTTGAAGAAAGAAATACATATTCAAAGTATCAAGGGCCAAGAAGAAGACCCCACAGTGTCTCATGCCCTCCAACTGTCCCACTTTGGCAGGAACAGCCCCAATTAATCTTCTGTTGGCTGACTTTTGCAACTGCTTTTTAAAAAAAGTCCCAATTTTTCACTCCTCCCCTCTTTCTGCCTCTTTCTCCTCAGCTTACTTTCATTCCCTGCAAACTGCATTCATCCTGCACAAGTAGTTTGCACTCAATTAATTCAACAGCGGGAGAGAAGCAAGAGGGTGCATAGTCTTGCCTTCCCCTGTAGGTTCAGGCAAAAGCAAACTGCTACAGCCTCTCTTAGTTTGCATCTTTTTCTCTCTAATAGCTTTTTGCTGTGCTCACCACACTCTGATATTGCTTGGCCACATATATCCCCATTTTCATGTGTGAAATGTTGGAGGTTATGCTTTCTGTGATATAATAAACATATACAGCTATGGGCCTAAGCACTATTTGAATAGCCACACATAGCATTTGAATGGGTGCACTGTAAGATGTGTGGTCAAGAAGCATCCAGCTTCCATACCACCAAGAAGGAAAGCCAAAAAGAACAATGTACCACGGACAAATAATCAGAGCTAGCATGAAGCTTCAGGTTCACCAATTGGGTCACGGAAGCTTCACAGTCCATATGGAAATTCTGGCGCACCTGAGAAGCCATAGGGATGGTTAAAAAAGAAAGATTGTACAGAACCCAACACAAGCACTAACCAGCTCCTACAGCAGGAAGGACACTTGGCCAAGTTGGTATATATGCAGCTTGTAAATGTCTGACTAGCAGCTGAAACATCCAATCAAAATGTTGTTTATTGTCAACCCACCAATCAGGATTGTAGATGGGAGCATGGCTCAGTAGAATTTCTATTACTCCTTTAAAAGAGGACCAGCCCAAGTGGTACTAACAGACCAGGTGACTACGTGATTTGCAAGAATGCCACCCAGCAGGAATTATGTGCCCTGCCCACCCACCCACCCACCCACCTTGTGAGCAGGAACAGAACACAACAGAATGGGATTTGCTGAACACAGCTAATAGTTCATGGAAATAAAGGCTACAGTATTTGTTTGCTTTTCCCTTGGCTCCCTTATCTTTCCTTTTAATGAAATATTTTGCCTTAATATTTTTCTCAGAAAACCAAATATCCCTATTTGTTGGGCACAGACTTGTTCTAGAAGAAAAAAATGCATCTGGGCATTTTTTGCTATTATTCATCAAACCCTTTGTAGGGAAGTAGCAGGTTAGTGTTTTGTTCATGTAGCAATAGCAAGGGTGGGGAATGCTTTATGCCACAATCCTTTACCATTGGCCATTTTGACGGGTGTTTATGGGAATTATAATTCAAATATTTAGAAGGACACAAAATTCCACCACTGCTGTGATAATGGATACCTGACTGGTTGCTCTAGTCTGGAATAATGGCTAGAGCTGCATTTCTTAAACCCTGGTCCTGCAGCTATTTTGGATTTCATCTCCCAGACATTCTATCCAGGATTGCCAATAGCCAGGAATTCTGAGAATTTAGGACCCAAACATCTGGAATGCCAAAGATTGAGAAGTGCTGGGCTAGAGCATCCAACTTAAACTTTGGAGATCTGGGGCCCATTTACACTACATAATTATAAGGCTACCTTCCCCTTTAATTGCCATGGCAAGATCCCCTGGAATCCTGGGATTTGCAGTTTAAGGAGGAGCATTTAGAATTCTTGGCCAGAGAGATCTAGTTCTTCCAAACTACAAACCTCAGGAAACCACAGGATGGAACCACAGCAATTAAGGTTGAATAATAACACTAATGTGAAAGGGCCTCTGGACCCATATTAGAGAGACTTAAAGAATTTGAGTCAAAAATTCCAATATGAACTCACCTTCCAAAATGAATTTTTCATGCACCTTAAATGTTCCAATAGACTTTTCAGCTCAAAATACATTTTTAAATGCATAAAGCGATTGTGTTTAGAAATGTGAATTTTGAAAGTACACTTAGGACCTTTCTGCCCGACACGGTGACGGTGCTATTATTCCATTTTTCAACATCTTGTGGAATTCTGGGTTTTGTAGTTTCCTGAGGCCAAAGAGCTCTCTGGCTGAGAATTCTAAAGGCCCCTCCCTAAACTGCAAACTCCAGGGTTCCACAGGATGTTGAAAGTGGAACAACAGCACTATAACAGTGTAGTGTGGGAAGTTCCTCAGAAATATATTTTACAATTGTTTTTTAAGATATGTAATTCAGTGAAACTTCCCATACACACCCTCAGAATAACATGAAAGCCATACAGACCAAAGAGAGTCTATTCTGCACACCCATCTTTGTTCAACTTCGGGTTGATCTTGGCCAAGTTGCTAGTTTCTTCTTCTAAGGGTATAAGAATAAATAGGAAATACCAGCCTCTCCGGGGGGGGGGGGCACAAAAATGGATGCTTCAGGGCAGGAGAAAATCTGCAATTCTTCATGCTCCTATTATCCCTGAAATATAGTTCAGGCTGATACGAGGTTAAGTACATCTGAGAGGTCACAAGCTGTCCCTTCCAGTATACATGTTGCCCAGCAGGTTTTGGAAGCTGTGATTCAAGTAGCAAAATAGCTCTGCTAACAATGACTCCATCGTTCTTAATTATATGATTAAGGGCTATTGTTGTTCCTATTGTTAACCACCATGAACTTGTGGTGACTTTATGAATGAGAAACTTCCAGAGTCATCCTGTTATTAACAGCCCTACTCAGATCTTGCAGACTCAGGGCCATGGCTTCCTTGAGTCTATTCCACCTGAAGTGTCAACTTCCTCTTTTACTGCTGACTTCTACCTTATCCAGCAGTATTCTCTTTTCTGGTGAGTCATGCCTCTTTGTACTTTGTCTACAGTACACCAATCTCAGGCCATTTCTGCACTACACTGTTACAGTGCTATTATTCCACTTTCAACATCCTATGGAATCCTGGTGTTTGCAGTTTGGGGAGGGACATTTAGAGTTCTCAGCCAGAGAGCTCTTTGGCCTCAGCAAACTACACACCTCAGAATTCCACAGGATGTTGAAAGTGGAATAATGGCACTAGAACAGTGTAGTGCGGAAATGGCCTCAATTTTGTCATCTTGGCTTCAAGGGAGAGTTCAGGCTTGGTTTGCTCTAATACTCATTTACTGGTTTTGTAGCAGTTCAGTGTATCTGTAGAACTCTTCTCCAGCAACTCATTTCAAATGAGTTGATTTTCTTCCTGTTTGCTTTCTTCACTGTCCAGCTTTTACAACCATACATAGAAATTGAAAATTTGAGGGCGTGGACAAAATTTTCCATAGCAAATATGTATAACTACATTATCCATAGTTGCCTGTTCTGCTGTATTTTAATCATCCATGCTGTTGTTTTTGTGTGCCTTCAGGTAATTTCTGACTTATGGGGAAATCACATGAATTTCTTGGCAACATTTGTTCAGGGTGGATTTTCTATTGCCTTCCTTTGAGGCTGAGAGGGTGTGAGATGCCCAAGGTCACCCACTGGCTTTCCATAGCTGAGCAGAGATTTGAACTTTGGTCTCCCAGAACAGCAGCGTCCAATCTTTGGTACTCCAGGAGTTTTGGACTTCAGCTTCCAGAATTCCTGACTGTTAACCAAGTAGCTAGAGTTTCTGGGAGTTGAAGTCCCAAACACCTGAAGGACCAAAGGTTGGACGCGACTGTCCCAGAGTCCTGAGAGCCAGTGTGGCTCTCAGCTTATAGTAGTTTGAGCATTGGACTACAACTCTGGAGATCAGAGTTTGAATCCCCACTCAGCCATGTAAACTCACTGGATAACCATGGGCAAGTCACACTCTGCCTTGGAGGGAGACAAAGGCAAACCTTCTCTCAACAGATCTTGCCAAGAAAGCCTGCTGAAAGGTTCACCTTAGAGCGTCTGTAAGCTGGAAACAACTTGAAGGTACTTAAACATCAAACCATCAAACACCATGCTGGATCTCTAACATTGTTCATATTTGATGCATTAAATAAAGGATATAAACTTATAGTTATCCTTTTTAGAAGACAAGATCTGACAAACTTCATGTTCAGAGGAACAGACTAACAAATGAATGCACTCCTAAGCTTGCTTTATTTTCACTATTTTTTTTCAATCAGGTGCAAGTAGGCAAGAAAAACTATGATAAGTTGCCTGTATCCATGCACTCACATCTGTCCTTTTGCAATACAGAACGTACAACTGATTGCATTAAATCGCCCTTTTTCACCTTGAAATGGGACTAAATAGTGCAGAGAGTGTTTGAAGGATGCTAGATGCTAGCACTGCAATTATGCCCCAACAATTGTTATATTGTGTACAGCTCTCTTTAGGTATATGTCCTAAAAGAATAGTGTATTCTTATCCCAGTGGCAGACCCCATACCGAGAGGGATGTAAAATTGATATCAAATATGCTTTCCATGCCAGAGAGGTTGCCCGGGTAGGGATGTCGACAAATAGATTGAATGACAAAACTTAGGTCAAAGCCAGGAAAATCCCCAGTCACGTTTCCCAAGGAGACCTCAGGCTAGACACGTCCACACCAACAAAGGGTCCTCAGCCACAAATAGCCAACTTGAGGGGATTACCGAGTTTTCACCAGGTTGAACAACTCCGACTTCGGAGAATCCTACAAAGGCGAGGTCCCTTTACAACATGAAGCAGTCATGCAAACCATCAAGTTGCTATTGTGCAGCATTCTTCCTTTTATTTTGACCATTGTTCTTCCTGGAAGAGGACTTGCCCTTGAGGTATGTTCTGCCCTATAAGTAGTCCCCATTTTTAAGAGTCTCTTTGGAGAACTCCCTGCCACACTAGCAGACCGGCACTCTGTTAGTTGAGTGCTCCCCTCAGCCGCCTCTCTTCACTGAGTTGCATCCTGCTTGACGCTTCCCAGACTGAAGACTTCTGGACAGGTGCAGTATCACCACCTTTGCACCCTCTCTACTATATCCCCTATCAATTGGCACCTCTTTCCCTTCTCAATAGGCCTTGTGTGCACAAGTGAGTGGTTGCGTTGGTGCGTGAGAACGTATGTGTCAATAAAATCCATTTATTAGGATGATTGTTTGGCTTTTTGCTTGGTCTGACCTCGTAAAAATTGGGTAGAAGATCCTGCTGGGTTACCCTGCCCTTCGTTCTGCTAAGGCCAGTGCTCTGCTAATTTCCCCAACCTTTGCATTTTTGGAGCAAATTAAAGTGTCCTCCCACAGGGTCCCCAGAAGTACTTTCAAGATTTAATCATTATTGGTTAATTATAATTCAATGCTACCAACATTCTGGTTAAGTAATTTCCACATAAAGCTCTGAATGTGTTTAGAATTATATTCAAATAACATGTGCTAAATCAAATATCATTTAGAGTTCTGGAAACATTCCAGAAAACCTCATCATTGCCTCTAGGAGTCATATTTATGATGATTAAGATGGCAAAGGAAAAAGCAATGGAGTGGTCACTGGTCTTTTGCAGACCTGAAAAGTTTATTTTTTTTTTCCCATGAAAAAGCCCCCCCCCGCCCCCATGGCTTTATCAGGTGTTTGACAAACAGAAACACAACAGGTGAGGCCTTGCCTTATCTTGCCTGTAGATGTGATTATGGGGAAGGCCTCACCCGTGAGATATCTGCAGCAATTGTTAAGGGAACAAGAGGCCTGTGACAACAACACAGGTATTGCCAAAACCTTGTTAAATGCTGTCAGTATGTCTGTTGAGGGTAAAAAGTTTTCTGACCATTTAGTGTTTTGTTTCTGATTTCCTATGCAATTCTACATAAGCCATTCTGTCTTCTTGCAGGAACTGTGTCAAAAGTCAGAACAAAATAACTGACTGAGAAGATGCATTTGTAAATGATGACTACGTTAGAGAACAGATCATTCTAACATTTTGTCCTGCAGTTTTATGTTAAACAACTATCTCTTTGGAAGCTCCCTAAAATCCCAATGTTTCAATAAAGCTTTGTTTTTCTGATCAGGCTACTATTGCAGGCAAGCTGACAGCAGGGACTGAGAAGATATCCCTCCTTAAACTGCAAACTCCAAGATTCCATATGATGTCAAAAGTGGAATAATAACACTACAACAGTATAGTGCAGAAAGGCTCAAAGTCTAGGCCAGTGGTTCTTAACCTGTGGTCCACGGATCCCCAGGAGACCGTGATGTCCTCACAAGAGATCTGTGAAAGCTCTTACAGTTAAGAAAGACAGAGACAGACAGACAAATTTGTATGGAATCTTTCCAATAAAAAACATGATAAGACGAGTGTGCGCATTTAACTTTTCTTCCTTCTCTCCAAATGTGAAGAGCCTTGAAGCAACTTTAAATAAATATTGGATAAGCTTGACTAAATATTGACTTTAGTCTTGCCGGTCCATGGCAACATAAGACATGTAAAGGTGGGCTGTGGTAACAGACAGTTTAAGAACTGCTGGTCTAGGCTGTTCCATGATGAAGGTATAATGAGGGGATTATTCCTTCTCACCTACTTAGCGAAATGGGATACGGAACGCTTAAGGTATCCCACTTCCTTCCAGCCAGAAGATAGATATGGAGCAGAGTGGAGGGTGAGATCTGGTGCCATGACGACTGGTAAGGAAGCAGGGAGCTAGACTCCTTGCAAGCTGCAGCAACAAATTACCCCTTGGAATAAAGAAGCTGCTGCTCTAGCTGAGCTAGCGATTTGCATGTTGCCCACAGCTCTTGTCCAGAGCTGAGGCCCCCAAAACTGGAGAATTTGGGCCCCCATGACTTACGAAAACCAGAGACACAAGGCCAGACCCTGAGACCCACAAACTCTATTCCAGGTATTCAAAGTCCAAGAATTCACACAAATGTGGAAGGAGGAAGCCTATTTCTATTTGATCTCTTTGAATTTTTATTGTTTGTGGTTAATATATTTTCATTTCTTTTTTATTTAAATATTAACATATTTACTCGATTGCCCAGAATTTTATTTTCTCATAGGTAATGCTTGTTAGAAAGATTTGTGATCCTGTGTCTCTAATTCCCCAAACTGTCCTGTCCAGTACCTGTCATTTTCCCCCATATTCCTCAATCCAGTCTGTATTCAGAGTTATTAACATGCAGAAGTTGGGTTCCTGAGGGAATACACTGCCCTCCCCCTTGCTGCTAGGCCTCATCTCCATAGCAATTGGTCAGGCCCAAGAGCTCTCCGGCTGAGAATTCTAAAGGCCTCTTCTTAAACTGCAAACCCCAGGATTCCACAGAATCTTCTAAGGCAGCCAATCATATGAGGTCTTTGCCTGACACAGCCATTCGTATGAGGTCTTCTTGCCAGACACAGACAAACAAACAAACTTTGACTTTTATGTATTAGTAGATTTATCTGATCTGAAGGTGGCATACAATGAAATGAATATCAAACAATTTAAAAGACTTTTTAACATTTTTATGGGTACCAGAAATTCATCTGTGTTGAAAGGCACATTGCTATCACTTTCTGCATCACCAGCATTGTCAGTCATAATACTACTGCTAGCAATACTATTAGTAGCATCAGCATCAACAATAAAGTAACCATAAATTTAGTGTTATCTGACTCACATACCATTAAATTGCTCCACCACCATATTCTTCCGTAAGTATCAGAGAAACAGAGCAGTATTTTGGTCACAGTATTATAAGTATATTATGATTCCTTCTCTCAGTTAGTGTATCCTTTTAATTAGAAGGCCTGATGAACATCTAATTAAAATCCTTCCTATGGCAACATGAGATGTCTGTTTCATTTTACTTCCTAGCTGCTCTTTGAGCTAATGAGCACTTAAAGATCTCATCGTCTGGGGATTATTTCCACCATCCCGTCTTTCTGAATTTTACTCAGAAGGGAGTACGCGAGTCAATATTGGCATATCGCCATGAGCCAAGAGCTCAACATGGGCTTCTTAATGAGCAAAGGAGGAATTCTTAATTGTTTTGTAAAACTCTGATGTCAAAAGCAGCATGATTTCCCGGAGCATTCAAATCTTAATGAAATATAATTTGTCTGTTTTGTTTTTTTTAAAAATTTTTAAAAATGTACAAAAATGCCATTAGCTAGAACATAGGGAAGAGGGATTTTATCACATTGTCTCTGCTCATTTTCTCCTTTTCTACTTTAAGGCCATTTCTGCACTACACTGTTACAGTGCTATTATTCCATTTTCAACCTCCTGTGGGATTCTGCGGTTTGTAGTTTCCTGAGGCCAAAGAGCTCTCTGGCTGAGAATTCTAAATGCCCCTCCCTAAACTGCAAATCCCAGGATTCCATATAATATGGAATGTGGAATAATAGCACTATAACAGTCTAGTGCGGAAATGGCTTAAGTTTGTTGCAGCTGTACTTTAGGCTATCTATATGCATTCTCATGCATATTTTTAAGGCATGCATTGATGATGTATGTGCTTTTGTCCTGGCCTCAAAAGGGGGAATCTGTGACTGCAGACAGGTGTCATGCCCCTGCCCCAGGGCTCAGACAGGATCCTTCTCAACAGCCATGCTCTAGCTAGAGACATGAGAGGAACAGTACTTACGGCAGCCAGTGTAGGTGGAAAAGGGAGAGCCCAGGATTCTTGGAGCATGTATATAGTGAGGACTTATGAATCAGGTCAACAGCTGGGTAATACTCTGAGCCTATATAACAAGAGACCAAAATGGAAGGAGGCTGTTGTAGCCAACTAATTCTATTGGTAGGAGCAGCCCAGCTTACACTTGGGCCATTTCCGCACTAGCCTGTTATAGCGCTATGATTCCACTTTCAACATCCTATGGAATCCTGGTGTTTGCAGTTTCAGGAAGGGCCGGCTGGCCCCTCCTGAAACTGCAAACCCCAGGATTCCATAGGATGTTAAAAGTGGAATCATAGCGCTATAACAGGCTAGTGCGGAAATGACCTTGGACTCCTTGCCTGCTCTCCTAGAACCCTTGACCTTTGTGTCATCCATGAATTTTGCCATCGGACTCTCCCTCTCTGCATGTATGCCGACTGTCTTCCTAAATCTATTGTGAACTCGGACTGCAAAACGACAAACTTTGCTCACCAGCTCCTGATCATAGGTTAATTAGACAGCCTGAAGCCTTGGCTGGTGGCTGGCACAAGACAATGGTGATGAACTACAACTCTCATCACCCCTCACAATTTGCTGGTTGGAACATACTGATAGAGTTCTCCAATGATCACAAGACCACAGGGTTTTCTTTAACGTATCTGTTCCTATATACAGTTCTGGCTGGAAGACTATATTGTAAAAATCCAGGAAAGTTCTTTTTGGTTAGCTTGTTTGTTTGAGAGATGAAATTTGGTAAATTTGCATGAAAAATTGAACTCAATTCTTCCTTCCCCCTTTTGCCACAATCCTTAGCCAGATCTTGGTAAAGAGAGGAAGTGCTGTTAGATATTATACAGTGACTGCCTAGTCCTTTTTTATACAGAGCAGAAGTGATGGAAGGGAGGCAGAATGAGTATAAATCTTTGGGTTCCATTCCATACCCTCTTATACTTTACGGATGAAAACCAGGACTCATGGGGCCAAACAACATCAGAGTGTGTTCAAGGAAACAAAAGTTACTAATAAGGAAGAACACATAAACTAGGAGAGGCCTAAGCATTTTGGTTTTAGCTGAGCCTACCAGGAAAGACAAGATTTCCTTCCTCCTGTCCACTCTCTCCTGCTCAGTTAATGGACTGCAAACTACTTTTCAATTGTTACCATACTCGACTACCCCTCCAATGAGATAAGTGATTTTCATAAATTGAATGCTAATGACTGGAGAACACAATCAGGGTCACGCCAGCTGAAGATTGTGTTTGGGGTTCCACTGCCCAGAGACGTGTTCAGGGTCATGAAAAGTCAGATAGGGTTATGCAGAAAATCCCAGTGCTGATGGATTTATGCTAATCCCTTCACCACGTCAGGCTCTTGACCTTATTGAATACAATGAAAGTTGAACTGCCCAGAGTGGTGAGCAACCAGAGACCATCCCTTGATCTTACCCTATGGCGATCTTCCCTATACACCAACCTGACAAAATATTAAGAGGTTGCCATGAGTCTCATCAATGTTTTGTCACTCTGAAGTTAAGCAATAAACACATTCCAGATCACTTTGTCAATCCTGTGTGAAAGCTATTACTGCTTTGTCACTGCACCCCTTTAAGGTGTGAAATAGGGTATAAAAACCCTAGCTTCTACACCAGCCACTTGTAGTACCTGGTGCCCCAGACTGCTGTTCCTCAGGGCTACCCTGAGATGCCGTCTGAGTCCTTTGACAGTAATCCTTTCTTCAGGACTGGTAACTATCACCCTTTCCACTCAAATTCTTCTTATCCAACCTTTCTTGCCTCACTTTCTGATAGCCTTGTATGGTCCTTAGGGGTATCTGATTTCTTGAATGCTTGTCAATTCAAATAAAGTACTTTGCTATAACTGTAGTCCTCTCTGCAGTTAGTACTGGTGCACACAGGAGAAAAGATCCCACCATTACCCTCATCTCAAAGGCCTCCTTTGAGCTATAAGTTCCTTAAATTCTAAGAAGATGCTGGCATTGTGGGTGTATCCCAACGTCCCCCACTTCATAGGGTAATAGCAATTTGAACTCAGTTTGCAGTAAGTGAAGTACATTGGAGGCAAAGTAGGAAATTGGTAGTAGAAGATAGAAACTGGGACATATTTAAAGCAACTGAAAAAAAAAAGGGATGACAGAGGCTTGATCAGGACTGTCCCTGGCCAATCAGGATAGCTGGAGGATATGGTATTCTCAGAACATCTAGAGAGCTTGAAAAGCACTGCTGGTTGTTGAATGCATTACTATTTTTACCAAGTGGAAGGTGATTGTGCAAAGCCTGCTTGTGATGCCAGCAAGTCACTGCATTTGAGCAGACCCAGTTCTCTGTCCTGGATAATCTACTTGTCCATAGTACAAATGGAATTACATGGAAATTTGGAATAGGTAATTAATGGGTTAACCCAAAAACTTTTCAATAGGGTGGATTTTCAGACCTTTCCCTACCTTATCTTTTCCTGGCAGCGTCCAGTGGGGATCCAGGAGGGGAGAGTGACGAGAACACTGTCATACACACCGTCTGCCTCCATGACAAAGGAAGTGTGATGGCCCTGCCTCTTCCTTCCACAGTGCAGCTGGGTACTTTCCCAGGCTGTGCTGGGGCAGGAAGTGCAGCCATTGCGCTTCCTGGGCTTCTGCGTGACAGGTAAGTCTGTGATGGTGGCATGATCGCAAGTCATTGAAAGGGAAAACCTGTCAATGATTTACTCTATGATTGCGCTGCCTGGGGATGGGAGAAGGATGGGAGCATGATGACATCATGCAAAACTGTCACTGTGGTGCCATCCTTCTCCCCTCCCCATGGCAGGCTGAGAGGGTGATGCAGAAAGGGTGCTGGTTGGTTCGGTTTTACTCAGATTCTAGTCCCATTGCCCTCCTGTTCATTTCCACAGTCTGGTGACCAGAAGAGGCTTTGGACTGCTTCCCAGCAATTCCCCACTCAGTTCGGTGACATTGCAAAGCCTCTTCCCTCGGTCTATGGTTTTGGCCCTTAAATCACAGCAAAGGGCATGTTGCTGACTTGGAAACCCTAAATCTCTACTGGAGACTCTGAAGGCTCTAGAACAGAGATTCATTAGCTCTTGCTTAGTTTGGACTTAGTTTGGACTAAGGATGTGAAGTGTCACCATGAGAAACTATCTTGACCAAGGATACTGGCAAAATCCACTATGGCATCTGATGGCACTAGATTGTCCCTGTTCTGAAGGGACAGCATCCTTGTGTTGTTGGAACTTGCCTTGTCCCAACAAGTTCTGTGGCCAGGCCAGAAGGGTCTGTGCTTTCAAAATCAATGGATTTTTTATGCATATACCTATAGAAAATACTGATTTGAATCCTAATGGTGAATCCAAACTATGATACACCCACTAAATTAACTCTTGAATGGTGAGTAAATCCCATTAATTCAGTGTGTCTACCCTAATGGAAATGAATGGGTCTTAGAGCAAACAGGCCTGCTTTGCTCTAGAAACTCAACAGAAACTAAAATGACTATTGTACTTTGGACACGTCACAAGGCTATAGTACTTTAGACACAGTTAGCAGGCCATACATTGCCTACACTTTGATATGGTTTAACTGGCAAAATATGATGTAATTGGCATTATACATTAATTGCCATAAATATAAAATATACTTTGCTATGGCTGCATGGCCATACTGACCAAGAGGAAAAATCTGGCTGCGCACATGCATTGCAAGATAAGAACAGGAAAGTCTTCAAGGTGTAGCCAAGTTATACTCAGGATATCACTAGGAAACTCCAGAAATAACAGACTTGCAGTTAGCCTTCGATGATTCAGCTCTTTAAGAGAGAATAGCACTTGGAAGATTCCCACAAGATGGCTGATTGTCTTAACTTTTCTCCCTCTGACCAAACAAACTTCCCTTTTGTCTCCGTACCTGCCTGACAGTTACAGAGCTATCAAGGCTACCATCAGCCCTTGCCCTTTGTCACAGACTGCTAAGGCCATTAGCTCATTCTGTTTGTCCACTCTGAGCACTCCATTGTCTACTCTGCCAGAGAACCATTAACACCCTCACCCTCCAGGCAGAAATACGGTATTTAAACCTCAGTTTTTGGCCAGTCAACTCACTGTACACTAATTGCTGGTTACCACTCTGCCTCTCTGATTCCCAATTGTGTACTGTCCTTAGACTTGCATCTAAGCAACACTACTGCTTCTTCGCTGCTCTTCTGGATTGGTAAATATCACCCACTGTGCTCTGAAAATCTCGCTATCCAAAACTTTCCTCCCTTTTCCTTCAGTTAGCCTTGTATGATTGTGTAACTTATGTGTGTCATTACAATTTCCCCAATAAAACAATTAAGCTTACTTTTAGATCTCCAGCTAGTTTTTCCCTGCACTAGTACTGGCAAACATAGGTATAAAAGATGTTGTAAGGTTACCCCCCTCTCGCAAGCCTCCTCTTTGAGCTAATATTCCCCACTGCCTCACAGAAGTACTTGGATCACAGGTGGACCTCTAAGTTTTGGGACAAGAACATATCATAAGACAACATAACTCACTGGAAAACATTACAACAAGGGGGAAAGTGGAAGGCAGTAGGAAAAGAAGAACAATGTATTACAGTTGAACAAACTCAATTAAGGAAGCCATGGCCCCAAGTTTACAAGACCTGAACAGGGCTGTTGATGAGTGAGACTCTGAGGTTTCTTATTCACAGGCTTATCATAAGCTGAAACTGACTTGGTGGCAAACAACAACAACAACTCTAGCAAGGACTTGCAGTAGGATTTAGGCCATTGTGTTACTTTTGAAAGCATAGAGTAAAGAAGAAAGAGTATCAAAGAGAAGTCAGAAGAAGCACATTTTGGAGGTTAGAAATGCACATGAGTGGCTTCATATGAGAGTGCCTTGGGAAAATAGATGTATTCTTCCCTGTCCCAAGTCTGCTATTGTGGGAGACAAAAATCAAAAAGAGTAAACAGAAGGATGATGGAACAGACAAATGCATCTAAGCTACAGAAACATATATAGGGTGGATTATGTTTGGTTTGTACATCACTTATCTCAGCGCATCAACTTGAGACAGCCTGCTGAGAAAACACCAGTGTCTATTAATGTTCTCGCCTCTGGCATAAGAACAAGAGAAGGAGCATGCTTTTTGTCGAGGTTTGTGTAATTTGTGCAATAAAGGTTTTGGTTCAAGATTACTGTCTCTTACGTCTGCAAAGCAAAGCATGCACAGACACACACAGGGAGCTTTTTGATGATTGAAAAAGCACACACAATCCACTCAATTCTCCTCATGGTAATTTTTTTAATTGTTTTTGTTATTTTCAAAATACATAAAAACATATATAAACACAAATATGTATATCATTGTTATAATTCTTCTGTCCCCCCCACTTCTGTATATCAAGAATTTTCCAGTTGAATCCTTCTTCTCTCTTATACATATCCTTGTCAAATACCAGCATACTCGATCCACAGACATTTACAAGTTTAGACAAAGCATTACCCTTTTCCATTCTCTTTCAAAATTTTGAACCATTTTATTCTTGAGAGAGTTAGCTAATTTTTCAGTCTCTACCATGTCTAACATTTTTAATTTCCATTCACCTGATTGAATATCTGTTTTATCTTTCCAGTGTTGTGCATAGGTCAGCCGTGCTGCTGTAATCAAATACAATAACTTCTTCTGTATTTTCTAATCTCCCGATTCTGGCCTAATATATTCAATAAATAAAAATTTTGGTACCATTTCAAAATCAACCTTGCTAATTTTTTGAATTTCATCATGAATTCCCTTCCAAAATTCCTTAGCCTTAGGACAGGTCCACCACCATATAGGTTGTCCAATTGAGTTAGATGCATGGGGAGAAGTATGGAAAGCAGATATAAAATTTACTCCAAATATACATTTAAGAGAAAATTACTACAAAATGTTACGTAGGTGGTATATGACTCCAGAAAGACTTCAAAAAATAACCAAAAACGGAAATGCAAAGTGTGGAAATGTGGGGAAAATGTGGGGACTTTCTTTCAATTCTCCTCATGTTTAAAAGTGCATGAGACAAAGCAGCAGCTATCCCAATTGTATCATAGAATCATAGAAATGTAGCGTTGGAAGAGACTACATGGGCCATCCAGTCCAACACCCTGCTATGCAGGAACACCATCATACAGTCCACCCAGTTTACCCAGAGTATGCAACTTGCACACAGACTGTTCTTGCAAATGCAAAAATGCTCTAGGGATTGACTGAAAATAGTTCACCTATATTGCAAATGCAGAGGGGGGGAACTGTAGAGTCATCCCTCCACATTTGCTAGGGTTAGGGGCTCAGGACCCCGTGAAAGTAGAAAAACTGTTAATAACTATAGCCCCTCCAAACCATATTTAACACACACACAAAAAGTATGATCACCATATTCAACCCACCATGGATTCCTTTGAGGCATCAGGGTTCCTTCACAAGGCAGAACTGGGTGGCTGTTGGGGCTTACTGCCACCTCCGCTGCTGCCCCACACAATTTTTAGGAGAGACTTACAAGCCTTGTTCGCAATTTCTCAGTCCCATGAGGCTTGCAATCCCTATTAAAAATGGCATAGGGAGACAGCAGAGGTGACAACAAATAATCCATGAATAATCAAATTCACAAAAATGAAACCCGCAAATGTGGAGGGCTGACTATATTTTTCTTGTTCTTGCAAGTGAGAATGAGATAGGTGAGACTTCGTATCCCTAGTTTGTACTTAGCAGTCTGCTAGCTCACAGACAATGTAACTGTAAAAATGTAGGGGAAAGTGAAGGAAATCACTGTCAGGACATGAACTTGTCTTTGGCCAATGTTTATATGCCTGCCCACTGTAAAAGTCAATCTGTTCAACTGTAAGCATAGCTTTCACTTGCAGAGTGAAAGCATGCTAGTAGCTTCCACATTTATTGAGATTTCCTTTTTTAAAAAGAACATCTGTTTTTCAGCAAAACTGTCAAGATATGGTACAACTCTCATTAAGAAACCACCACGATAATGTCATATTTAGACACACACATCAGAATAGCTTTAAAAAAAATCCAGTAAGACAAATAAAATCCTCATGCAATTATTACTGCGCGTCAAAATAAAAATCCATACCCTCCAACTGTGTGGGAACAGATAGTCCCAACTAGTCCTCTGCTGCCCAACTAGTCCTCTGCTGATAGTCCCAACTCTGCTGCCCCAGAACTCCATAGGATGCTGAAAATGGAATAATAACACTATAGCCATCTAGTGTGGAAATGGCCACAGTTTCTCTCTGCCTCCTACTTTCCCTCTTTGTCCTCGTCAAACTGAGGAGAAAGGAATTCAAAATGCAAAAAATAGCTTTCACTTAAATCAGTTGGAGGGAGAGGAAAGGAAAAGATAGAGTCTTCCCCTTACTAGCAGGCTCAGGGAAAAGCAATCTACTTCCCCAGTTTTCACTGGTAAAAAGTTGGAGGGTATGGAAATGTCATTTCTTCCTTTTGAATAAATCAGAAGTTTCCTAAAAAAGTTAACTAGTCTATTTCCTTACCTAGAATTAACTGGAAATTGCCCATCCATTCTGTTTCTTCCTGTTCTAGTTCTTCTGTGTGATTCTGATGAACTTACCCCTGTGGTTAAGTGCCTGAAGGATCAGTCCTATTAGCCCAAAAGGTAGGTGGCTCAGGGTTCCAACTGCAATGCCAATGCCTCCATGGAAAAGTGGGGAATTACAGCTCAAAAAGGGAGGCCTGCAATGGGAGATAACTTTAGGATCTTTTCACCTGTATGTACCGGTAGTAATGCAAAAATACAAGTTGGAGGTCAAAAGAATGTTTTATTGGGCGGAAATCACAAAGAAACACAAGATTCAAGCAATCTCACAACCATACAAGGCTACCAGAAGGAAAAAAGGGAAAAACTGGATAGCAACAAGTTGGGATGGAGTGGGTGATATTTACCAATCCTGGAAAGAAGAGTCACGTTGAAATGGCTCAAACACAAGAGTTTGAGGGCAGCACAGAGGAACAAGAGTCTTGAGTTCAGAGTGATGTCAAAGTGCTCATGTGTTGCAAAAATTACCAGGGCTAGCATTTAAACCTAGCATTTAAATACCCCTTTTCTACCCCAAAGAGTAAGACACCAATGGCTCTTTGGCAGAGCAAACAAGAGGTCTGCTAATGGTCTTAGCATTGGGTGACCAAGCATTGATGGGAGCCTTGATCGCTTCTTAATATCTAGACAGGTGAGGAAACAAAGGTGGAAGTTCAGTAGGAAGGAAGATATAGGATGTTGGTCATAGCTGCTTTGTCTGGGACTTTTGATGGTTATTGCCTTTTAGGTCAGGGCTGTTGAGAGGATCCTCTTCTCTGACTAATCGTCAGTGAACTTATGACCTGGCCATGCCTTGGGGTCCCTTCTATTTTAAAAATAATTTTTATTAATATGACTTACAGAAAATACAAACAACATTGAACACATATATCCTATAATACAAACAATAAAATAAAACCACAATACAGACTTACAGACAATAAGAATAAAAAGGAACTGAAAAAAACCTATACTCACTAAGTCCCCAGTTCTATTCCTTACATGATCTGTAAAAGGTTTCCATATTTTTAAATAAGAGTCTATTGCATTTTTCTTTACTTTTCTTTTCTTTGTAAGTTTATCCAGTTCTTCCAGATCCATTAATTTTTGCAACCACTCTTCTATTTTGGGTATCTTACTATTTTTTCCAATATTTTGCACAACCAATTCTTGTGGTGGCTACCATGTATATTATTAAATTTTGACATTGTCGAGGTCCCTTCTGACCAAATTCCACACATGTACAGCCCTCGTTGTTGGCATGGCTTTTCAGCCATAAATGTATGATTTATATTTTGTGCTGATTAAATAATATTCATCACCAATTATACCATATCATCGAGTGGGAGTGTACAGCATGGTAATAGTCTCAGGAAGAGTGGAAACTGGGAGGGATGTTCCTGAAAGACCAGAACAAGAGAGAAAAATCCATTATCTTGCAGGCTGTTGAGACTCTTGCCAAAGAAACTGCATCTTGTGCTTCATGGGTGGGTTTAATTAAAGCAGCTGAAAAGGTGGGAGGACAGAGGATTAATCAGGACTGTTTCTGCCAAATCAGGACAGTTGGAGAGTATAGTTTAATGCAACTTGTAGTTTTTTCTGGATTTGTAATAGTAAAACACTGCTGGATCCTGTTTTGTTTGGGTAGAGAAGCCAGAGAAGGGTAAGTGAAGCAAGAGCTGGCTGCCTTGCAGAATACCTTGGTGCTCAGGAAGAAAGGGAATTAGGCCCAGCTGGATCTTCACAAGCTGGCAGTGAAGAAGACAGATCTTTATGTGAACTGTTAAATGGAAAAGGGAGATCAGGAAGACAAACAAATCATAGTTCACTTACGGATGGAGACTCACCAAAACACTGCATGAGAGACATCTGCTTAGGAGAGGAAGCTGCAAACATCACCGTTCCAGACACAAACTGTGAACATGTGAGGCTTCCTGTAGTAAGCTGGGCCTCTGCCATCAAGCAGATGGGTTTGGGACTCCTTTTTATCATCATGGCTCAACAATAACAAGTGTCTAGCAGTACAGTAAGGGTCAATTTTCATTAGTGACATTGTTAGATACTTTTCACATTATCATGATGGTTTGAGGCTGAGAAAATAGATGAAAGCTGGGAAATGACTGGGCGAGAGAATTTTTCTATTGCTAACTTGCTTGCTCTATCTGTCTGTCTGTCTATCCATCTGTTACCACCGCGATCTGGCCTGGTCTTGGTGAGCCAAAGATATCATTTTTGATATCATAGTTCGGCCTTCTGCCACCAGCCAAGTGTTTGTGAGGCCCCGCCGAACGAGCGCGAAGCTAGGCATGGATGATACTTGTTGCTCCTATCAAACTCCAGATATTGCCAGATCCGCTTCAGGGGGAGACCTTCCGAAACAGACACCTTAATTACAAATGCACAGTAAAACAAAAGGACTCTGTGCCTGAGAGAACACCCTGGCGAGCTAGGCACTTAACGGCTGAGCTAGTCGCATCTACATATCGGCCATACTATTGTCAAATCGGCATATAATTCAATCATGTAAATTCTGACCTTTTCGGAGGCTTTGTCTCCAGCCCAAACCTTATTGTTCTCACCAGAGACCAGACTAGCCTGCGGTCATTCTTTTCCCTATAAATACCCCCAGTTTTGGCAGTTCAGTGGACTTCACTGGACTGGCTGAACTCCACTGGAATTCTTGCTGAAAATCACTTGCTGAAATCACTTGAAGCTCCCGTCAGATCTTCTTCCTTGCCTCACTGCCGCTTGGTCCAGCAGATTCCCCTCAGTCTCCACGCTGGGTTTCCTCCTCTTCAATTGGTGTCTACAAGACTTCGGACAGGTGGTGTATTGCCCATTCCCCTACATTATCTTCCTTTCCTTTTCTAGTTAGTAGTGTGCTTGTGTTTTTATTATTTGTGTATAATAAAAACTGTTGCTATTTTGAAACTGCTCGACTTCTCACTGACCTGAACCGGTATACATAGGATAAAAGATCCCGCTGCGTTGCCCTGCCTCTCGTTAACCAAGAGAGTTCTCCAGCTAATTTCCCCATCTTGCTTGTTGTTGTTTGGTTATTTGGGCGCCCCTCCCGGGACCCCCAATTTACAGGGTAACACATCTATCCATCCATCCATCCTATCTATCCATCTATTGCATTGTTTGCCACTTTTCTCTTCAAGTGGGACCCAAGATGGTTTCCAGAACAGTCAATTAAAAAAAAAAAACCATTTACAATAAAATTCAGAAAACAATTAAAATCATCCACCTAAAAACAATACAAAATCAATTTAAGAACATACAAAAGTTAAAATAATAAATAATACATTCCAATAGAAATATAAAGCTCTCCCTGCTTACACATTAAAAGCCTGCTCAAACAAAAAAGATCTTTGGCTGTCTATGAAACGAAAGCAGGAAGGGGGCCAGCCTAGCATCCTGCAGAAGAGAGTTCCAAAAGGTGGGAACACCAATGAGAAGACGGTCTCCCGTGTCTTCACCAGCTGGGTCTGGGATGCTGGCAGGACTGAGAGAAAGCCTTCCCCTACCGATCTTAAAATTCTGGAAGGTTCATAGAGACAGATAGTTCTCATAGCTATGAGGGAGGATGTGGGTCACACATACACACTTAGATTTCCTTCTGCACTGTATTACCCTTGGGAATTCATTTTCCATTGGTCTCACCCAGGGGAAGGATGCGCAGCACTTCAGGGACCTCATATAGCCAAGTCATGTGGAATTGGATTACAGGGATAGTATGGCTAGAATTAGTTGTTTAGTTGTTCCACTGGCTGTGAGAGGGTTCTGGATGTCATCAACAAAAGGGCCAGCATGCTTCTTTGTTGGAGATCATCTGCAACATCATTTGCCACCAATAAAGTTTACCTTTACCTTATAGTATTAACGTGTGTCAGTGTCCTGCACTGAATAAAATCCTTGGGAGACCTGGAACTCCCTCCAGTTCCAGTACAGGCTTCATTATATCAAGTATTGCCCTAATTCACCGGCAGTAGTTCTCCTAAGTTTCAGACATGGATCTCTCCTAGTCTCTTCTGGAGTCACTAGGATTTGGACACTGGCCCTTAGGTATTCAAAAACATGTGCTTTATCCAGGGCTTTGAAAAGTAACTTTTTCTGATCTGCAACTCCTAGAATCCTTCAATCAGCATCTGAGGGATTCTACAAGTTGTGCATGGAGGGGACTTTTCCAGAATCTGATTCAAACAACGACATGCAGCCCTTCTCCTAAGTCACCTTTTTATGGAGATCCAATAAAGGACAACCAGTCAAAGACAGCTACAACAATTAGGCCTGATCAGTTGATAACAGATCTCTGTAACTTATAATCACACCATAGGGCAACAAACCATAACAGAAATGTCCCATTGCACATCCCTACCTCCTTGTCCTTTAATTCTGTCCTGATTTCTATGTAAGCTTAGGCAATATTTTTATTTTATGTTTTTAAACTGAAAATGATATCCAAAACTCTGAACTGTCTGACTTGATATTGAGTTTGGATCTTTCCATTATCTGCTCTTTTTTAAAAAAAAAAGTACAAATCTATGCCTCCTTATTTCTGAGTAAACACATTGCCTTATGGTGCTAGTAATTGTTTCACAATGAGAAGCCGGCAGATGATCAAAACCATTAGCTGATGACAGAAGGAGGGAAAACCAGTCCCACAATTTGCCATTATCTAATTATATTGTTCAAAATTTAGTACCTCTTCTAAATTGTGGGTGGAGAAAGTTTGCTTGATAATGGAGAGGTTCATAAATACTAGGACTTGATACCCCTTTCTAAATTGGCCAGCATTGTTGACAGCAGAAAAGGGAGGCAAACAGGCGAGAGTTGTTCTTTGTGGAGGGTTTTGTCCAAAAAAGCATTAGCTTTATTGTACTTTGGGAAAGCAAAGTGCAGGATAATGATAACTGCCGGACTATTTGTACTACTGAAAGTGAAGGAAAAAAGCTTTCATTTGTACAAATAGGTTTTCTTTATGTGTGAATATTTAGTCCACAGAAAGTCTATAGCAGCAATTTTATAATCCGGTTTGACAATTGCCTAGGGAAGTACCTAGCTTTTAAAAGGTCCACTTTGAAGACAGTTCTCATTAATCTTTTTTTCGAAAGAAGGCTTCTGGTTACAGGGAGCTGTAGTACTATGTGGCAGATTTATCTGGATTAGCACAGTTATATATTGAATAGACACTGACCATCTGCTGAGTGGGTAAGATAACAGACAGGCAGACAAGCAGGCATATGTTAATGGTTAGATGATTTATAGAGTCACCATTCTCTCTAGTTCTGTAGGAGAAATGTAAATTGTTTCATTAACGCATGGAAGACTGAATACTTCTGGAAGTTTTTCTTCCAGCCAGCAAGGGTTTGTGCCTTTAAAATGGTTTTTAAAACTTTGAGACTTTCCTGCCAAAAATAATGGTATGGGTAAAGCTTACAACTCTTAGTATACATTGCCTAGGAAAATCCTAAGAAATTCACTAGGTCACGATAAGTCGACAGGTGACTTGAAAGCATATATACATACACACAAAGGAAGACTTGCTTTTGCGAAAAATGTTTTATACAGAAAATAGTATTTTGAGCAAAATACATTGCAAATGGGCAGGGGATCTTACTCGCACAAAACCAAATATAGTTATACTTATAACTGTATTTGCTTTCGTGCAAGTAAGATGCCCCTACTCTGCAAAATCCAAAAATGCAAAATAATCTCATGGAAGTTGACTGTTTTCTTGATGAGATGTCTCATTACATCCAACTCCCTTATCTAGAATATATGGTGATTTGATGCAAAGATGATTGCAGGTTTAAATGCCTTTAAAATTCCTTGTAGCCCTGATAGCCAAATGGAACATCCACATTCAGGAGCAGTCCAGTACCACCTGTTGGGAGACAAACAAGGGCAAAAGCTGTTGCTTCCATTACTGCTTCTTGTCTTCCATAAAGAATTAGACTGTGCACTGTTGGAAACAGCATGGTGGTTTATAGAGCTCAAGAAATTTCTTTATCTATCCATGAATGAGTAAGTATAATGGTAAAGTGAATAGTTAATTGGAGGAGAGAAGGGGAGTTTAAAAATCTCAAATACAAAAAAAATAATAAAAAAACATCAGCTAACCATAGATCTAGATGTCGCTTTTAACACTGATCAAGGCAGGCAGAATTATTTTTAGTCCATAGGGATGCCATTTGTCACTCATTTTGTTCTCAAAGGAACCAAGGTATAATTTTAAGCAATTTTCCTTCTGTTGCAAGAAAGTTTTTGAAAACTGCATGGTTTTCAAATGCTATTTACATTTTGGGATTTATTCTGCATAAAATGTGCAGGGGAAAAACCCACATTTTCTTCACAGAAAACAATATTCTACACTGCAATATGATTTTTCCTGCACAGAAAATGCGGCAGTTGGGAACTTATTCTGCCAAATTTCATTTGTGGTAGGGTTCCCATCACCACCGCAGAAAATAGCATTTTCTGTACAGGAAAAAGCATTTTCTGCAGAAGATAATGTCTCTGTGTAGAAATATTAATTTCTGTGCAGAAAATGGTGTTATTTGGAAAAATGCATTTAAAAATGGAATGCTTGAATACTGTATCCAGTTCTGGGCACCACAATTCAAGAAGGATATTGACAAGGCGGATTGTGTCTAGGGGAGGGTAACCAAAATGGTAAAGGGTCTGAAAATCCTGCCTTACAAGGAGTGGCTTAGGGAGGGAGCTAGGCATGTTTAGCCTAACAAAAAGAAGGTTGAGGGGTAACACTATAGCCATGTTGAAATATTTCAAAGGATGTCATTTTGAAGATGGAGCAAGCTTGTTTCCTGCTGCTCCAGAGACTAGAAGACAGAGCAATGGTTTCAAACTACAGAAAAAGATATTTCACCTAAACATCAAGAATAACTTCCTGATGGTCAGAGCTGTCTGGCAGTGGAATATGCTGCCTCAGAATGTGGTGGAGTCACTTTCTTGGAGGTTTTTAAACAGGGGCTGCATGCCTATTTGCTGGGGATACTTTGAGTATATGTTCCTGTATGGGATGGAGTTGGACTTGATGGCCATTGTGGTCTCTTCCAACTCCATGATTCTATGAACGAGTAGATTCAGGGAAGAGAACAACCAGGAAAAATGAAGACCTATATCCTGAAACCTCCAGTCCCAAGCACACCAGTCTGGATGAGCCCATTGTCTTTAAGAACTGATTCCTGTTGTCAGCATGGTTTGTGACAAACTTGCTTCCCTTCCTGTCTTCAGAGGCAGATTCACACTAAAGTGAAATTGCTTCTCTCAGCCACACTAGGAAAGATCAGCAGGCCATGCAGGTGAATCAAAGATCCAACTTTATTTAGAGGAAGATATGCAGTTCTGTTCTGTACCTTGACAGATCAGAATCCAAACAGAATGGGAGCTCTGAGCCACGAGCACATACATTCTTATATGGTTTGCCAAATTACTAGAGCAAAGCGCAAATGCTGGGAAGATTCCATCAAGCAAATTAATTCAATTGTATTTTGATTTCTAGGCATCAGCTGGTCATGTACAACCTCCTGTGAGATAAACAGCCTTGCCCCAGCCATTGTTACATAACCCATTCCCCAATCCTTTGGTGTTGTAGGGAACAGAATATACCATGTAAGCTTCACAGTGCCAGCTTGTTCTTTTGGAAGAATTTCTCTAGGACCAAGACATACAAATATAAGAGACGCAGGCATTTTTCAGTTTAGCACATGTGAAGCCATGCTCGTTTTTCTTTCAACACACTTCACTGATTCTTTAGTTGCCATGGATTTATTTAGGTGCTCACTCTGGTATCTCTCTGTTAGCTGACGGCAATCAGTGCTTTCATTTGCACCTGCAAAGGCTCAAGCAATTAGATGTTTTGTGGAGATTGGTGGCAAATTGACAGTCGGGCATGCAAAAAAGTCAGTGTGGCATGAATCTGTTGCTTTCCAAAGAGGAGAGCATGCAGAGAAAGGCTGATCTGCCAGGACACTGCTAGAAATGAACAGCAAGTTGTTAATTAGTATTATCAAGCTCCAGACCAAAATTTAAGTGTGTCTCTGCAAAGAGCAATCATTAAAATAAAAGAATTCTCATAAATGTACATAGAGAAGTATGAATGCCATTAGTGTAATCCTTCTGAATATATTTAGAGGATAGGGTGGGGAAAGTGTGTCCTTTTTTATGGTCCTTACTCTCCTCCCATCCTCTTGGATCATCATTCACAGGCAAAAAAAGGATGAAGAGCTTTTCTTCTGGAGTGGTGATTCACCTCTTAAAGAGACCTTGGAGTCCTCCTTCACTGTTTTAATGTTATCTATCTATCTGTCTATCTTCTAATGCCGTACACACACACTGTTGCCCCTCCATATTCATGAGGGTTCAGAAATGGGGCACAGAACCCTCGTGAAACTGGAAAAACTGTGAATAACTCCACTCCCCCCACAATTCCCCTCCAGAGCTCCCACCTCCCCTTCCTTTGCCTCTGGCCCCATAGTTCCAGAGGAGGGGGAACAAGGTAAAGGGCTTACTGGTATTTTCCCCTCAGACAGAAAAGACCAGAGCTCTGGTGTTTTAGCTACTTCTGGTGGCCATCTTCAGAAAGGAGAAGTAGTAGCAAAGAGAGCACCTGACCAATCAGCAGCCATTACACAGCAGAATGTGCAGCCACGTGGCAGCGAGGACATGCCTTCAGCAGTGGGAGTGGGCTTTGCTCACCCAAAAGGAAAAAAAAATCCAAAAAACACAAGCCTTGGAAGCTTGGAGTGAGGAATGCAAGGGAGTAGGAGGAGGAAAATGGGGGGAGGCAGGTACGTGCCTCACGAATAATCAAATTTGTGAAAGTCAAACCTGTGAATGTGGAGGGAGGACAGTACATATATATTGACACAGACGTAGACATATATTCTAATTCAGAGTGTGCTAAGATCACATCTGGTTTTCCTCTTTTATTTTATTCTGGCATTTTTTGGCAACCTGTGCAGCCTTTAAAGGCTTACAGAGGCAGGAAATTGTCCCCCAGATCTATCAAAGCTGCCAATCCCTGGGACAGGCTAATTTAAACCGATTATTTATCTTTCACTATTGACATCCATTAGCTATAGGAAACTCTGTACTTTTATTAAGGCTGGATGGCCTCTTCAAATTCTGTGGCTGGAGGTATTCAGGAGACTGGTTTATTCAACCTCTCTGGGAGAGTAGATAAGAAATTCTCCAACAGTACCTTGGGGAGTGGAATTCACCATTAGCTGTAGGAGTAGAATCATAGGACTGAAATAACTGCAAGTGCCATTTAGTCCAACCACCTGCCAAGCAGAAATACACAACTAAAGCACTCCTAAGAGAGGAATGTCCAACCTCTCCTTAGAAACATCCAAAGTATGAGAGTCTACCACACTCTGAGGCAGTCTATTCCACTGTTAACTAGCTCTTAGAGTAAATAAAGTCTGTCACTCTGTCAGTTCATTTCTGATCCTGGACTGCCCTCAAGCCCTTCAGATTTGAGCCTTCAGTGCTGGTTCCCCCCATCTTCAGGATTGGTAATTATTACCCACTTTTCCCTAAGAACTTTGTCATCCAAACTTTCCTCCCTTTTTTCTTCAGTTAGCCTTATGTGATTGTAAGGCTGCTTGAATCTTGTGTGCTTGATTGATTAATTCCCAAATAAAACACTTTAAAGATAGTCCTTAAATCACTGACTGGCATTCCTACACTAATACTGGCATTCCTGCACTAGTACTGGTCTACCCAGGTGTTGAAAGATCCCATAAGGTTACCCCACCTCTTATAGGTCTCCCTTTTGTGCTAATATTTCCCCACCTTTTCACAGAGGCATGAGTATTGCTAGAGGACCTCAGTGTCTCCCACCTTTTGGGGTAACAGTTGCCAGACCTTTCTTGGTCTCCTTTCTCCAGACATATTCCAGCTTGCCAATATCCTTTTTGAGCTATGATGCCCAGAAATGAACATAGACTTCCAACTGAGATCTAATCAAAGCAGAACAGATTGGCACCACTACTTTCTATGGTCTGGGCACTATACTCCTACTGATGGAGTTTATAATTGCTTTGGCTTATCTGACCTCCACATTGCACTACTGATTCATGTTTAATTTGTGGTCTATTGAGATCTCTAAATCCTTTTTGCACATATTGCTTTCAAGCCATGTGTCACCAAACCTATATTTGTAAATTTCATTTTACCAGCATAAATGTTGTTGTTCTTGTGTGCCATTTCCAGTTTATGGTGACCCTAAAGCGAACTTATCACAGGGTTTTCTTGGCAAGATTCATTCAGAGGTGGTTTGCCATTACCTTTTGAGACTGAGAGAGTGTGACCTACCCAAGGTCAGCTGGTGAGTTTCCATGGCTGATTGAGCATTTGAATCCTTATCTCCCAAATTCAAGTCCACTACTCAAACTACTACATCATGCTAGCTATTCTAAATGTATCACCGTACATTTATCCCTTTGAAATTCATTTTGTCAGTTTTGGTCCAGCTTTCCAATGGCTCCAATTGTTCTCCAGTACAATGGTGGTTTTTTTTAAAAATTTTCTTGTCTTCATGTATGCATATCTGCTGCGTTGCAAGTGGTAACAGCATTAGCAACTGTGTTGGCAGCCTGCCTGCTTTTTTGTCTCCCCAGCTATGTCTGCACTGATAATTGCAGTCCTCTAGGTAGTGCTGGGCTGCAGCTCTCATTGTTCCTCACAATTGGTTATGTTGCTAGGGCTGATATGAATTGGAGTAATCTCTGGAGGGCCACCACTCTGCTTCACCCATTGTCTAGGGTACTGGAAGTGGGGAATTTCCATGAGATGTGGTAAAGAATGTTCTCAAAAAAGGGAAATTAGCTTTTAAAAAGGTAGAAAAAATGTTTTCTGAGATGTTTCAGCTAGATGTTTCTTTTTCCTCCATGAAAAGTGGTGGAAAATGCCTCAAGGAAGGAAAATTGGCTGAAAAAAAAATAGAAAATGTTTTCTGAGATATTTCAGCTAGATGTTTCTTTTTCTTTGGAGGAGAGAACACTCAAGGTTGTTGGTGTCTTCAGAGCAGGTTGTCTGTTTACATATTTAAAAAACTGAAAAGATGCTATGGGACAGCAGAAGCAAGCATACAGTTAGCACTAAGTTTATTGCAACATGGAAGGTGATATGTTTACTGCATTTCTCTTTGTCTCTTTGTGTTTGTCTAATACTATATTGGAGAGTCAATATTGTGGTTTGAGCATTGGATTGTGACCTTGGAGACTAGGGTTCAGTTGTGGAAACTTACTGGATGACCCTGGGCACATCACACATTCTGAGCCCCATAAGACTCTGCGACAGTTTCACCTTTGGGTCACCATAAGTCAGAAACAACTTAAAGGCACACAACAACATTTTGTTAATATGATTATTTTCTACATTAGTTAGTACTTTTGGAGACTGATATATTCAATCCATGGCCATTGGATTACTATAGAAAATTCTGTTTTCATCTCACTACAGATTAAAATTCATTGGAACAGATTCACATTTCTGTTTCTTTTCTTTTTTCCTTTTATTGCAGTCTTTCACTGGCAGACAGCTTGTTGACTATATTTAATTGTCCTCCACATATGCAAGCTTGACATGAACCTTGATGTTGATGTAACTCCATTGTTCATTATGGCCTTCAAAATCTGAGTTTGAACTATTTTTTTAATACAATGCAGCTGCCCTTGTTTGTCATATACACTTATCTTGTATGGCACTACATTGTATTGTATTTTGTGATGTTTAGCTACATTATGTTGACTGTAGGCTTCAGCTGGTCTGTGTCCTTTGTGTCAGCCGCTTTTGTCTGTGTACATTTATGTTGTTTTGTATTATTCTGTATTTTATTACATGGTTTGATATCAGTTATATTGCATTGTCTGTAGGCTTTTGCTGTCCTCTGTCATGTTCCTAAATCTCCTGTGTCTGATAGATTTGCCTCCATTGGGGAGCTTACTTGATAACTTATGTTATCCAAGTAATCATATTGTTCTCATAAACCCCCCACAAAAGTGAAAGAATCTTTAATGTTTTCACTCCATTGTGTCAAACAGTTTTATTATGGCAAGAGGAATGGCCATGAGCAAGATCAGGAAATTCAGAAGTTTTTGTACAAAGAGACTATGATGTTTTGCAGCTGTCTATGAAACTAGTATACTGGACTCTTAACTTTTTTGGAAAAAAAGTAACAGAACTAACAGCATGCTACTGCAGATGGAACCAGTCAATGTTCAAATAGGCAGATGTTTTCCCAGAGGTATTTGGTATTCAAGACATCAGCACTGTATTCGAATTGTGGTTCTGCATACAGCTAGTTGCTGGTAAAACCTGCAATAAAATGTGTGAAGAGCTTCTGTTCAAATGTTCCATTCTATTCCAACTCTCATTTAGGTTACTGGTTCTCTCCCCAGAGAGGTGGTCAGCACCCTATGGACACTGAGCATGATCAGTTCTCACTCTTTGTAGCCCAACTTTCACCCTCTGTATTCTTCTTTAACTGCCATGGCAACATCCCATGGAATCCTGGAGTTTGTGTGCTGGTGAGACTCTGAAGCCCTCTGGCTGAGAATTCTAAATACCACCCCCTAACCTGCAAATATCTCTTTGAGGTAGCAAAGAGTAATTACAACAGTGTTCTTCATGATGAATGAAAGCCTTTAGAAACCATACCATTTGCAAAGGCTATTCGCAATTCAAGACTTTTTCTGCGCAAAATTCGCAGATATGGGTGTTCTATGCAGAAAACAGCATTTTCTGCCTAGGAAACAGCATTTTCTGCATGGAAAATAATATCTCAAAGCAGAACTATTATTTTCTGTGCAGAAAAAAGCCTGTAATTGAGGGGGTTCATTCTGTATAAAATTGTCTCATGATTGATTTTCATAGAAAACAGCATTTTCTGTGCAGGAATAGCATTTTCTGCATGGAAAATAATATTTCAATGCAAAAACACTAATTCCTGAGCAGAAAATGCTGTTTTCTGCACAGAATATTATGTTTTGTATGTAAATCAACTATATGCAAATTTTATGCAGAACAAATCCTCAATTGTGGTTTTTGTCTGCACAGAAATCAATGTTTTTTGCACAGGAATTAATAGTTCTGTGCTGAAATGTTATTTTGCATGAAGAAAATGCTGTTTTCTGTGCAAAACACTCATGTGCAAATATTATGTAGATTAAGTCCTGAACTGTGAAGATTCTTATCAGTCCAGGATTCTTCTCACCAGGACTTTAGATGTTTTTCAATATTTTTCAAGTATTTTTTTAATGTTCTTTCCAATCCTACCTGCAGATTCCAGCATTCTCTAAGATGCTGCCATGTTAGTTAAAGTGGAATCATAGGGCTATAACTGTGTAGTATGAAAGGGCTCCATACTTCTGTGGCGGCTGTTGGCTTCCATGTCAATGATGCAGTCAGTGACCGCTCTGCATTTTAGTCTGAACTTCGGATGTGTTATGTAAGGTCCTGAATTCTGTCTTCATCTAGGTGCAGCAACTTGGATAGGTCCTTTAAAGTTTACACTAAACCCTAAGTGGATACCCCTCTCTGTTGGGATTTTCTCTGCTAAAGCACGAGTTACATTTCTGCAAACCTTCACTCTGCAAAGCCAACACAGCATCATCCACAATGCTCAAAACCCCAAGCACTGCAAATAGAAGGAATTATATGAGTTGATGTCTACCTGTTCTTACCTTTTGAAGATTTTTTTAAAAAGCCTAAACTGTGTTTACAGTCATTCCTCCACATTTGCTAGGGTTAGGGGCATAGGACACCCCTCTCCCCAAAAAAGTGGAGAAATCACATATATCAAAATGTGTGTGTTTGTCTGTGGGAAGAGGGCCAAGACATGGTGGGAAAAACTGACACCTGGGCTTCAAATCAGGGAAAGAAGAGGGAAAGGGGATGGGTCAGCATGGGAGCCCTATCTTCCTTTTTCTACCCCATCTGCTTCCTTGGGGGTGGGTATCAGGAGAGGGTTTATGGTACTGATAAATCAGGCTGTGAACCTTTCTTGGCTGACTGGGCAACTGGTGGGGGTAGGGGGAGGAGGAAGACCAGACACAGGTTTTTAAAGGATTGCATGGTCTGATCAGAGTCTGTTGAAAAACCCGCCAGAGGCATTACCATCAATAGGAAAAACATCACAGCCAACACGAGGCAGCAGGCTAACAGTCTTTATTGTGGGCATTAGATCAAGTAGCAGACTATTAAGTTACAGCGCAGCGAGCCATCTCCTCGCCCAGAGCAGAAAGGGACAGGAAACAAGAAAAAGGCACAGCCTGTTCAAAAGCCGTGTTTTTAAGTATACATATTCAATAACAAGGTGTTTCCTTAACCATAACAAAGTTGCGGCTGCAGGCAGCAGAAGACCTTGAATACGTTTAGGTTTCACACGGGAAGCGTTCACAGAAAGCTAGACTAAACAACTACAAGCAGCTTTGCGTTCTCACCCTCTAGTGGTGGGAAAATATGAAGCCAGGAGTAACAACAGGTCCCATCATGCTTCTCAACCTGTGACAGAGTCACAGAAGGTTCCCCAAGAAAAAGAGTGCCTGAGGTTTGGGGGGGCAGGAGTTGGAGCACCTGACAAATAATCAAAACCATGAAACTCAAACTCCACAAATGTGGAGGGTAACCGTATTTTCTGAAAAATTTAATAGGGCTTCAGATTTTAATCCGTAGGCTTGTTGTCTAAAGTTTGGTTTGATGAAACTGTTGTGGCAAATTTTAATTAGCAACTTAATGAGCTATGAAAACATCTGGTCCCAGAATCTCAACCAATCCTCTCTCTTGAGGTTTTCGTAATATACCAAACATACAACTGAAATGTAATTGCTTCGCTGTCAGTTGACTGCCCGTTGTTTAATGCTGAATTCATGGCAGCTCTAATATGAAACAACACTGCATGGCAAAGACCAGGCCACCCATATTAAATGAAAGAGCGCCAAGCATGATTTATAATCTGCTCTCCTTTTTGTTTCTTTTTTCTCTTTTTACTGCTTAGCAAGGATAGATTTGATCCTAGGTAAGACAATTAAAGTGTTCTGACAAACACGAGATCCATTTCCACTTTCCACAGATAAAAAACTTTTTTTCTTTCATCTTCCTCAGCAATCACATACAGAGAACAGCATTGTGTATATGTGTTTTGTATTTTAACAGAACAGATCTAGTTTCTACAAAACTCCTGAATGATAAATGTAAAGTTTGAAGTGTGCAAGCAGGATGAGACCTTGAAAAGACCTGTAGAATAAGATTTGTTCTTGTTATTATGAGTTTTCATGTTGACTCTGTCTGACAGCTCTGACTTGCAAGAATTTCTTGGCAAAATTAATTGAGAGGAAGCTTATCAATGCCTTCTTCTGAGACTGAGAAAATGTGACTTGGCCAAGGTCGACCAGTGGGTTTCTATGGCTGAGTAGCGATTCAAACCCTGGCCTCCCAGAGTCCTGGGCCAAGACTCAAGTCATTATATCTTGTGTGAAAATTGAATTTGTTCAAGGGTAGGATTTGAGACATTGCCATTAAGTAGAGTGAGGTATCCATCTCACATAGGAAGAATGGTCATTCCTAGTTGCGCCAGCAGTGCAGTGGTGAATCTTCTCAGATTTTTAATTGAAATGTTGACAGAGCTATACCAGTTGTTGAAGCTTAGGCCATTGCCACACTACATTGTTAGAGTGCCATTATTCCACTTCCAGCATCCTACGGAATCCTGAAGTTCACAGTTTAGGGAGGGCCATGCAGACTTCTTAGCCAGAGTGCTCTTGGGCCTTAATAAACTACAAACCCCAGAATTCCACAGGATGTTGAAAGTAGAATAATAGTACTATAACAGTGTAATATGAAAATGGACTTAATCTATAGCCCTTTCAATAGTTCCAGACTACAGTGGGGTTCTCAAAACGTTGATATGGGAACTGCTAATCACCAATGAGTGGTAGAGATTGGATTGTCCTTGTAGCAAGCCTTCAGGTATTTGTCTCAAGTCCCCTAGCCATTCAGTTCTGTTGACTTTCCTACCCAGCCTTCCTTATTTCCTGTCGCCTTCATTTCTGCTTCTTCCTATCTCCTGTGGGACATGGAATGGTCTGCAAAAAGTGATGAGCACTGTTCCCCAGAGACCAGACTAGATCCCAAGTATCTGCCTCTTGAGAAGTCTTCAGAGCTGGGCATTGTCAATGAGAAAGTCTCAAATTTATTGTTCTGAGGAGTTTGCAGAGCCGGGGTAGTGAGTAGAGTGGCTTTTCTGTGCCCAAGGATCCTCCAGAAGAAGGCATTTGGCTCCTAGCCTGCTCTGTTGAAACTCAAATATCTGGTTCTGAGGAGTCTTCAAAGCCAGGCATTGCAAGTGAGGTTATGGGAGAGACTGCGTGTGCCAGCAGCTCAAAGAGTCTTGATTATTTAGTTGTGTTTTAACTTTTGTATTCCATGGTGGAGTATAAATAAAAATGATGATGATGATGATGATGGGCAGAACCAAAGGACTGCTCAAGTATGACCCATGTCCCACCTTGTATTTTTAACAAGAAAGTTTACTCTCTTGGCCTGCTCTCACCTTTGAACTTCCAGGCTGAAGTAAAACTCTTTCATCACCACAGGACAGGAATGTAGCTGAGGAGGAAAATGAAAGCATTGTCACCCAAATAAGAATTCTACCCCGCCTCAAGGAAATCTTCCTTCACTTCTTAGATTTGTAGCATTGCAGTCATTTAAACTTAATTTGAACATTTAGAAATACCTTTTAGGCATCCAAAGAAAAGTGGCTGGAACAGTTACCAAGGGCATGGAAAACAGAAGAGCTCTCGTTGTGTGCCTTCAAGTCATTTCCTACCTATGGTGAACCTATCACCAGGTATTCTGGGGCTGAAGGTGTGTGACATGCCCAAGATTGCCCAGTGGGTTTCCATGGCTAAGCAGTGTATCAAACCCTGGTCTCCAGGGTTGAAGTCCAATACTCAAACCACCTGACCATGCTGGCTGTAGGTGTGAACAATTTCCAATGTCTCACTCTCTGTGAAGCTAGGAATTTGATTGCTAAAGGAAAATTGGAGCCATGGGTAACATTCTTATTTGGAGGGGCAGTTCCCTCATTTTGCCCCAGCTGAGCTACATCTCTGATTGGACAGCTATTAATGTTTAGTCATGAAGATAAGAACTCAAGAGCCTATTTGCCTAAGGACCACACCCACTGTAGGAGCTCAGGGTATAGCATTTTTGTTCACATTTTATCTCTCTTCAGTGACAGAGAGCATTCCTTCACCAGTGCTATTCACTACAATGCTACTCAAAATGGTGGCCTGTGGACCTTTGCCATTCCATGACCCATTGGCTGCTGGTCTCTAGCAACTTTCCATGAAAGCAACAAACAGATGTAGCCATTGGGCACAAATATGGTGCCATTTCCTGGCACATTGCAGGGGCGGGGGGAAACATTGATGATTCTGCACATCAGATAGCTTAAGAAGCACTGCTCTAGATAATGCAGATCTGACCTTGCAAGTGACAGGAACTAAGTAATTATAATGAATTAAGATAGCAATAAAAAAAGTGACAGGTTAATTAAATTTATGTTTTAACCTGATTGACTTAAGAAGTGTCAGGTTAATTAAATTTAAATTTTAACATTAGTTGGCTTTCAGCATTAACTTAACAGTGTCTGGTGTAGAATACTGGAGGACCAACTGAATGTATGTCTCCTGCCAAGCTGTCCTTGTTTCTTGTTGGTTTCAACCTTTTAACTCTAGAATTAATTCAACTATCAAGCAAGAATACACAAAGATTCCAGTGGCAACTGACATTTATTACAGAACCAACTGGGAAAATTAAAATGTCTTCATTAAAGTCCTACATGGTTTGGTCCAGGTCACCTATGAGATTACGTTCTCCTGTATGATCTGCACTATACACTCAAGTCCTCTAGGTGAAATTTGCTTCAGTCAGCCCAAAACTAGCTGGCAACTGTTACTCAGAAGACTTTCTTTAGCCACCTTTATGTTGTGGAATTGTTAGCAGGCTGTACACCCCCACAGTTGGATATGGTTTAATTAGTGAAATATGACTTAATTGGCAGAATGCATTAATTGGCATAAATATAAAATATATCCTGCTACGTCTCTAAGGCCATGCTGGATAAGATGAAAAGGCTGGCCAAACATGTGCGTTGAGAATATGGTCAGAAGGGACGTCCAGGAGTACCCAGGTCATAGTAAGGAAATCACCAGGAAACTCTAGCGATAATGGCCTTGCAATTAGTCTCTCATGACGCAACCTTTAAGAGACAATAACATTCAGAAGATTCCCACAAGATGACTGATTATCTTAACTCCTCTCCCTCTGACCAAGCAAGCTTTTCTTTTGTCGTCACACCTGTCTGACAAGTACTGAGCCATCAGGCCTACCATTAGCCCTTTGTCACCTAATGCTAATTAGCTCATTCTGGACCTCATTGTCCACTCTGAGGACTCCACTGTTTACTATACCAGACAGCCATTAACACCCTTACCCTTCAGGCAGAAATAGAATATTCAAATCCCAGTTTTTGGCCAGCCGGCGTGCAGTATACTGATTGCTAGTGGCCACTCTGGTTCCCAGTTGTGTACTGTCCTTAGACTTGTGTCTAAGCCACTTGACTGCTTCTTTGCTGCTTTTTTGGATTGGTAGGTGTCACCCACTGCATCCTGAAAATCTGACTGTCCAAAGCCTTCCTCCCTTTTCCTTCAGTTAGCCTGCTTGGATCTTGTGTGTGTGTGATTACAATTCTCCCACTAAAGCAAGTAAGATTACTTTTGGATCTCTGGCTTATTCTTCCCTGCATTAGTACTGGCAAACATAAGTGTAAAAGATCTCATCAGGTTGCACCCCTCTCACAAGCCTCCTCTTTAAGCTAATATTCCCCACTGCCTCACAGAAGTACTGGGATCATAGGTGGACCCCTGACTCACCCGTGTTTTGACGTAACAGAACGACCTACTAGAAGAGATTTAACAGCTGGATGTGCTGTCTGACTTTCAAACAAGACTAGTCTTTTCTGACAGGCCTATCCAGATGATTTTTAAATTATGAATTTTGAAGCTTGTATTGATTCCTTTTAATATGTATTGGCTTGATATGCTTGTTTACCTGTGTTGTGTGTTTAATTTGTTGTTGTTCCCCTTTCCAATGCATACGGTGAATCCTGTTGGTAGTGCCCACTACAGTAGACCCACTGACGCATTGTGTTGACTTAGCAGTCCACGACTGATTCAATAAGTATACTCTAGTTGAGCATTGCCTAGAGGACTGAGCCCAGTAAATAATAATAATGATGATGATGATAATAATAATAAGTGTTATTATTCTTATTTCTCTCTGTCAATTGCTTAATAACTTAATTTTATGTACTTTAATAATTCCATTACAGACCTAAGCAAAAACTAAGGTCCTTTTCACACAGCATTTTCGATGTGAAAGGGGCCCTCGAGCGTTGCGTACATGTGAGGAGAGGTCCACACAATGCACTCACATTTGTGTGATGCTCCAGGACCTAGCAGAGACCGCTCACTCACTTTTTCATTTTTGGCTTTAAGCTGAAAATGGTGGGCGGTCGCACATCGTTTCGGGGTCCTGCACACACTTACCTTGCATGTGGAGCCTTGGGAGCCGGGCCGGTCACGCTTCCTGTCCAGTGCAGCCTGAGAAGGTCCCAGGCTGCACTGTGAAAGAAAGAGGTGAGGCTCTCACACGAGTGGGCAGCAGCTGCGGAGCTGGAGGAACTGGGACGCGAGAGCCTCTCTCTGGAGGCTGCTCGTGTGAGCCCCACACCCCAGCACCACAAAAAAGTAAAGTGCGAAAAGGGTCTAAGTCTGACTGTTAGGAAGAGTCATGGTTTATCTTGCCGCTTTGTGCAAGGATATTAATAATGGCCACTTTCCTTGTCGTTTTGTGGCTCAAGCGTTAATCTCTGTGCTGCATGAAATAAGGCGAAGCTGTTTTCCACTCGCAATCTCTTACCCAGCAGGTAAGTAAATGACAGGAGCTTGCCTGAGATGAGGCAGGGCCATCTTCTTATAGTTCACTCTTACAGTGGTACAAAATGCGTCAGGGCTCCCGGGTCGCCATCTGTCAACAAAACAAATAAGCATTAATGTAATTCATGGTGTTTGTCGCATCAAACATTTCAAGGACCGGCCGTACTAACCCACAGATATTCTCACTGCACAAATTCTGGATCTGATAAATTAAATAGCAATTGAAGAGGTGTTCCTTGTATTGCAAAGCTAAACAACAGTTCACTGATGGGTGCAATGTAGACAAAAGGAATGTTTTATAAGCATCTGAGAAGCAGTGGGGAGAGAGTGTTACAAACTTGTGTTTACTTTTTTTATTACTGAACTTGCGTTTACTTTTTTTTACCCAAGTGATATTACCACAACAAATAAATACAAAGCCAGCAATCCTACACCAAAGAGTTTCAGCTATACTTCTGAGTTTGTATTTGCATTTCTGGGAGATGCTACCGCAAACGTAAATACAAAGGCCATGAAACTATGTCATACTTGTGGGGTGTAACACTCCATAAGCTTCTGTTCTTCAAAACTTCTCTCCATGGATGAACAAGGGCAGGGGGCCATCCAGGCAATGTCCAGCTGGGAGAAGGTCGCGTTGGGTGAGCAGTGTCTGGCTATCATTCCATTTTCTCTTCTCTCCTTGTTGCAGAACTATAGCTGGATGCTTCTGCCTGTCCCCACCTATTAAAGGGCTGTGGTGGCACACAGGGGCATTGAGAAGCTGGCATGTTGGAGAAGTAGGAAGTATTACAGAAGGGGATATTGAATACCTTCTTCCCCCAAAATCCCAGAAGTTGCATAGGCAGGTTTAACCTCTGGTTACAATTAGATATGTTACCGAATGTCATGCCCCTGTTCCAGGACTCAGACAGGATCCTCCTCATCAGCCATACCTTAGAGACATGAGAGGAACAGTACTTATGACAGCCAGTGTAGGTGGAAAGGGAGAGTCCAGGCTTCTGGCAGTGTTTAAAAAAGAAGGGCTTGTTAATTAAGTGTCGAAGGCAGGGCAGGGCCGGGTAGGCTAGGGAGGCCTCAGGCCGGGGCCGGCCTTAGTCCAAGGCAGTCCTTGCGGCAGGCAACGAAGGAACGGCGACTGGCAGGTCTGTGGAACAAAAGCAAGCCTTGCAGCAGGCGAACGGAGAAACAAAAGGAAAGGGTTTCCTCACCCAGGCAACGTAGGAACGGCGACCGGCAGGTCCGTGGAACAAAAGCAAGCCTCGCAGCAGGCGTACGGAGAAACAAAAGGAAAGGGTTTCCTCACCCAGGCAACGGAGGGACGGTCGACCCGCAACACCTCTGGACGAAGCTTCAACCGGCGCAGGACACGGAACGGACCGACGGCGCAGGATATCCGACGGTTGTTGCCCCGTGCCGGCCTTGTCCCTCCTCTGGCCCTAAATAGGGCCCTTGACCAATCCTGCAGCTCTCCTGCAGCTGCAGGCCCTCAGCCGGCCTCACAGCTGCGCCTGATCGGCCAGCTGTGAGCGCTCCGCCCGGCGTTCCAGCGGCTGCCGGGAGCGCCGGGCAGCCTCCTTGGCCTGCCGCCGCTGCCGCCACGTGGGCGGGGTCCCGATGCCCTCCTCCTCGGCGGTCAGACCCTCGGCGGTGTCCGGGCGCTGGGTGCCGACGCCGGACGGACCCTCCGCGGCGGCATGGTCTGCTGTGGCACCCGGGAGCTCGACGTCTGCGGCGGGCGGCTCCGCGCCCCCCTCCCCGGCGGCGGGACTCGAACCGGCGGCCGGGTGGCCGTCCGCCGCAACGGTAAGGTCCGCGGCCTCTCTCCCGGTGGGTAGACCTGCGGGGACGGCCGGGCCACCATCCCCGGTGGTGGGCTGCTCCGCGGCCCTCTCCGCGGCGGTGGGGCCCTCGCCGCCGGCCGGCCGGCTGTCTCCGGCGCGAGAGGCCTCCGCCGTGACTCGTGAGGAGGCCGGCGTGCTCTCGGCCTCGGGCATCATCTCCGCGGCGTCCTCCGCGGCTTCGGCGGGGCCGGCAGGGCCGGAGACCCCGACATTAAGCCACAATTGGGTAGGATGCTGAGACTATGTAACCAGAGGACACTGAGTCTATATAACCAGTAGAAAGCTGTTGGAGCCTAATGACTGCATCAGTGGCGACAGTCTCACTGACTCCTGTATTCCTTGCTTGTGTTTCTTGGACCTTTGCCTGGACTATGGATTCTGCTCTTGGACACTCTCTTCCTTGGACTCTGTTCGGGCTCGGATGCTCTAAGCTTGTTAAGAACCCAGACTGCCCAGAAAATAGACTTTGTAAGTTCCTGCTATCAGCCTGGTAACTCAGCTGGAAAGCCTTAGCAGGCTGCCAGCACAGGACATCAATGTGATTCTGGCCATGAATAGTCCATCCAACAAAACTTTCTGCTCAACAGTGCAAACTGCTCTGTACATCTTGGTTTTAAAAAAGATTCTAGTGAGTCAAGCAGATTTTTTTTTTTTTTTACTTTTGACAATGATAACACCTAAATCTTCTGGAAGTTAATTTCTAGAGAAATTTGTCATTAACTCACTTGGGAGAAATATGTCAAATTCCCCACCACACAAACCCAGACCTGGAGAAGGAGGATCCTTTGCAGATTGACATGTTCAACCAGTGTTTATTTGGCTTGGCAGCTACACAGATGGGGTGGCTGACAGTGAGCTGAATAGTTAGATGGTGTCAGGCAAAGGCTCACCATATACTCCAGGTGTCCAGCTGCTGGAATATCACTGTTGTTCCCCATTTTGGAGGATTCGGGGAATTGTGGTCTAAAAAGTAACTGTCCCATGCTCTAACAATACCTTTTGCAGTAATTTCTCAAATGCTGGTAATAGCTTTTGCAGTAGGCTCACTGGAAGATTCTGGGAGTTGCAATTCAAGCTGGGGCAATAGATTTTGCAATAGCTGATATGTCAGTTGTGTGTCAGCAGGCTTCTCTTCCATTCTCTGGCCTGAGAACTGTTCTCCCTGCATCTGCCCACCTCTGTTTGTCCCTGAATTCTTCCATCTGACTGTTCATTTCTGCATCAGACCCACTGCTATAAATCATAGCCATTTAGAAGCATTTGCCATTTGAATGGGCTGTTATACATGAGAAAAGAGGACTCCACATTTAGAACTGATAATGGAAAGAATTAGGATAACCACTACTCAGATCTTGTCCAGCAATTTAAAAGCAAAAATGTTGTTATACTGCAAAAACTAAATGGTCCTCTAATAAGATATATTCAAAAATAATCCACTGTCATCTAAATCGTGGGAACTAGGACACTAGGTACTCTTTCAGTGATGGCAAGGAAAAGTTATTGCTTTCACCTGAATGTCCCCTAGATGGCTGGGTTTTACTAGCTAAGCTTAACTAAGAATTTAGAATGTGAAGAAGGCATCTAATGTTTCTGTGAGCCCAAACCATTATTCCATATCCACCCATATGTAAAAAGAACATGACAACCAAAACAGCATTTCCAAGTCTAGTTGGCAAAGCTTACTGGGTGTGTGTGTGTTCCATCCACATTACAAAGAAATAAGTAATAAGAGCACTAGCACTGAAATGTTCCTTAGGCCAGGATGGACAACTTGTGGCCTTCCACGTTTTGCTGGGCTGCAGTTCCCATTAACCTTCACCACTGGTTGTATTGACTGAGACTGATGGGAACTGCAGTTATGCAACATCAGAAGGGCTACAAGTTGCCTATTCCTACTCCAGACCATGGGCTGGCAACTTGATGCAATTAAAATACTTAGCATTACAACCTGTATAATCTACTAGTATTGGCATGTTAAATGAGATGGGGACATGTTATAGCTAAGACATGTAATTACTCAATATTTCATCCTTACAAGCAGGGATAAATAATTTCCAGTGTTTCCTTCCCACTGAGAAAAAAAGCCCACAACTATTTCTGTGAAGTTCTCACATAGTATTCATATCTCCCAAGGTGACTGAGGAAATTACTTTCTGCAGAAATACATATGGAAATTGGGACATGAGAACTGTGGCGTTTTGCACAAAGACACTCTTTCCAGATAGCCATGTGTGAGCTTTTTGTGTGTGCAAGATGCCTGCTTTTTGCATGGAAAACAGGAACCTTGCACAAAAAGAAGGTTCCTTTTTTAATGCAATATTGTGGTCATATGTTAACACAGAGTTACACAAAACACAGAGTTACACAAAAACACAGAGTTACAAAAAAAAATGGATGTGCCTATGTTTTTTGCAACATTTTTCTTGTCCAAATTTTACCAAATTGCTGAGTTTTTGCACAGGAAACAGCAATCTTGCAGGAAAAAAAGTGCTTATATGGATAGATTGTTACAAAAGAATGTGATTAGTTAAGTATATGTAACTAAGTAGCATCTTATGGCCAAACCCCACCAAACCCCCTCATCAGCCAGACCAAGAGAAGGCAGCCCATTCTGCTAGTGATCAGGACATGGGTAGATATCATTTCCACCCCCTTCTACCAATGAGTGAGGCTATGACAAGGGTGATCCTGCTTCTGTCACAGCCTTACTCACTGGTGGGAGGGGGATAAAAATGTCTTCCATCCTTGCACAGGAGGATGAACTTCTTACTCTTCATGCAGCTGGTGCCTGGTAAAGTATGTTTGGGAGGACAGTTACAACCATGACAATTGTGCTGAGGTCATGACTGCATACGGATCGTGAATGCAGAACAGGTATGTGTGTGTAGCTCATGGTTTCACATCCATAACTATGATACTGAATGCTAGCCCATAATCATTGTGTATTTCTGCACACAATTTCCTGAAAAGCCTCAGGATATGTGAGTACTGGATGAAATTTGTCCAATATTTTCACTACAGTGGCCCCTCCACTTTTGTGAGGGTTGAGGGTGCAGCCCCTCTTGAGCCCCCTCCCATTCCCTTCTGGGTCTCCCCACATTCCTTTGCCTTTTGCCCTGGTGCACAAGGCTTCCTTCTACGTGCTGTGGCCAGAGACAAGGGACTGGGAAGGGGAGCTCCAGAGGGTGGAAGAAAGGTGAGTGTGTGCCCCCCCTGCATTCCCTTGCCATTTGCCTCTGCAATCTGGGGGCACGATGAGAGGAATGTCATGGGCTTCCAGGACCTAGATGCAGAGTCTGACGCAGCAAAATCTGCTCTGAGCTCTGACCCAGAGACTGCTACAGCAGAACCTGCAGACCAGACAGTACCACCACCCGCCCCAGGGACAGAAGTGTCAGCCCCAGCAGTGAGCCCTGCTCATTCACACACAGAGAATGATCCATCTGTACCTACCTTTGCCCAGCATAGACACCAAAAGGGTCTCCTGTGTCACTCCCAGTGAGTTTATGCCAAGCACCAATTAATCAGTCACCAGCTGCGCTGACCCTGGAACCTATAAGAACGGAGCTTTTCCCTTCTAGTGTTTGTCAGCAATCAACTGACCATTTCTCCCATGCCATCTTCTGTTCACTGCCCTTGCCTGTGTTTCTCCCTTTGACCTGTGTTTGTTTTGCCTGCCTCTGATTTATGGACATTGTTGGGACCCTTATTGCTTCTCATTTGCAAAGCTGTTTCCTTCCTTCAGTAAACTGACCACTTAAGTTACTGCTGAGTTTCTGACCAGTGTTTGTTATCAGCTTCTCCTGGTTGCCCACCCAAACCAAGCTTGGAAAAGGGAATAGGAAAGGGGAGCTCCGGAGGGGAGAAGGAAGGTGCACATGTCCCTTCTGCCTCCATTCCCTTACCCAAGTACACTTGCCTTCCTTCTCCATGCTCAGCAAAATGCAAGGAAATGGAGGAGGAGAATGAAGAGGAAGTCACTCATGTGCCTCACAAACAATTAAATTCACTAAGGTCAAACCCACAAATGTGGAGGGAGAATTATATTGTATTATTCTTCCTGTCCTAGTTTTCCCAATTTTTGGAAAACGCTTTTTGGGGGGATGTCAAGAGGGGGGTGTCAGAACAAATAACAGTGAATATACACCTGCTCCAACGCCAACAAATACTCCAATAATCACCCTCATAGTCAAGGATGATTAATCCCATACATTTCTATGGAATATTTCTTTGCAGTGTTCTCCCCATATTTGTACATCCCAAAGAGTTCTGGGGAATTATTCTGCATGGAAAACACATGGTTTACCTATGGAAGAAAAAGTGTTTCCTATGCAGGAACATGTTTTCTGTGGGGGGGGGGAAAACTTTTTCCACATTAAAATCAAGCTCATTTACCTTCACAGTAATCCCTTGAATTCCCATTAGGCTGTATGCACACTGGGAGAAAACTCTATTGGGAAAACATTTTCTTTCTAGCTGAGAAACAAGTAAAGGTTAATATTCTTTGCCTCTCTAATAGTTCAATACACTTGGAGGGCATCAGCTCACCTACCCAACCCTAGTCTATAGAGCATCCATTACTACAACATTTTCTTCTGAAAAGAAGATATATGATTCTATGTCTTCAGAGTCAGTCCAGCCATCACTGTAATAAATTAAAATCTTAGGAAGCTAATGTCATTCTTCCTAATAAAGCCTTTACCAGACAGTCTAATAGGCAGTTTCATAAAAGGAATAAAATAATCAACCAGTCAATTGGATTAGGGAATTAGAATGTACGTTCCAATAACATTTATAATTCTGAATGTCAAAATAAGAAGCAATTAGTGTCTACCTGAGATGGGATACTCTGTCTAGGCAGAAGAACTGAAGACAGGAAATATTAAAATAATGATTTATATGCTATAGTGATTTTGTTATTCAAATAACTGTTTCTCTGGTCCTATATGTCTCTTCCGCAATACATCCAGAATGGCCCCAGTTTCCAAGGCTACTACTAATCATAGGGGGTACTGTTCTTCCATAACAGGCACAAGAATTGTGCAACCAATGGACAACATTTTTGCAGCCCCTCTAAGCTCTTCATTATGAAAAAATTACCCACCCCCATGGAAAGTTATGCTCCCAGAAGCCTCGAAGAGACATAGTATCATAGAGTTGGAAAAGGTCCCGTAGGTCATCAAGTCTAACTCTCCACTCAGTGCATCTCCAGCAGGTAGCTATCCAGTGTCTCTTTTTTTTAAGATGACCCAAGAAGGAGACCCTATCACCATTCTAGGTAATTGGTTCCATTGCAGAACAGTCCTCACCCTCAAGAAGTTACTTCTAATCTTCATTTGAAGTCTAATCTCCTGTAATTTAGAAACATGATTTTCCCATGGCATGCTCCTTTGGGAGAAGATTAAAATAGCAATTTTTTAAAAAAAAAAAAACTGGGAGTGATCTTCTGGAGTGGAAATGGGAGTGTGTAGTTCCTAGATTTCAGCAGTTGTCACTCTTAGTCTAGAGTAGTGCTGAGACTAGTGGTGGTCTGTGGACCAATGCCAGTCTGTAAACCATGGGCTGATGGTCCACAGCAAGTTCCAAGGAAAGAATAAAATAAGAAAGAAAGAGGGAGAGGGAGAGGGAGAGGGGGAGGGAGAGGGGGAGGGGGAGGGGGAGGGGGAGGGGGAGGGGGAGGGAGGAGAGAGAGAGATGTAACCAATGGATATAAATATGGTGCTGGTCTCTGGAACGTGGGGCATAAAAGCCAGCTTGTCCTCTCCACTGGATGAGTTAAAGACCACTATTCTAGAGCCTGGGGCCACAAATCAAGGTCCTCAGGTCCCACTCTTGTGGCCCCTGTAATCTCCATTTTTAAAGAAATTTCAGGATGACTTGGGGGCATTTTTTGCCCCAAATCATATAGAAGCCCCTCTCCAGTGTGAAAGCAAACAAAAATCTCCCATCACATCCGCTTCAGCACTCCAGAATCCCATGCTATCCCCCTAAAAGCATAGTCTGTGGTGGCCCTGCTACATAGTAATGTAACAGCAGCCCTCTACTGGATATATGGACTTTACACAAGTGAACAATTCTAATTCCCACATTGATAAATCTGTTTATGAAGATATAAGATGCTAACAGCATTCCAACCTTCTTTTAAACCCCTTGTTCATGATCACTGTTGGAAATTAGCATTTCTCAGTGTGTTAGCCCTTTGGAGAAATTCTATGAAAGCTAAAACTGCTAGGAATTAGCTTTCTTTTAGCAGAGTTGCAGAAAAAGCATGTCCCAATCTCTGTGTGGCTTCCCTGAAAGAAGACTGACTTGGAAAGCAAAACAAGACAGGTAGTTTCAGGTTCCAAACTTAAAAGATTTACTAATAAACTTTACATATGCATTGGAGAAACTAGATCCTAACTAACTAACTAACAGAAGGATTAGGAAAGATAGTAGCTTCATTCTTAATTCACCAACTTCTTGATGGAGAGACTAGCATATCAGAGAGAAGGTGCTAGAAGCAAGATTGCAAAGGGGGAAAAAAAAAGAAGTGTGGTCTTCTATGTAAGGCCAATGACTCACTCCAGGGTGTATCCTGGGTTACATGGTCTGGATTTAATAGCCTATCATTTTAAACAGCCCAGAGCAACAGTTGAGACTGCAAGTGAGAGGCCAGAGGGCTTTTACATGCAAAAGAAAATTAACCCTACATAACTAAGCCCCATTTGTCCTAGAATAAGAGGAGAGGGGGAGAGAAAATGCCAGAATTTTCCAGCACTCACCATGGCAGGTTCCTTGATGAGGCTCAGTATGGATCCACCCCAGTTCCAAACACTGTGGCCCTCCTGAGATTGATGAATTACTAGTCCCATCATGCCATGATGACAACAGCTGATGGGAACAGAATCCAGCAATCATCTGGAGAACCACAGGTTCCTCAGCCCTATTATCCACAGATCAGTTTGGCAGTAACAGTTGTAGTAGTGACCTAGGTTGCAATTCAGCTATCCTTTAGAGCCAGATCCTAAGCATGCTTATTCTGAAGACACCTGGCTTGACCACAGTACATATGAAAAGGATCTAGAAATCTTACTAGACCACAAGTTGAGCATGAGTGAGCAGTGTGATCCTGCAGTTAAGAAAGCAAATGCAATTCAAGACTGTGTCAACAGGAGTGTAGTGTACCACTCTATCCTGCTTTGGTCAGACCCCACCAGAATACTGTGTCCAGTTCTGGACACCACAGTTCAGGAAAGATATTGACAAGCTGGGACATGTCCAGAAGTGAGTGACCAAAATGAGCAGCTTAGGGAGCTGGGGATGTTTAGCCTGGAGAAGAGAAGGTTAAGAGGTGACATGATAGCTATGTTTAAATATTGGAAGAGATGTCATACGGAAGATAGAACAAGCCTGTTTTCTACTGTTCCAGAGACTACAGCATGGAGCAATGGCTTCAAACTTCAAGAAAAGAGATTCCATCTAAACATTTAGAAGAACTTCCTGACAGTAAGAGCAGTTTGACAGTGGAATGTGCAGCCTGGGACTGTGGTGGAGTCTCCTCCTTTGGAAGTTTTTAAACAGAGGCTGGATAGCCATCTGTTGAGAATGCTTTGATGGTGTATTTCTGCATGGCAGGAGGTTGGGCTCGTTGGCCCTTGTGGTCCCTTCCATCTCTATGATCCTATAAGCCAGAGGTAAATCTCACTGTTTTCAATGGACTTTATTCTGGTTCAATTGCAGTCTAATTATCTGTTTCATTTCTTAATTCCAGGGTGTAGGAGTGAAAGATGGAAGATCAAATTGTATTCCACAAGCCTTAAACTTGGATTAATCAAATCCTTTGTAGAAATTATATGTGGCAAACAAACTGGAGGAGGAAAAGGAAATTATCTCTCACTGAACTAAAGAATACAGATGGCAGCTAAAAAGGACATTGAGTTAAAAATTATTATGATCCACAAAGACGTATTTTGAATGAAAAATGACTCAGCTCCGTAATAAAAGCATTTCTGCATTTGATAGGAGTACCAATGGGAAGAATTATTCAGCATTGACTATCGCTTTAAGGAAGCTAATTGCTGTTTCCTAGAATTCAAAAGAGATCAACAGTCCTTTGTTGCTATACGCTGTTCTAAACTGCGCACTAATATTAGCACAGTGTATTCCTACTGTTCTCCATGAGTCCAGAGATAGTTTTCAGAGCACCTTAAACCCCACACAATAGATCCTGTCTGCATGACTTCCAGAGAAACACATGGCCTATATAAATCAGGTAGAAACCCCTCACCAAATTCCTTAAAGACTACTTATTTTCATTAGTATAATTGCCTGAGATGAGTATTATTTGTGTGACAGACTCACGGCTCCCCATGGTCATGTAGCAATGTCTTGTGTTTTGTAAGATTTTTAAAATAAATATTGCAACCACCATGATAATTTTCCAAGAATTTGCATGTAAAAAAACAACAATGAAACACTACCCAAACTGACATAGAACATATCCCCCGTTTCATGAGGAGTTACTTGCAGAAAAATTCAGCAAAGATTCTTTGCTCCAAAAGTTAGGGGGAAGTCTCAGAACTCTGTTGTCTTCTCCTGGTCAGTCTAAGGGCCTTTCCATGCTGCATTGTTATAGTGCTATTATTCCACTTTTAACATCCTGTGGAATTCTGGGGTTTGCAGTTTACTGAGGCCAAAGAGCTCTCTGGCCAAGGATTCTAAATGTCCCTCCCTAAACAGCAAACCCTAGGATTCCATAGGCTGTTGAAAGTGGAATAAGAGCAGTATAACAGCATAGTAAGGAATGGCCCATAGACACAAAAATGCATTGTTGCCTTAGGCAGTACCACAAGGGTCATCTAGTTCAACCCCTTGCCATGCAGGAATACATAACTAAAACTCCCAAAAAGGATGCCCATCCAACCTGTGTTTGAAGACTGCCAAAGACGGAGAGTCACCACCCACTGTCCACTATGCTCTTACAGTAAAAAAGTTCTTCCTAGTAATGAGGTGGAATTTCTTCTCTTATAATTTCAATCCAATGGTTCATGTTCTAGTCTCTTAAACAGCAGAAAACAAGCTTGTTCCATCTTCTAACAGCATTCCAACAGATACTGAAAGATACCTGTTATGACCTCTCTCAGTCTTCTAGTCTCTAAGATAAACCTACCCAGCTTACTAAGTTTCTCCTCACAAGGCTTGGTTTCCAAACCTTTGATCATCTTTGTTACTCTTCTCTGAATCTGTTCCAGCTTTTCAATATCTTTCTTGAATTGTGATGCCTAGTTCTGGATAAGAATTCCAGGCAAATTCTGACCAAAGTAGAATAAAGTGTGTCTACCTTGACAGCCAGCATGGCATAGTAGTTTGAGCATTGGACTAGAACTCTGGAGACCAAGATTCGAATCTCTGCTGGGCCATGGAAGCCCATTGGGTGACCTTGGGCTTGTCATACTCTCTCAGCTTCAGAGAGAAAGGCAAGGGCAAACCTTCTCTGAAGAAATCTTGCCAAGAAAACCCTGTGATAAGTTCTCCATACGATCACCATGCATCCAAAAAGACTTGGCACATCACCACTACTTCCCTTGATCTGGATACCATATTCCTATTGATACAGCCCAGAACTCATATGGCTTTTTTGACCACCACATCACACTGTTGACTTGCGTTTAGCTTCTGGTGTACTAAGACCTCTAGATTCTTTCCATATGTACTACTTTCAAGCTAGAGAGCCAGTGCAGTGCAGTGGTTTGAGTCTTGGACTAGAATACTGAGAGACCGGGATTCAGATTTTCTCTTGGCCATGGAAACCCACTAAGGTAGCCTTGGGCAAGTCATACCCTTTAGCCTCAGAGGAAGGTAAAGGCAAACCTCTGAACAAATCTTGCCAAGAAACCATATGATAGGGTGTGACGTATTGGATAACCCATACTCCACAGAACAATCCCCTCATGTATCAATCCCTCCCCTTTCTTTCCCAGGCCTATACTTTCCACCCCTCATGGCCAAAGTAAAACACACATACACACAAACACACACATATATATTTCACTCTGGTTTTCTCCAAACAGCGCTGTTCTCAAAACATTTTTACCTTTCTTTTTTCCCCAGTCTTTCTTAACATAACATAAAATACACCATAATGACAAGTGGCCTTTGACTTACAATGAAGCAGCAATTAGCAGTACTTAAGCTTGGCTACAAAGTAACACCTTTTTCAGAGGTAAATACAAATGTAACCACAAAGTAGCAGTTAGGAAAGAATATACCATAAATAAGTTAGTATTTTAGTGACAGGGAACTTCGCTTAGCTTAGTGACTCGACATAGCGTCGCCTTAGGTTGGAAATTTCTTGAGGCACACAGCAAAACAACAACATTCAAGCCAAGTATTACCCATCCTGTATTTTTGCATTCTATTTTTCCTGCCTAGATGTGGTACCTTACATTTATCCATGCTGAAATTCATTTGCTTGGTTTTGGCCCAGCTCTCCACTCTGTGAAGGTCATTCCTGTGTGTTCCTGTCTTCTGGGCTATTAGCTACCTGCCCTCCCAATCTGATGTCATCTGCAAATTTGATAAGTATGCTTTCTGTTCCATTGTCTAAGGCAGTGGTTCTCAACCTGCGGGTCCCCAGATGTTTGTGGACTTCAGCTCCCAGAAGCCCCAGCCACTATGGTCAATGCTCAGGGCTTCTGGGAGCTGAAGTCCACAAACATCTGGGGACCCACAGGTTGAGAACCACTGGTCTAAGGTAAGGTAAATCTTTTGTTGTTGTTGTGTTGACTCTGATTTATGGCAACCCTATCAAAGGATTTCCTTGCCAAGCTTTCATCAGAGGGAGTTTGCCATTGCCTTCCTTCAAGGCTGAGAGTATGTGACTTGCCTCTGGTCACCCAGTGGGTTTCTGTGTCCAAGGAAGGATTTAAACCCTGAGTCCAGTACTCAAACCCCTACACCACGCTGGCTCCTGGTAAATTCTTAAATTTGAGGAAGTAAATTCTTAAAACCCTTAAAACCCTAAATAAGATTGATTCAAATGCATAGTTCCAAAGAATTTACCTTTCTGTTCCCATGTGCAAGTTGTAACTGAAAGCTCATTACCTAAATTCCAGAGAAAAAGATACAGTTCCCACTGTCTAGTGAACAGCTGCTTCTTTCCTCCCAGCTCTCTTTTTCTTGACTAAAACTTTGCAAGCACAGCCCCATCCCTAAGGGTTCTGCACAGCTGAGATAAAGCAATTTGTCCATAAGTGTCACATTCAGGAAAAGTATTGTGTGCTAAGGAATGCAAATAGTCCTCTTGAGTCCCAAGTGAAAATGTTCCCATCCACAGGCCTGAAAGGGAAGGGGAGAACTATTTTCAGGGTTGGTGTCACTATAAGGTGTGAAATTCATCAGGGCTATCTGTCCTTTTTTAAAAACAATACCTGGGAATTAAACATTTTTACTTATGCAGCAGCAGCCCAAGGCTCTATAAAATTGAGGGTATGTTAGAACTGTGAGTGGATATGGGGAAATGCAATGAAACTGAGACCGTCAAGTGGATCAATAGCTGTTTGGAAAACCATGCTCAAAGAGTTGTCATCATTGGCTACATTTCAAATTGGTAGGAGATCTCAAGTGGCATAGAATCATAGAATTATAGAAATGTAGAGTTGGAAGAGACCACACGGGCCATCCAGTCCAACCCCCTGCCTTGTAGGAGCACTCTCAAAGTACTCCCGACAGATGGCAATCCAGCCTCTGCTTACAAACCTCCAGAGAAGGAGACTCCACTACACTCCGAGGCAGCCTATTCCACTGCCAGACAGCCCTGTCCGTCAGGAAGTTCTTCCTGAGGTTCAGGTGGAATCTCCTTTCCTGCAGCTTGAATCCATTGCTCCTTGTCCTGGTCTCTGGAGTAGCAGAAAACAAGCCCTCTCCTTCCTCTACATGGCATCCCTTCAAATATTTAAACATGGCTATCATGTCCCCTCTTAACCTTCTCTTCTGCAGACTAAACATCCCCAGCATGCCTCAGGGTTCTGTCTTGGGGCCAACACTCTTCAATTTTTTTTATTAATAATTGAAATGATGGGGTGGCCAAATGCTGTGGAGCCATTTAGTAGGATTGTGGCTGACATGGGTCCAATCTTGCTCCACTCCACGTGGTTGGGCTACCTCCTAGCAAAGTGAAGCTTTCATCTCACAATGACTAGCCTGCCATCATGAGTTTTGGATGGATTTTGATCTGAAATCTCACAGGATAACCCAGAAGAAATCTCACAGGACCCCTGAGGTATCAGAAGAGGCTCTCCTCTTGTGAGACTTGAGGTGATATTATATAGACTTGCCTCATGTCTTGTCCGGATTGATTCCCAGACATGTGGGAATCTAGAAACCCTAGATCAGGGCTGTGCTGTTGACTTAAGTTGATTGACTTGGACTCAAGTTGTACTCAAGTCACTTCAATGACTCAACTTGGGGAGCTAATGCAGACTTCTAGCTTCCCACACTTGCCCACCCCATCCTAGATGTTGGATATTTTGTTATCAATTTCACAACAGACAAAACTCTCTCCTGCTGTGATAACTAATCAATTCACTGGTGTTCAGACTGCATTTTCTCAGACTACTGTATGGTTTCTTGGAGTCTTATTAAAGCTCCCTGAGTAAGAAACCTCTCAAAAAGATGGCATTCTCATTATTACTGAACTTACACTGCAGCTGTGAATGCCTGCTGTTTATGTGCATATTCTCTGCTTATTCTCAATTCACTGTTCTTGCCAGCAAGCAGTTTCAACTATTTCCCTAGTATGGGTGTTGGAAGAATATGATCACTGGCCATTTTGAAATGGAAAGATGTCAGGTTGCTGGGCTCCTTGTGCCACGCCCTTGCCCCAGGACCCAGACAAGTCCCTTCCCAGTAGCCATACCCCGGAAACATGAAAAGGCAATACTTAAGGCAGTTAGTGCAGGAGGTAAAGAGAAAATCTAGCCTCTTGTTTAAATTTAAGAGAAATTTTTTACAAAATGCTACATAGATGGTTTATGATACCTGAAAGGTTGCAAAAAATAACTAAAAATGGAAATGAAAGATGTTGGAAATGTAATGAAAAGATGGGGTCATTTTTTCATATGTGGTGGACCTGTAAGATAGCAAGGAAATTTTGGAAGGAAATACATGATGAAATTCAAAGAATTTATAGTCTAAATTTTGAAATGAAGCCAGAGTTTTATTTCTTAAATATGCTAGGGCAACAAAGAGAAATAACATGTCACCAGAAGACATTGACTCTTTTCGCACGTTACCCGTTCGTGCGGCTGGGCGGGGTGTCTCACGTGAAAAGCCTCAGCAGGAAAGCTGCTGCTTCCCTGCTGCCTGAGTTCTACAGCAGCTTCCTGGTCGCACGAGCGCCGCGCAAACGCTCTGCCCCTTCCTACTGCAGCACAACCTGGGAATTGCAGGCTAGCGCTGAGGCAGGAAGCACAACCGGCCCGGCTCCCGACGCACCACACAGCAGGTAAGCGCGCGTGGGCCCCGGGAGCGTTGCGCGACCGCACACCATTTTCGGCTTGAAGCCGAAAATGAAAAGGTGCGTGCGTGGTCCACGTCAGGCCCTTGAGCGTTGCATAAATGGGAGTGTGTCATGCAGGCCACTCCTCCCATTTACGCGACCTAAGTGGCCCTCTCGCTTTAGAAACTGCGTGCGAAAAGGGCCGTTGTTATATTTGATAACTGCTGCAAGATTGACATATGCACAATACTGGAAAGAAAGGAACTATGTTGATATAAAAGAATGGAAATTAAAAGTTCTGGATATGGTAGAGATCGAAAAGTTAACATTCTCACTGAAAAATAAGCCTATCCAGAACTTCGAAAGGGAATGGAGAGAAGTCTTGAATTGGATAAAGACATAAGAAAAGGAAAAGGAATAAAGCAAGATTGTATATAATGCAAGGCAAGAACGTAATAAGGCAGTGGTTCTCAACCTTCCTAATGCCGCGACCCTTTAATACAGTTCCTCATGTTGTGGTGGTCCCCAACTATAAAATTATTTTCGTTGCTACTTCATAACTGTAATTTTGCTACTGTTATGAATCGTAATGTAAATATCTGATATTTAGTCCACCATAAATGATATAAAGTTTGAAGATTTGGTTTCACTGCATTCAGACTGAATTAAATACAAAAATAAATCTGGCATGAGAATAACACTAGATTTTGTAGGCTTATTCCTTACAATTGATGCAACATTCTTGTTTTTATCAATATCTGAAGTGGCACTCTCCAGACTGTCCAGTCCCAGAGTTACCAACACCTTTTTCAGCAAATTTTAAAAGAATCTGAGGAAAATAATCTCACTTTATTATCATCTTCTGCATCCTCCTCCTCGGAAATAGAACCATCTGATTTAGAGTCATTATCCCCATGAGTATCTGCCAAATCTGGTTCCTCATCATTTTCAGATTCAGTGTTGATTTGTTCAGAGTGTGACAAAGCAGATTCCTCAACTCTAGTCACTTTGGACCTACAGGTAGACTTTTTTGGTAAACACACACCAGCATCATTTGATTCAGCTTGAATGACTTTTGTGTCATCAGGAAAATCACGTGAAAATGCAGGATTCATGGAAGTAGTTTGTTGACTGCTTAATAATGAGATTACATTCAAATTCAATGAATTGTCCAACTTGCAATACATTTTTTAAACTTGTTATGTATTTTGTGAAATCATTTCACTAATATTGTTTGCCTATTCACATGCACCTCCATTTCTTCAGCGATCATTTGTCTTATCACCTCCCTACTACACTCAGACACATTCCCCTGGGAAGACACTGAGGACACAGGAGGTTCAAATCCTACCTCTTTGCGTTCCATGGGCATTGCAGTTTGACTCCTAGTGAATAAGGACACCAGACACAGTGCTAAATGGCCCTGCGCTGCTGTATCCGCTAACACAGAAGGGCAAGGGACTGCTGACGGAGAGGTCGCCATTCCTCCTGGCAGAGGCTGCTCGCGTGCTTGAGTGTGATTGGTTGTGTTGCTGGCGAGCTGGGATTGGTCAGGAGAGCTCCTTCCTCTCCTAGCCCCCTCCCTTGCTTTCTGAACGCCTCTTTTCAACATGGCGACCGGAAGCAGAAGGAGCGGTTGGGAGCCCTTCCCCGCCCTTAACAGGCTTAACTGCATTACCAGGTGATTTTCCTTTCACCTTCTTTTTAATTCTTGCCTTCTCAGACTCCCTTATGCTAGATGTTTTTAGCTTTCTTTGAGCCTCGGAGTGGCTGGTCGGAGATTGCCCTTCCAACTCACTCTCCCTCGATGCCAAGAAAATCTTCTTTAGTCAGGTACTTCAAAGGGGGCTTGCGCACCACCACCAAGGAGGAAATGGAGCCCAAGACCATCGGAAATACATATTTTCCGATGGTCTTAGGCGACCCCTGTGAAAGGGTTGTTTGACCCCCAAAGGGGTCGCGACCCACAGGTTGAGAACCGCTGTAATAAGGTAATGTAACAAAGTAGCTATGTAACAATGTAAGATGTAACAATGTGAGATTATCTTTTAAATAGAAACTATGAATGAATGGAATGTAAACAAGCAGACAACTGGAAAAAAGAAAAAAGCTTGGAAGTGGGGAAAGGTGTTTTTTTTTTTAATTTTCAATTTAAACTTTAATAAAAATATTTTGAAACAGAAAGTCCAGCCTCTCACCCTGCTTATATGGGAAGGGCTCATTAATCAGGTCACAGCTGGCCATGAGGCTGAAGCTATATAATCAGAGGCCTCAGCCGCAGAAGGTTGCTGGGAACCGCTGGTGCCATAGGTGGTGACAACTGTGAGATTCTTGCATCCGCTACCTGTGCTGCTTTAGACATTGGACTTTAACACACTGCTCAGATTATCAGTTTGGCTTTTGGACTATTCCCTTTCTGGACCGTTGTTGTGTTTTTGATGAGAGTTTGCTTCAGCCTTGAGGCTACTTTGTGGAGCTGCTGTTATTTATCTTGTTAAGTAGCTGAGGAACCTTAGTCAGCTGCCAAGCCCAGGAATCTTGCCATATGGAACTGAGTATGGTTGGCTGGATGTGCACTGGGGCAAATGTATTTAACTATTGCATATAAGCTACTATCAGATATTGCTAACTGCTGGTACAATGTATGCGTATGGGATTCCCATTCCAACAATGTATCTGGATGGTCAGAAGGGGAAGAGCAGATAGCACAAAAATGAAGGTGCAGACTGGAGAGAGGCATTGTTTTGAGAATGTGGTTTTGAAATAAGAGCAGGAAATATGCGATCTGGTCACCCTGGTCAAGGATGTGGGTGATAGGTAGCAGGCAGTGGCCAGGGAATGTGTTTGTGGAAATGGTGTTGTATATGGATTTATGACTCTCATTAGTCATTGCTTTGTGTGCCATAATTTGTAATGATAGCGTATAAAAGCTGTAAGCTGTATGTATTCTTTTGTCTCAACAACTTCTGTGGAAGTGTGCTGTGCTGCTTGTGCTTCTCCATAAAAATAAACTACTGTCTACTTCAGAGTGAATTTTGCGGAGTATGGGTTATCCAGTACATGACATAAGGCCTAATCCACACCCCCTGAACTAATATGTGGATGTAGACTTGTTTATTCACATTTGTACTTCTTGAATGTAACTGCTAAAAAATATTGTGTAAATGCTTATTTGAATAAAATATGAGAATCTACAGAGGGAAGGATGTTTAGAAATATGTATTTCAGTCTTATTTGAATGTGAATCCGGGAGTGGATTTTTTAAAAAAAATCCCAGATTTAAAAGCATATCAAAAGGCACTGCTGCAAAAGCACTGGCATTTGCTATTGTCAATTACTGTCAAGTTCACTTCAACTTTGGCAACCTTATGAAAAAGAGACTCTCCAAGTCACCCTATCATCAACGAACAAGGCTGTTATTTAAGTCTTGCAAACTTAGGGCTGTGGCTTCTTTGGTTGAGTCTATCCACCCTTAATGTTGTCTTCCTCTTTTCCAGCTGTCTTCCATATCACCAAGCATTACTGCCTTTTTAAATAGTTGTATTTTCTTATGATATATTCCAAAGTACAACAATCTCAGCTGAATTATCTGATTTCCAGGGAATGTTCAGGCTTGATTTGCTCATGAATCTATTTATTTGTCTTTTTTGCCGTCCATGGGATGTTAAGAGCTTTCCTCCAGCACCACATTTCAAATGAGTTGATTCTCTTCCAGCTTTCTTCACTGTCCAGTTTTCACATCTCTACAACCATACTGATATATCTTCTATCATTCCACTGAAGAAAACTGGGACATGTGTGACCAAGCCACATTAGAGTTTGGTCAGGATGACAAAAGTTATTAAAGAGGAAAAATACACTAACTCAGAGAGGCTGCAGCAGTTTGCTTTAGCCTGAGTCTATTGGGAAGGGTAGAATTCTGCCCCTCCTCTCATCTCCCTCTGAACAAACTGCTTTTTGAACTCAGTTTGCAGCAATTGAAGTAAGCTGAGGATGAAAGAGAAACTGGGACATTTTAAATGAAGCAGAAAAATGGGACAGCAGAGCACTAATCAGGGCTCTCTCTGCCAAATTGTAACAGTGGGAAGGCACGGAATCTCAGTTTGTATTTTTAAAGACCACAGATTTAAAAGTGTGCCAGAATGGACTGCTCAGTGAGCACTGACTCTGACAGAAATAGGCTGACTCAGCCAGACTCTGGAAAAGTAACTTACTGGATTACATCTCTTAGAATCCTCCAGTGAGCACAGCCACTGACCTCACTGGCTGTTGGATTGTGGAAACTGTAGGCCCTTCCTCACTAGGCATTTGTAGCACTATGATTCCGCTTTAGCTGTAGAAGCCTGCCCCCATGCAACCTTGGGGTTTGTAGTTTAATGAGGCACTCAAACTCTCTGGCTGAGAATTCTAAATGTCCCTCCCTGCACTACCAGTTCCATGGGACACAGCCTCAGCATTTGCAGTGGAATCATAGCACTATAAATGTGCAGTGTGAAAAGGCTTTTTAGCCCAAGGATGTGACCTTCTCTAACACAATGTTCTGTGATGTTCATATTTTGCTGATTTTAAGTTTTTCTCTGTCACATTTCAGAACTAAAACATTTCCCCACAGTGGTGTTGCTGTTGCATGCCTCCAAGCTTATTTCTAACTTATGGTGACCCTAAGGTGAAGCTGTCAGGGGGTTTTCTTGGTAGGATTTGTTCTGAGAGGGTTTGTCTTTGCCTTCGCCTTCCTCTGAGGCTGAGACTGTATGACTTGTCACTGGATTTCCATTGCCCTAATGAAATATTACGAAGTCCCTCTTTTAAACCACATTGAAATTCCTTTGAGACAAAAGTCTATGAGAAAACAATTTCTTGAAAACAGAAACTCTGACAAACCGTGGTTTAATTATCTGGTTGCGTAAAAGACTGTCAATCAAAATTTTTTAAAGCTGCCGTTTTAGCCCTCTTTCCGTTGTTGAGAATAAGCCTTAGTAGTCATATACGTAAATCACACTGTATGCCTAAATATTTCCCTATATTACTTTAATATTGTGGCAGACTCTCACGCAACAGTTTAACCCTTAAAAAAAGACTCATTTTTTAAAAAATGACCAGAACACAGAGAGGAATGTTTTGTTTTTTGCATCAATTGAAAAATAAAGCAGACACAATTGACAGCTCTCTCTATGCTGCATCCTAATTTCATAATTATTCTTCACTGAAGCCTTCTGACTTATACGAATACCTGCGGGATATCAATATCCTATTTTTTAGGGTGGCAACCCTAAAATGAAACAATCATGGGAGTTTTCTTGGCAAAATTTGTACAACGGATTTTGCCATTGGCTTTCTCTGAAGCTGAGAGGGTGTAACTTGCTCAGTGATGCCCAGCAGGTTTCCATGGCTGAATGGGAATTTGAACCCTGTTCTTAGGGTCGTAGTCTAACATGCAAACTACTACACCACTTCAATTCACTAAATTTGTACTTTCTGAACATAAACAAGAATTTGAATGTACTTACACCTCAAAAATTATATTTTTCCAAAGTTTGTGGTACAAAAAAACCCTCAGAAATTTATAAATTTGGAAGAATAAACACAAAAATGTATACATTGGAGAGATATACAATGTGCAAAATGTGCACCAAAATGCTTTATTCTGTGGGGGAAGATAATGAAATATGTATTTTGAAAAGAGGTACACAAAACTGCACATTTTAAAAAAATATGTGTGAAAAAAGTGTACCTTTTGAAAAACAGGCATATAGATTTTTATGTAGATCACAAAACCCAAACTGATAATAATTGGCAATTTAATGCAGCAATGGAATTGAGTGAATATAAGTGTGGAAAGATGGGAACCTGTCTGCCCATCTCCAATTACTATCCCCTGACGTGAACTTTATATGAATGTGAACACAGCAAATAGAAGAGTTCTAAGCATGAATAATTTTCAATGTTTCAGTTTTTGCAATGCAAAAAAAAATTTGAGGACTGGAGAAAAATTTCTTTGGGGTACAGACTTCCCATTAAGAAGGATAATGCCTTCATTTTGCACCTATCTCTATCTACACCTCTGAATAGGAGGCTGAGAGTTACAAGTTGTGATGCTGGTCATACTCCTTGAATGAGTTGTGTTAAATGACCTGTTAGTCTTGCCATGTCAAAGCAAAGCTTTCAATTTATTTGCAAGGTAGTTCTGTGGACTCAAGAAGGAGAACTGAGGAAGATTCTTTTGTTTTTACATCTGTAGCTAGGATGGAAATCACAATTATTAAATTATGCAGTACGACTGGGTTCTTCTAACCTGAGATGAAAGACCTTTCCACAAAGGTTGTGTTTGGTAGGTACTCACAACATCATGTGTGGGCAGCCACAAATCGCAATTGTTGCGATGTTCTTCTAGAGTTCATAAATGTCACTTCTGAGTTTCTTTCTCAGCTCTGGTCTCCTTCTAATTCTGAGACAATGGAAGCATCTGTAAGCTAAAGGCCAGTGAAAAGGAAGAAATGCTCTGTGGTCTAAAAGCCAGACATCTAGTCAATTGTGAGGCTGCTCATTGTTCTGGCAACGAGAATAAAAAAGTCTACCAAGAGAAATTTGGAAAGAGCAGTGTCCCCTCTAGTCTCGATGGCCTTTGATAGTGAGAGTTTTGTCAGCTTTGAGTCAAAGCAAGTACCTCAACCCCCCGCCCCTTAGCAGTTGTGTGCTTCTCCTCTGATTTCTTCTAATCTGGATAATAATTTAGGAACAAAAAGTACTTAATTTCATTTATATAACTGCCTCCAATCCCTTATCAAGGATGTTTCTTTTATTCTTAAGAATGCCTTCTCCTCTTCCTCTGGAATAGAGTCATCCAATTCTCCTCCTATAAATAAGCCAACAATAATTGTTCTTCTTGTAAGGGTGTGTGTGAAGTTCAGAAGAAATCTGCCAAAGATGCAAAACAACAACAATATGTGGAATAACCATGCACAATAGTACATACTTCCGGGAGCCCCAAGGAGTTCCAAGTACTGGAAAAAAAAACAAGTCATTTTCAATGGTAGCAACAAACATCCCAAGAGTGAGGTATCTTGGCCTTTTCTTTTACAGCCAGAAAAGCAGGAAAAAAGTCCAACTGTGTGTGAGAGAGAACTTTCTTACTGATAATCCTCTGAGTCTTTCTAAGAATTACACTTGTTTTAATTAAATTACCCAGCTTGGCTGTCACAGTGTGTGGACATAAGCGTAGGTGTATTAGGTAGACTATTACAATGTGATAGCAAAATATTTCAGCTTCTGCCTTCTTCACTTGCTCCAAATCAAGTAGAATTATCAGGCGCCAGGGCCTGGATCTTCTTCTCTGGTCCACAGGCTAAAGGGGAGGAATCTCAGGGAAAGATCCCTTCATTTGCTTGGCCTCGTGCTTTTTATTTGAATGGCATGCTCTGTATTGCTATGGTTGATCAATGTAATGTGTGTAATGACATCACCAAGGGGCACTCCCATAATATCACCAAGGGTCATCCTTACGGCTCAAGTTTTAGCCCTGAAATAGTCCTCACCTGGCAACTGGTGTGAGTTACTTGGACAAATGTATATACAATCAGCCCTCCACATTTGTGGGTTTCACTTTTGGGGATTTGATTATTCACGGATTATTTGCTGTCACCTCTGCTGCCTCTCTATGCCATTTTTAACAGGGATTGCTGTAGCGCACATGACCCTCCCTGGATTGGGCAGCTGTGCAAGGGTCAAAGTGCGAGATGCTGGGAGGCAAGAACCAAGCCAGTTTTGGTCTTTGAGGATGCAGTTTATTAAGAGAAGAAGCAAAAAGAAAAACGAAAGGCACACAAGCATACATACACTCTGACTCCGTCGGAAAGGCAAAGCAGGCAACGGAGCAGGGTTCTCTTTGTTCCAACAGATTATATAGGCTTTTCGTACACAAGTGGCAAAACAGGCTGCCAATCCATCAATCCACCATGCCAAAACGGACAGGAGGGGGGCTATCCCACCTCGGACGCCAATTACTGAGGCACCCATGGGCCAGGTGCATGATAGGCTCACGGCCAAATCTCATTACCTGCCCAAAATGGCAGTGGACGCTCTCTAATCAGGCTCCCCCACCATACCAGATGGTGCGGGTAGTGAAGCACCCATTGTTAACATTCCTCGGCTGTTCCCACAGGACTGCAGCATACAGGGCAGTCTGACCTAGCAATGCAATAGCATGAACTAACCCCCAAAATATGTTCGTTAGTGTGAAAGCAGACTGAACTGAAATGTGTGAGTGTGAAACACAGGGCCTACCCAGAAGGCCTCGGGCCCAACACTTGCAAGCCTCGTGAAACTGAGAAACCACAAGTGAGGCTTGTAAGCCTCTATTAAAAATGGTGTGGGGCAGCAGTGGAGGTGGTAGTAAGCCCCACCAGCCACCTACTTCTGCCTCATGAAGGAACCCTGATGACTCAAATGAATCCACAGTGGGTTGAATACGGTGATCATGCTTTTTTTGTGTATTAAACATGGTTTGGGAGGGTCTAGAGTCATTCATGGTTTTTTCACTGTCACGGGGGTCCTGTGCCCCTAACCCCAGTGAATGTGGACGGATGACTGTATTCTAATACCTGTGTCCAATTATCCATTTATGTCATTGAATTAGCACAAGGCACTTTGTTCTAACACAAAGGTAGATGACTGCATCCTCTCCAACTGTCCTAATTTGGCAGGGACACTCAGATGTCACTTGTCTACATATGTCCCAGTTTTCATTTGAAATGCTGGACAGTATGGCATGCTGTGATGTTCCTTGGCCACACATGTCTCAATCGTCATCTCTAATGTTGAAGAGCATGTACATCTGCCTGGGATGCCATAAGCCAGAGTCACTTTGAAGACACATGAAAATCAGGACCATAATAAAGCATTATATTGGCTTTTGGTCTACGCAATTAACAAGAATCCAGGAAGAGCTTGTTTGGAGTGTGACTTGATGCTTCAAAAACAAAGAGGTATAAATGGTCAATGTTTGGACTATCCTTGCCTTAGAATGCCAGTAGAAGCAGACTTGATTGATTAAAGGTTCTTCCCATAGAGTAATAAAAATGGGAGCTAGCATAGTATAGTGGTCTAAACAATTGACTATGACCCTAGAGACCAGGGTTCAATTCCTTGCTTGGCCATGGAAACCCACTGGGTGACCTTGGGCGCATCATACACTCAGCCAGAGAAACCCCCTTGATAGGTTTGCCTTAGAGTCTATATAAGTTGGAAATGACTTGAAGGCACACCACCACTATAACAACAACACCACAATCCCCACACATCAGAAGCTAGCTTACTGGGAGACATTTTCCTAGAGTTCCATTCTCTGGAGATCCTACTTTCCCATGTGCTTGGAACATAAGTTGCTTATGGCAGCGTCTGTCCTGTGATCTCTACTTGCAGGCTGGAGTAGTATGGCTCAGACCGAGCTTGGAGCTGTGACCAATCGTGTACCTTTACAAGCTCTGGTTCTTGTGCATACCCAGGGTACCAAAGTAATAAGGTGGATTTTAAGCAGCAAATATTTGGTGGTGAAACAGGCATAGTAGACAGATATCATAGAACATGGTGATGTTGAAGACCTGAGGAACCGGCAGCTTTGCAGCTATGGTACAACATCAGTCACCATCAGCCCTAGCCAGCTTGGGCAATAGTGAGGTGTGATCATCGTGGTAGTTTATCAGAGTCCTCTGTTACCCTGTGTGCTGGGGGTCCTGGGAGGGACGCCCAAATAACCAAATAAAACACAAGTTGGGGAAATTAACTCGAGCACTCTCTTAACCTAACGAGAGGCAGGGTAACTTTGCGAGGATCTTTTAACCCTATGTATACAGCGTCAGGTCAGAGGAGCAGCCAGATAAGTTTTAAAGTAACCAAAATAGATAGTTTTATTAACAGACAAGCAACAAATAAGACAACACATGCACACAGCTGTGACACTGTAGGTTTATTTCCAGTCTCTTAAGAGACTTCTAGCCTTGCAAGACTGGAAATTCCCTCCCAGTGTTTTTACTAGGCTTCTTGCCAGCCTTCCAAAGCTGACTTCCATGCATGGAACACTGGCAATCTCCCAGTTCATATGCTGCTGCCACCACCACCCTGACTTATGAATTACTTAGACAGAACAGGAGGGACTCTGCCTAATCCCTAAGCGTAAGGAACTTCTACCTCCCCCTTGCCCTGAGTGAGAGGTCCTATGTAGCGTGTGCCAACCCTGGCGTGGAAATGGAGAGAAACGGAGGTTTATAAAAGTGTTTTAATCAAGGCATGCAAATAAACAATATCACACTTGGGAGACCCCCTCTCCCAGGTACACTTAGTTACAAGAATTTACAAAACAGGTATAACAGCACAGATACATTCTTAAGATCAGCCAATTTCCCAAAATAATAAACAGCCCTAACGCGGCTAACTACTTTATTCTAGTACTCACAGATGTTCTTAGAAGAAAGAAGCCAGGAGGCCAGGCATGCCTGCCTGCCTGCCTACGACTGGCATAGATCTCATCTCTGTGTGTGTGTCTCTCTCTCGCCACATGGCCTCTCAGAAGTTTTATTTTCCTCCTTGGAAGGATCTGGAAGCCTCTCCAAGATGCCCGCCTCTTTCCTTTTTGGTTGGTCAATTCTCACCTTGTGACCTGTGATGCTGACCCTTTCTTTTTGGTTGGTCAACCCTCACCCTGTGACCCTTGATGTAATCCTAACATCTCATTAACCCTTGGTTTACCTGAAGAGGGAAGTATCTCCCTTTGATAAGCCTAGATAATGGGAAGCCCCATTATCACACCCCCCCCCAAATCTCAGACGGTCTGGGAACAGCTGAAGGCTGGAACCACACCGGCTGGGATTTCATCCTGGGACCTAAGAAAAGAAAAGTCAAAGAATAAATGCAAACACACACAACAGTACAGTTTAGCCATATTCTCAATGCGGACATGGAAAACTCAGCCCTCTTAACCTCCCTCCAGTCCTCTGCGTGACAAGGAATCTGGAACCACATTAGAACTTCCAGCCACGTGCTGAATGTCGAAGTCAAAGTCTTGTAGGGACAGGCTCCATCGTAGTAACTTCTTGTTAGTTCCCCGGACTGTATGTAGCCATCGGAGGGCAGCATGATCAGTCTGGAGGGTGAAGCGACGTCCCCAGACGTATGGTCTCAGTTTCTCTAACGCATATACAATAGCATAGCATTCCTTCTCTGGTATGGACCAGTTGGACTCCCTTGCAGAAAGCTTCTTGCTGAGGAACAAGATGGGATGCAAGGTGCCATCCGGACCCTTCTGTAGTAATACTGCTCCAATGCCTCTGTCAGAAGCATCTGTAGCCACTACAAACGGCTTGTCAAAGTCTGGTGCCCTGAGCACAGGATCTGCCATCAAGGCCTGTTTCAAGGCTGCAAAGGCTTCTTGACACTCTGCTGTCCATTTCACTACTTTAGGCTTCTTGGAACCTGTCAGGTCTGTTAGAGGTGCTGCCATTTGGCTATAGTTGGGCACGAATCTCCGGTAGTACCCAGCCAGGCCAAGGAAGGACTGCACCTGCTTCCTGGAATGAGGAATTGGCCAGCTATTAATAGCTTCCACTTTGACTTGCAGTGGAGTGATAGTCCCCTGTCCCACTTCATGGCCAAGGTAGGTCACTCTGTACAGTGCAAACTGGCACTTCTTTGCTTTGACTGTCAGTCCAGCATCACTAATGCGTTAGAAGACAATCTCCAAGTGTCTCAAGTGGTCTTCCCAGGAGTCTGAGAAGATTGCAATGTCATCTAAATAAGCAACAGCAAAGTCCCCGCACCCTCTTAGCAAACAGTCCACCAGCCTCTGGAAAGTTGCAGGTGCGTTCCGTAACCCAAAGGGAAGGACATTGAACTCAAACAGGCCCATGTGAGTGATGAATGCTGTTCGATGCTTAGATTCTTCTGCTAGGGCGATTTGCCAATAGCCCTTAGTCAAATCGAGGCTGGATAGGTATTTAGCATGCCCCAATTTCTCCAACAGTTCATCTACTCTGGGCATTGGATAATGTTCAGGGCGTGTCACTGAGTTCAGTTTTCTATAATCCACACAAAAACGAATGTCCGTCCCCCCTTTTTGGGCACTAGGACAACTGGGGATGCCCATGGACTGCGTGATGGGTGAATGATCCCCATGTCCAACATCTCTTTCACCTCCCTCTCTATCGCCTCTTTCCCTTTTGGTGACACCCGTCGTGGCTGTTCTGCTGATGGCCTGCTGTCATCTGCGGCTACCACATGTTGAGGATCTGTGGTGCAACCTGGGATAGGTGAAAACAGGGTGGTGAACTTACCCGTCAAGTGAAAGAACTGCTTGCGTTGTTTCGCATTGAGTCTCGGGGAGGGTTTCACATCTTCCAAGCTACCACCCTCCCAATCATAGAAAGCACCTTCAGGCCACTCTTCCTCCTCTTCATCTTCCTGGACTGAAAGTGTGAGAAGGTGACTGGGCCTCTCATAAAAGGGTTTCAGTGAATTCACGTGATACACTTTTGGCTTAACCCTAGAATCTGGAAACTGTATGAGATAGTTCATTGTCCCAATGCGTTCTTGCACTGTGGCAGGACCTTCCCAAGAAGTTTCCATCTTGTTAGACTGGAGAACTTTCAGAACCATCACTTGGTCTCCTTTCTCAAAGCAACGTTCTCTGGCATACTGGTCATACCAGGTCTTCTGCTTCTCTTGTGCCTGTTGCAGATTCTCATGAGCATCTGCCCATGCTTCCCTGAGAGTATTCTGCAAGTTAGTCACAAAATCAACCACATTAGTCTCTGAAGAAGGGATAGCTCCCTCCCACTGACTTTGAACCAGCTGTAAGGGCCCTTTCACATCATGGCCATAGACCAGCTCAAAGGGTGAATAACCCAGGCTTGGGTGTGGAACAGATCTGTAAGCAAACAAGAACTGCTGTAGCGCCAAGTCCCAGTCATTGGAATGTTCATTCACAAACTTACGGATCATGGCCCCCAAAGTTGCATTAAAACGTTCCACCAACCCATTAGTTTGGTGATGGTAAGGCACTGATGTCAGATGGCGTACTCCATGTGCCTCTAATAGGCGCTGCATGACTTTGGAGTTGAAATTGGAAGCTGCATCTGTTAAAATCTCTGCAGGCCAACCTAATCTAGCAAAGATGTCTGTCAAAGCTTGGGCAACTGCCTTAGCTGAGATCCCACCCAGTGATATGGCTTCTGGCCAACGAGTGCAGAAGTCCACAAAGGTGAGCACATATCGCTTTCCCCTAGCCGTCCTCCTAGGGAAAGGTCCCATGATGTCCACAGCCACTCTCTGGAATGGAACATCAATGATAGGAAGTGGTTGGAGAGGGGCCTTGGCTTGATCCTGGGATTTCCCTACTCTCTGGCAAACTTCACAGGATCGGACATAATCAGTCACATCCTTGCCCATCCCCTCCCAGTAGAAGGACTTTCCCAATCTGTCCTTGGTTCGGTTCACCCCAGCATGTCCACTAGGATGATCATGAGCCAGACTCAAGAGTTTGGCTCTATACTTAGAAGGCACCAGCAACTGCCTCTGAGTGCATACGCCCCCCTTGTTACCTCTCGGGCCAGACTCACGATATAATAGGCCCTCAACGATTACAAATCTGAGCCCCTTCATCGCTGGAGAAGACTTCACCTCTTCCTTCGCTCTGGTCCAAGCAGCTTGAAGGCTCTGGTCTGCTTCCTGGTTCTCCTGGAACTGCTGTCGCTGAACAGGAACCAGCTGTTCCACCTGGAGTGGCAGACTCGCCTCAGATTCTCGTTGCATTGCAGCTTCTCCCGGTTCTGCTCCCTTGGCTGGAGTGTTCTCTGGAGTTTCCGCTGCTGTTGAATCCTTTGCTGGCTTTGGAGTCAGCATTGTTGGATTCCCCTCCTCTGCATCAGCCTCTTGCATCTCAGGCAAATTGTCCAGCACCTGACTCTGCTCGGTGCCCACCGGAGACTCTTCCACCCCCTGGGCAGCGCTGAGTCAGGAGTGACCACAGGGACCAACTTGAGACCATGCTGACTAGCCTCTTGACATGGAGAAGCTCTTCCTGGACTTCCGCCAGCATCTTCTCCGACATCCGCGGTATCAGCAAGGATGGTCCCGACCTCTAGGCCTACGATGCTGTGGTGGGAGTCTGCCCTAGGTTCCACCACCTCTTCAGACAGGACTCCTTCTGGTGTAGCAGGAGACAGTGACTGCAGTCTAAGTTCAGGCTGGTCCTCAAGTTGCACTGAAGACTGACCTCTGCTCAGGCTGCTTGCCGTCTTTGCACGCTGTCCGGACTCTTTCCGGGCCTGACTAGCATGGAAGATGAGATCATCACCCAACAGAGCAGGACATTCGTAGTCATCATAAACAGCGAAAGTCCAAACCCCTTCCCAGCCTTTGTACTGAACAGGAACGCGTGCTGTTGACAGTTGAGCCGGAGGAGCTCTAAAGCCTCTGATGGTGATCTTGATGTGGTCATCAACAAGACCAGGATCCAGATATGAACGATGAATAGCAGAAACTTGTGCTCCAGTGTCTCTGTAAGCAACAACTTTCCTGCCTCCTACCCACAGTGTGTGCCTTCTGTGAGTAGGGATCATGTCCGGATCAGGAGCAACTGAATGATCAGCGGGAGTGTCCCTGGAAGCCGAAGTAACCACTAACTGGGCCAACTTAGGCTTCTGCTTACAGTTGGCTTTAATATGTCCCAGCTCTCCACAGAGAAAGCATTTAGGGCTACCCCTTTTCCCTGGCTGACCCTGAGCACCTGCCACAGACTGCTGCCCAGAGTGAGGCTGTGACGGTGTGGTGGAGCTGTGCAGCTGAGGCTTCGAGGTAGTGTCATTTAGTGATGACCTTGGGGTAGAAGTGTTGTGCTTCTGGAGATCTTTGCGCGCTTGTTGGTATTTCTGCTTGTCTGTAGGAGGCATTACCACAGTAGGCTGGAATGCCTCTTCACCTCTGGAGGCAACGAAGCAATCTGCTGCCTTGGCGGCCTCCTCAAGCGTCTTTGGCTCGCGTTGCAACACGAAGAATGCAGTCTGTGGAGGTATGTGCTCCAAGAATTGCTCCAATAAAAACTGAAATAAGACCTCGTCTTTAGTGGACGCTTTAGCTGCTTGCATCCAAGAGTCCAGTGCCCGCTCAAGTGCACAAGCCATTTCATTGTAACTCTCACCCGGTTTTTTCCTAATGGCACGAAATCGGGATCTAGATTTATCTGGTGTGAGTCCAAGCCTCTTCCGGGCTAGGGCCACAAACTTGGTGAAATCATTCCGGTCCGCAGCTGGCAAGTCGCTTGCCACTTTCAGTAACGTCCCTGAGAGATTAAGCCGAAGTTCACTCATATAATTCTCCTCAGGGATCCCAAAATCATCTGCAGCACGTTTGAATGAGATGAGAAAAGCCTCAAAATCATCTGAGTCTCTGTAAGTTGGCAGCTGTCTGATGCGGTTAAGAGCAAGTCGCGGCTCTGGGTTCCGCTGAGCAGCTGTCTGGTTTGCAGTGGAAGCTTGCATCATGTCCATCGATTTATCTAGGAATCTTGCAATTTGCTCAGGGGGCAACTTGTCATGTAGGAGCCTTATTGATTCATGCAGGAGCTTTATTGATTCCCAGAAAGCAGCAGGAGAATCCATATGGTCACCAAGGGCTGTTACTGGCATAGCAGCCCCTTGCTGAGCTAGATTACTACCACTAGGGGTAGCTGGTTGAGCAGATGAGCTATCTTCTGTAGCATCCTGCTGTGTGACATTGGTACCACTAGGGGTCGCCACAGGATCCATAGCCTCAAAGAGGACCCGAAGGAGAGGGAAAAAAAGTCCCTTTTTAAACCGCAGGCTGTTTAAGAAGGCTCCCTCGCTCACACATCCACCCCCCCCTTCTCCTGAGCTTAATTCCTTGCCACAGACACAGGGGAGGTGAAGCCAAAGCCTCAACTCTGCACCCTAAAAACCCCACTCTCCGTCCGAAAACCGCTGCCACCATGTGACACTGTAGGTTTATTTCCAGTCTCTTAAGAGACTTCTAGCCTTGCAAGACTGGAAATTCCCTCCCAGTGTTTTTACTAGGCTTCTTGCCAGCCTTCCAAAGCTGACTTCCATGCATGGAACACTGGCAATCTCCCAGTTCATATGCTGCTGCCACCACCACCCTGACTTATGAATTACTTAGACAGAACAGGAGGGACTCTGCCTAATCCCTAAGCGTAAGGAACTTCTACCTCCCCCTTGCCCTGAGTGAGAGGTCCTATGTAGCGTGTGCCAACCCTGGCGTGGAAATGGAGAGAAACGGAGGTTTATAAAAGTGTTTTAATCAAGGCATGCAAATAAACAATATCACACTTGGGAGACCCCCCTCTCCCAGGTACACTTAGTTACAAGAATTTACAAAACAGGTATAACAGCACAGATACATTCTTAAGATCAGCCAATTTCCCAAAATAATAAACAGCCCTAACGCGGCTAACTACTTTATTCTAGTACTCACAGATGTTCTTAGAAGAAAGAAGCCAAGAGGCCAGGCATGCCTGCCTACCTACGACTGGCATAGATCTCATCTCTGTGTGTGTGTCTCTCTCTCGCCACATGGCCTCTCAGAAGTTTTATTTTCCTCCTTGGAAGGATCTGGAAGCCTCTCCAAGATGCCCGCCTCTTTCCTTTTTGGTTGGTCAGTTCTCACCTTGTGACCTGTGATGCTGACCCTTTCTTTTTGGTTGGTCAACTCTCACCCTGTGACCCTTGATGTAATCCTAACATCTCATTAACCCTTGGTTTACCTGAAGAGGGAAGTATCTCCCTTTGATAAGCCTAGATAATGGGAAGCCCCATTATCACAACAGCTAACTAAGAAATAGGAAATGAGAGTTCAGGGGAAATGGGTGATACGACACCTTTCTCGTAGTCCTGAAGAAGTCGAAGATGTTAGTGAAGAAACTCAGCGTGGAGGCCGAGGGGAGTTCACTCGACAGAGCAGCAGCAAGGCTGGATGGAAGTCCAGAGTGATCCGAGGAAACTCTCGGAGCTTGGGGTTTTTATGGGGGACAATATGACCGTGGGCTAGTCAGTACTTGGGAAGAACAATGAGGTTTGGGCACGAGACAATGTCTCCGAAAGGTCAGACTTTAATATGATTGAGTTAAGTTCAAACTGACAAAGGGATGACCAGTATGCAGATGCAGCGTGCCTGGGCGGTGTAGTGTCCAGCTCGCCAGGGTGCCTGCTCAGGGCAGGGGGCTCTTTGTATTAGTGTGCATACCTTAATGAAGTGTTTGTTTCGGGAGGTGTCCTAAAGCACGATCTGGCTGTGTCTGGCTTGCTTAGGTGGGAGAAGGAATGTTTCAGCATTTAATAGCCATGCCTAGCTCCGTGCTTGTTTGGGGGCCTCACAAACACTTGGCTGAGGGTGGTAAAACAAGATTGAATTGCAATATCAAAATGATATCTAATGTCTACGGAAGCCAGGCCAGTTCACGGTGATAACACCAGATTGCTCAAAGTTCCTCAGTTCTGCAACAGAATGAAATACACCACTCTAGACCTTCATTGCTAAACTTCCTACAGATATATGTAATTTATTTAGACACGTCTTTGATGCTCAAATTATGAGCCAGAGGGGTGTTTTGGTATGTTGTGCACTGTGTTTTTAATCTTTTAATTATGGTTTAAATGTATTTTTTATTAAATCTGTTTTAAACTCTTTTAACAATGTGCTTTCTAAATAGAACTGCCTACTTAGTTTTTTGTTTTTTTAACTGTTGTTCATAAGATTTTAGCTGGACTGTGTTCTAAGGTTTATGTAAGCTGTTTTGAGTCCACTGCCAGGAGAAAGGCAGGGTATGAATTACATAAATTAAAATAAAAAGACTTGGCCTGGCCACTGAGAATTATGGCCCACGCTTCAGAGGATCTGTAAAGCAGTTTTGCTTCCTTGCTTTACTTCTTGCTCTTCCTCATTTTTGTTTGAGTCAGACACATTGAGCACAGGATCTTAAATGACAAATCAATCTAGTTGATGTTCGTGTCTTGCAAAAGGAGTCAACATACACAGAGACAGAGTGTGAAAAAGGTATTTTTTAGATTGTAACTCCCAGATGTCAGCATATCAGAGAAAGAATTTGTACAGATGGTGCACTTTTGCCTTCACTATGATTTGGCTGTGTGTTTACCTAGGAACGGGTGAAAATGAGTTCCCTTTTGATCAGACATTACTGAAATTTGCCAAATTCTAAAGGAGGAGGGAATGAAACAGACTGACATATCTATCATTACTGAACCTATTGGGGGCCTATGGTTCAACCCCTTGGAAATGCCATTAAACTTCAGACTTAAATCATTAAATCAAATCATGGATTCATCAGCCAGCCGACATCCAAATCACCATCTTCCTCTTCACTGTCTTTTCATAGACAATGCTAAACAAATTTTGAAACTGACTCTTCAGCACTGTGTAATGCCTCCAGGAGCCCCCAACTATGTAGCACCACCATACAGCTGAGATTCTGCCTTGTAGGCACAGAGTGCTACACTCTATACCTGTGTTACCCTGTAAACTGGGGGTCCCGGTAGGGACACTCAAATACCAGACCAAATAAGCAAAAGTTGGGGAAATTAACTTGAGTACACTCGTGGCTAACGAGAGGCAGGGTAACGCAGCGAGATCTTTTATCCTATGTATACCGGTTCAGGTCAGTGAGGAGGCAAGCAGTTCAAACAACAACAATATTTATTAAGCAAGAAAAATAATAAAAACACAAGCACACTCCTAACTAAGAAAGGAGGAGAGAGAAAGAGATTGGGGGGAAATAAACCATACGCCACCTGTCTGAAGTCCTGGAGCAGCCAAATTGAAGATGAAGAAACCTGGCATGGAGACCAAGGGGAATCTGGAGGGCCAAGTGGCAGCAAGGTGGTCCGGCAAGAGTTCCGGACGGGTTGAGTGATTTCAGCTCAGTGATCCAACGAAAGTTCCATTGGCTCAAGTGATTTCAGCAGGGCCCAGCAAGAGTTCTGAAGAGCTCTCAAAAACAAGGCATTTTTACAGGGTGAAAGACGACCGCAGGCTAGTCTAATTTTGAATGAGAACAATGAGTTTTGGACTGGAGACAAAGCCTCCAAAAGGTCAGAATTTACATGATTGAATTGTGAACCGAATTGACAATGGTATAGCCGGTATGTAGATGGGCTAGCCCAGCCGTTAAGTGGCTAGCTCGCTAGGGTGTCCTCTCACGCAGAGAGTCCTTTTTGTTTTACTTTGCATTTTTGATTGGGGTGTTTGTATCAGCAGTCTCCCCTAAAGCTGAACTGGCTATCTATGGAATTTTGAATGACCATGCCTAGCTCAGCGCTTGTCCGGCGAGGCTTTTTCCAAACACGTGGCTGAGGGCAGAGTAAGACCGAATTATGATATCAAAATGATATCTATATCTCGCTAAAACTAGGCTAGTTTGCGGTGGTGACACCCATCCCTCACGTTGTTACTTCCCAGGAGATGTCAACCCACCTCCTGTGTGTGTGTGTGTGTGTGTGTGTGTGTGTGTGTGTGTGTTGCTGTGGCTCTCAAATAGCCATAGGCCATTTTTGCACTACACTGTTATAGTGCTATTATTCCACTTTCAACATCCTGTGGAATTCTGGGGTTTGTCGTTTCCTGAGGCCCAAGAGCTCTTTGGCTGAGTATTCTAAATGCCCCTCCCTAAACTGTAAACCCCAGGATTCCATAGCATGTTGAAAGTGGAATAATAGCACCATAACAGTGTAGTGCGGAAATGGCCTTTCTATGGCAACACTATCGTAGGAACTGCTTACCTTCCCCATTGTAGCTGTCTAGGCAGAACAGGAAAATAAACTAGGTCATTGTTTCATTCCCCCTCTCTCTGGAGAACTGCAGTGAGAAGGGAGGCAAGCGCTGCTGCTAAGTCATGCTTCCCTCTGACCTGTACCCCTTCTTCTTCCAAGGCTGTAGCACCCCTCAGGGCATGGTAGCTGCAGGAGAATGTTTTGGACAGGGTGCAAGGGGTTAATTCATAGCCCCTTGTGTTATACCCACAGAAAAGCATACATGCACATAACCTTGAATTCAATACGATATGTCATCCAAAAGTTTTCTGACCCAGGTTTTTCCAGGTAAAATAACGAAATGTTGGCTAGTCAGTTTCACTTGTCATACCAATTTTTTCCCTTTCCTCTGAAATTCATTGGGATTTCACCCATCATTTCCCCCAGCAACCAACAAATCTACAGTAGAAACTCTGAGATGAGAGCATCCATCCCAGCACTAGTCTAAAGGGCTAGTGTGAATAGCAGTTGACCCATGGGGTCTACTGACAGAATATTCAACCAAGTGATAGGACAGATGAAGCCATGTTGGGACCTAAACAGAGCTTTGAAATGTTCTTTCTTCACTGGCCATGGTGTCTTGGGGATTTTGAAAATTACATTGTAATAAAGTAACTGTCTTGCATTTAGAGGTCCCTCAGAAACAGGCTTTAAACTAGTGGTGAGACGAGGGTAGCCCTCCTGGTGTTGCTGAACTACAGTTCCCATCAGTCCCAGCAACTACAATCAATGGTAAGGACTGCTGGGAGTTGCAGTTTAGCAACATCTAGAGGGCCACACTATGTCCATCCCTGCTCTAAAGTTTGTCTGACTTAGTTTGTGTATAAATTCAGTAATAGTAATAGTACTGTAGCCCAGGTGATACCCTTGAAGTAAGCGGATCTATCTACTAGCCTTGCATACCTTCTGTCATTTCACGAATGAGAACTGAGATGTGTGTGGCCAAGCAACATAAGAGTGTTTTCAAGATGGCAAAAATTATTAATGAGGAAGAAGACACAGTATAGGAGAGGCTGCAGCAGTTTGCTTTTGCCTAAGTCTACTGGAAAGGGCAAGTTTCTACCTTCTCTCCTCCCCTCACCTACTGAGTTAATGGAATGCAAACTACTTTTGCACTTTGAATTCAGTTTCCTTCAGTGGATGTAAGGTAAGAAAGTGGAAATATGACACACATGTTTGATGGTACTGTTTTAAAGAAATATTGGCAGATAATATTGTACATGGTCACGACAGCTCGAATAGAATATGCAAGACTATGGAAAACTCAGCAAATATTTACAATTGACCAATGGTGGGCAACTTTTATTGAAAACAAGAATGCAGATATAGTCTCTCAGAGGCTAAAGGGGAAATCTGATGAAGAGATTGAAAAAGAATGGGAAATAGTGACGGGTAATTGCTGGGTTCTATCAGATGACAATGCTTAGTATAAGTATATTGTTTATTAAGAGGATGTAATCAGATGAATAGTATGATACAATATAACAAACTATTTAGTTCAGATTTATTGCAAAAGATATCATGAAATATTGTCAAATATCAGTGTGGTACATTTAACTTCAGTATGTTGATTATATAGAAGAATTTGAAATCTAGGGAGGAGAGGAAGATTATCAGAAATATTTCAATGAATTATACAGTTATATAATATGTGTTTTGTATGTTGGAATTTCAATAAAATTATTTAAAAAAAAAGAAAGTGGGAGAAGGGTACAGAAACTGGGGCATTTTAAAAGCAGTGGAGAAGCTGGACTGTGGAGGATTAACCCAGATTGGGCCTGTGAAGTTGGAACAGTTGGGAGATATGCACTAAGGCCATTTCTGCACTATTGTCATGTCCCAGGCAGATCAGGCAGTCAATTAACACAGTGGCAGGGCAGAGCTTTCCCACAAAGACAAGAGCAGAAGTAGTCCAAACAAAATTCAAGTTCCAAAGAAAACAAATCCACAAGGCAAATCTGAGTCATCATCAAACAGGCAGAGGTATAAAATAGACAAGAGAACAAAGCACAGGGCTTCAACCACCAGGAAGAACAGTTGTCCACCCTGAGAGGGATGGACCAGCTGTCTGCCTTTTGCCCGCTAATGATGTTGCCACAGGTGTTCCCTCATTAAAGCTTATTTGTTATTTAAATGAGCTGAGTGGCAGACCCCAGCTTTCTGGCATCATCTCTCCTGCACGGTAAGAGTCTGCATTGCTTCATCTTCTGATGCTTGTTCCCCCTGTTCAGGCCTCTGCTGGTGGTTGTTATCTTCCACTGAGCAAACTTCTGGGGAAACATCTGCCTCAGATTCAGAATCTTCCTCCTCACTGTCAGGGTCTCCAAGGCAGGGCATGACACCTATACCGTAATAGTGCTGTCATTCCACTTTTCAACATCCTACGGAATCCTTGGGTTTGCAGTTTAGGGAGGGGTATTTAGAATTCTCTGCCAGAGAGTTCCTTGGCCTCAGGAAACTACAAACCCCAGAATTCCACAGGATGTTGAATGTGGAATAATAGCACTATACCAGTGTAGGGCAGAAATGGCCTAAATGGCCAATGGGGGCAGCTGCAGAGCAGTAAACAGAGGGAGGGGAAGTGGGGAGGAATCACAGTTCCTCCTGGCAATCCTTTACATTCCACCAGCGTCTACTGGGAAGGGCAAGATTCTGCTCCCTCCTCTCCTCCCTGGTTCATTAACTGCACTTTGAACTCTGTTTGCATTAATTGAAATAAGCTGAAATGGAGAGGGGAAATGGGAGAAGTGAAGAGAAACTGAGATCTTTTAAAAGTAGCTGAACTAGTGGAACTGCAGAAGATTAACTGGGATTGTCCCTTCCAAAGTAGGGCAGTTAGAGGGTATGGACTTGTATTGAAGCACATTGCTATTGCTGTTAGAATATATTTTCTGGGGAAATCTGAGACATACACTTACTGGTGCCTTGCCAAATGTCAAGCTTCAGATTGCCATGGGGGGTGGTAGGGAGGTGGCAGGGGGCGTATCCTGCTTTACCTTTAATTTCACATGCCTCTGTTTGGGCTTTGTAAATTGCTCAGTTATATTGAATCACCTTTTGTGTCTTGTTTGAAACCAGTAATGGCTCAATTGGCTATTAGTTCTACCCTCTGTTTTATCGACTAGGTGCGTAAAGTTCTTCAGGAACAAAGGCAACGTGATCATTCTGAAGCGACTCAGAAATGTTCCCTCTTCATATGTCAGCTTTCAATTGTCAAGCAATTTTATGCTCCATTTTCCACCTACAGGCAGTTGCTGTTTATGAATTTATGAAACTTTACGAATTAGATGGCCAATTGTTCACCTAGTCAATCTGTTTTATTTTTTTTAGATTCCTTCCTCCAAAGTTTACCCCCTTTAATACAGCAGTTTTCTGTTACAAGAGGAGAAAGGTTGCTGGACTGCACTTCCCATAGGCCAGTGGTTCTCAACCTGTGGGTCCCCAGATGTTTGTGGAATTCAGCTCCCAGAAGCCCCAGCCACTATGGTCAATGCTCAGGGCTTCTGGGAGCTGAAGTCCACGAACATCTGGGGACCCACAGGTTGAGAACCACTGCCATAGGCCTAGCCAAGATACTCAGTGGCAAGGAATGGGATTTGCAATTCCACAACCCAAACTGGTAGCTCAAGCTCTAGCATAAGTGTCATGGCTGAAAGCCAAGTCCCTCAGCCCTGTTCTAGCACTTTAACCACAGTGACATTCACAAATGGGTCTTGCAATGAAAAGCCAAAAACGAGCCAATTCCACTGGCCTAGAAAATATATCCCCTTCATGTGGCCCTTTCTTGATCTCTCTCCTTTTTCTGTATCTCACGTTTAACAAGTATTCAATCCTGAATGAAAGAGGAAACAGTGGAATAAAATACCATCTGCAGATGGCAGGTGATCCATCTATCCCTTTACTTATCTCCCACCTTTCTCACAGACTAGGATTCAAAAGGCAGAAAATGACAACAGTAGTTACCTGGACCCGAGCAGCGAATGTTGTTGCAGGGAAGGATACGTTTTTGATGGTCTCCATAGATAGAGATAAGAGCATAAATTTGGACTTCCACTCAGTACCAGATCAAGGCACATGATAGGGTCAGGGAGCAGGTTTTAGAGCTTGTCTGCCCCCTACGTGTGCCATTCTGTTTGTTGCTTCAACCCACTCTCCTGCCCTCAATGCAGTGTGAATCTGATCTGGTCTCTTTGGGGACAGGTAGGATTTTTTTTTTCTCTCTACATGCCTTTTTATAATGCCTATCCCAAACTGTACTTGAGGGACTCTAGAGATTGGATTAGGATGGTCTCTTTAAATAAGTCTTTATCTGGTAGGTAGTGAGTGGAGAATAAGCCTTCATTAATCACCTCTTGGCAACCCCCTTAGTGTGGGTCAGGGCTCTGGAACTCCCTCTTAGGGTCCTGGTTCCCACAGGGATGGAGAAGGAGGGTGCCCATGAGGTCAACCTGGGAATAGGGCTCTCACTTGTAGGGCTTTGTGGCTTGGGTGGGAGTTCCATGGGTTACCTTCCAGTTATGCCAGACTGAAGAGCAACCAAAGCAATTTGGATTGCCTCTGTGGCTGCGGTGTATTCACCTATGGGAAAGCTGAGAAAGGAGTCACAGGATGCCACCTGGCCTCAGATGAGCCCATATCATGTTGCTCCACCCTTGGGTTTTTTCCAGGCCAACAGAATTTTTAATAGGATAGGTCAAATAAAGTGGCCCTTAGTTTAACCCAACGTCTGTATCCAGTCTCATTATTTCATGGTTGACCATTAAAAACATGCAACACTGAGACTGAAGCAGTATTAAACAACAACAGGAATAAAAACTATTTAAAATCTTACTTTAAAGCAAACATTAAAAACAGTACAGTATCATAAAAGCCCTTCTATTGTTTGTTTGTTTTTAGTTCCCTAAGCCTTACTGAAAAGAAAGGTCTTAACGTGCTGCCAAAAGGACAACATAGAAGGAGCCATTCAAGTTTCCCTAGTACGGGAGGTCCAAAGTGTGGGAGAAGTCACAGAGACGGCTTTCTCCCACATTCCCACCAGCTGTGCCTATGAAGGCATTAGGACAGAGAGCAATGCCTCCCTGACAGATCCCAAAGCTCAGGCAGGTTCATTTGGACAGCCTATGATTCAGTTTTAAATTCTGGCACTGGGTAGTTAATTTATATAGTAAAGGGTGTTACCCAAAGAGGTGGGGGGCTTTGAAGTCCATCCACAATGCCTGTGTCTCCTTAGATTTTGGGGAATTATAGATCAAAGGAGTCCTGTGAGGGGAAGGTAATGGCAGGATCTTTTCACTTGTGTATACTAGTACTAATTGTAGAGAAGACACTAGTTAAAAGTTAACAGAGTGTTTTGTTTGGAATTGACAAACACACAAGAAATCAGACACTCTCACAGACCTTACAAGGCTATCAGAAAGTGAAGCAGGGAAGGCTGGATAGAAAGAGATTAGGGGCGGAAATGATGATAGTCACCAGTCCTGAAGAAGATCAAAGTGGAGTGGTTTAGACAGCATCTGAAGTTAGCACAAAGAAATGGAAGTCTGGGGTACCACATACAGCGTAATATGCCCAATGTACTACAGCTTTCTGGGGCTGAAGCTAGGGTTTCCTACCCTGAAGGGGGTGCATAGAGAAAGCAGTAATGACTTTCTCATGAGATTGACAAAGGAGTCCAGAATGGACTGATTGCCTTAACTCTAAGTGACAAAACATTGGTGGGAGTCATGACAATCTCTTGATGTCTTGGTTGGGGAGGGGATATAGAGAAGATTTCTGCAGTGCAAGATTAAGGGATTGATCTTGATTTCTTCACTTGGACAGTTTTGCCTTCCACTGTTTTCAGAGGTGCATGGAGCCTGAGACGTTAAAAGAATCAGTATAAACCCATTAGCATCTGGGTTTTCCACCAAACCCTTTCTGAACTTTTGACCTGAACACATCTAAGGTCAGGTTGACCTGACAACATGCTTTCCAGTCAGCATGCCTGCAAACATGTTTTCCAACCATGTTCAATTATGGAAATAGCACATTCCACAGAGTGGCAATGACCTGAAGTCACACCAGAATAGCAACAGTCTGTAGACGGGGATTCAGTCTCAGATGTCAGGTGCCCAAAGCTCTCTAGCTGGATAGATGAATCTGTCAGTTTTACTTTCTTCCTCACTCGTAAATATTTAAACTGAAGTTCTTCCCTCCTTTGGCATATGAAGAAATGTGTGAATGGTGATGATTTTTTTATGAAAGACAGATGGAAATGATATTCTCATCATTTTCGGCAAAGCATGAGGCCATGGTTTTGTATACAACCCATCAAGAGATAGCAAGAAAGTTTGAAAAGTAAAGCAGAATGAAATGTTGATTACAGCATAAGCAGGTGGTTCATTGCTCGTAAAGGGAAAATTATATTCAGCTTAGCAGTTTAAAGCACATTTATCACTGTAGTACATCTGAAAAAATTAAGCATTCAGTAATGGGAAAACAATGAGAGAAGGAAAGAGACGGAGATTGCTACAAATAATTTAGTTCTCCATGGTTGAGCTGTGTTTTCTTTGAAAATGCCTGATTAGGGATGCTGTTGCTGCTACAAGAAGTACATCAGTGAATGAACAAAAATAAATGAGCAAAGATCCATGCTCATAAAGAAATTTTCAATTTTTGGAACATTCCCCCCCGCCTCAAAAAAAAACAAAACATGAAATTCTCATTCAATTCTCCTTGAGGGCCTTGCTCCATGGCTGGTCATTAAAGTGTTGAATTGATTTTACATTGATTTTTCTATAGTGCTCTAGCTAATAAATTGCTGTTTGTTTGACGAAATATCTCTTTCGAATTCAATAAAAGAAAAACTCCAAAGAAGAACACATAAGCAGAGTTTGCCCTTTTCTTCTGGCATTTAGGGAGAGGGTGTCTTTTTTCAGATTCTAAAAACTGCCATTGCTTTGGCCTCAGAGGGAGAAAAGAAGAGGCCAGCCCATCTCCATCATGCTTAGGCCCAGAAGCAGATGAATGGCCTTCTGTCCATCCCAACTGCCATGGCTGTAGCCTTGGAGGGAGAGAAGAAAAAGCAATAACTCTGAGACTTAATCCTCTCCCACATCCACTCTCCTTGCATGCTGTATTTTTGCTTTTCCTTGTTCTTTTTCTTGTAAAGCACCATCTATAGTGATGGTGCTACATAAACAGATGATTATGATGTAGTTTTCATGTTGGTATTTACTTCTAAGAATGTCTGGGTTGTTCAAGCATGCTGGTATTGCTTTATTACCCCCTCTTTTTTAAGAAGGAAGCCTCACAGGCCATTTCCACACTCTGCTTGATCCCATCATTCTTCCAGCACAATCCCAGCAATGCCTTTGCCGGGAAGGGAGTGCAAGGGGGAGTGCAATGGGAATGCTCTCGTCTGCACCCAGCTGCCATAGCACAAGCAACACGTGCCTAACTTCCACAGTGCAGCCAGGATATTTCCGTGCTGCACTGGGGAAGGAAACAGTTCCATCATGCTTCCTGCCCTTCTGCATGGCAGGTAAGTACGGAAACATTGCACAATCATGGACTCTTAACCCATTTATTTCCAGTAAGTGAATATCCCTCAATTGTGATGGGTGGGGGTGGGATGACAGCGGAACCACAATGATGTTGTGCAGAAGCACGACCCACAGACCACTGCTATCCTATCCCCATAGCAGGACTGTGACAACATGTGGAAATGCCCACAGTGTATGTGTCTCTGTGTTAAAATGCATGCAACAGCATTGTGGTAAATGAAGAGTTAAAAAGTGTAGGATTATGGAATCACAAAATCTTACAGCTGGAAGGGATCACAAGTACCATTTTGTCCAACCCCTGCCATGCAAGAGCATACAACTACAGCACTCATGAAAGACGCCCGTCCAACCTCTCTTTAAGGACTTCCACAGAAAGAGTCCATCACTACCCAATGTGGCCTGTTCCACTTGAACAGCTCTTGCAATATGCACCCCTTTCGGGTAGGAAACCCTAGCTAGTTCGTGAATTCTTTTTCATGTTTAAGCAGAATCTTTTCTCTTGTTATTTGAACCCTCCAGCTCGTGTTTTAGTCTCTGCAGCAGCAGCAGAAAACAAAGTCATTCCATCAACTACCTGATATTCTTTCAAATATATAAAGATGGCTTTCAGGTCACCTCTCAGTCCTTTCTTCTCCCAGCCAAACATACTTAACTCCCTAAATTGTTCCTCATAAGGCTTGGTTTCCAGACTTTTGATCATCTTGGTCATCTTCCTTTGGTAGAAGGGGCCTCCTTCCCCCACAAGAAACGTAAGTAGAAGAATCACTTGTTGTTACTTTTCAGATAATTGTTATAGTTGGAATAGGGGTGGACAAGGGGTGGTCCTGGAGCTTCAGGTGGCCTCGAAAGCTGTTTTCATGCATCCTGATTTTTTTTTCTGTGCTGCTTAATATTTGTAGCAGAAGAAGTTATCTGGATTTTGAAGGTGGGTCTCACCACTATACTGATGATACCCATTCTACTTCTATTTGATGAAAGATGCCAAGGAAGTTGTGGAAGTCCTGAAACATTGCCATGGTGCAGTTATGGATCCAGTGAGAGTGAATAAGCTGAGGGTTGTCATATCTGCTTAAATTTTAGCAAGCCTTAGATCATAGCCAAATTCAAGGGCTGTGAGGATACACTTTTTTTCCTCTGATGAGCAATTGCTATCAGAGGCAGATGGCATGACAGTGTGTGTTGTTTGTTATCTTTTATATTTTATGGTTGACCACACAGTGTTAGTAAGGTAGGCTGGCAACACTTTATCAGGCTCTTGAAAAATGGTTGCCAGCAAGCTGAGACAGATAAGACATTATGTCCCAATGTCTTCACCATAATTGTCTTGTTAAATGATTCATTCTAACAGACCTGCAGTGCAAAGAAAGTAATGGGGCCAGACACTTCATTGCCTTGATAATCCAGTTTGGTTTTATCGGCCATGCATGCAACTCAAGTCTTAGATTTATTATATTAATCTACTGGTCTGGTCTCCCTGTTTTCTTTTCAATAAGTCAAAAGAAGATTGTTGAGTTCTGCTGCTTGTGTAGTAAAGCGGTGCTTTTTAATCTATGTTTTATTGAAAATTGGTTTCCAGGGAGTCTTGCTTACTCATTTGTTAAGGGTGGAAGAATTCTCCTGGAGGACCTAGATATCTTGGAATCTAGGCAGGGTCAGTCCTGGTTAGCATCCGGATGGGAGGCCACTAACAAATACCAGCCTATGTTTCAGAGGAAGGAACCGGCAAAACCACCTCTGAGTAATCCTTGCCTAAGAAAACTCTATGAAATTCATGGCATCATTACAAGTCAACAGGAAATTTGGAGGCACGAGTGTGTGTGCATGAGTCTATGTGTACACACACAATTCTAACTGGGCAGGAACTGCAGAGGAACTGCCAGATCCAAATCCCCTGTTTAGCCCACACCAGTGGGACAGTAGTTATGCAAGAGAACTTCCTTTGTCTCCTTGGGTAAATTGTCATTTGGTTTGTTTCTCTTCTCTGGGAGATCAGTAGGGAATAATCATGGCACAGTTGTAAAGTACATCCTTTGGATGTAACCGTCCTGCATGCTATCTCTTGCATCTACAAGTAGGGCTTGAACAATTCTTTTTGGAAACCTGGAGAACCACTGCTAGTCAGCATCAACAGTAAGGGGCCAGGTGCGTAAACGGTCAGACTCATATTTTTCCTCCTTGTTTCCAGTGCAAAGCAGATAAATGTGCCAGTGCCAGGGCTCATGCACTTCTTTCCATCTTTGACCTTGCTTTTTCATTCAGCAGATTAAGCTTCTGGGTTGTGCCTGAGGTTTCTAGGGTGAGAAATGGCTGGTGGGATGCTGCGGATTTTATATATATTTATGGTGCTATGTTTTGTTGTCCTTGTCTTTGATTGTACATGTTTGATGTCCTGCTCCTTGGTGGAAAAGGCATTATAAATCAAGGTTGTTGTTGTTACCATTAGAGCTCCAGTGGCAGAGGAAACAGTAGTGACAAGAAACCACTGTGCTGGTCCTGGGCATTGGGAGGTTCCTAGCGCTCTATGCTCCCCAGGACATTGTCCAAGGGAACACCGCTTGAGGCCTTAATGCATATACATTGCAGCTTTCTATACAATACTTTCAAGGTGATCAATATAAATGAAATTATGAAAACATCATTTAAAGAGGGAAAAAATACAGTTGCTAGAAAACGCCTCTAGAAAAATGTCAGCCATTAAAAAATAGCAATAGACTTAAAAGGAAAAAAAAAGACTTCAAAGAAAAAGAAGGTCAAGTTTACTGAGCATTAGAAGCCTGCTTACGGAGCATTAGAAGCCTGCTCAAAAAGAAAGTCTTGGCTTGGTGTCCAAAACTCACCAAATAAATGTTAGTTTTAGTATCTCACTTTTTTGCAAGTTTGGGACTCAAAGAGCCTTTCAACAGATTATAAAACATAGTCCATTTCTGCACAGGGTTTTTAAAATGGTGCAGTCTGTCCTCCAAGGAGGAGATCTGCACCTGGGAGCAGACTGGGTCAGACCTACTTAACGTAGATCTGCACCTCAGCCCGCTCCGGAACGACCCAAAGTGGTCGTTGAGCGTGCTTTTGAAAGACCGCTACAAACAGGTCTTTCAGAAGCATGGAGCACGCCACTGCGGGTCTGCTCCCTTATGCAGATTCGCAGGCTCGCCCCAACATGAGCCTACGATCTGTCAGGGGTGGGCTTTAGACTGGTGAGCTTCAGCAGTTGGTCGAGACCCTCGACCAACCGGAAGCCACCATTTGGGACACCGGAGCAGTGCGTATCAATGAGCACGCACTGCTCCAGAGTGGTGTGGACCAGACCGGGGAGGCAAAAAGTCCAGTAAGTAGCGGTGTAGGGCGATTCCCTCACCCTGTGCGGAAATAGCCTTCATTAAATATTCTCAAAATACCAAAACCTAAAAGTAATTGAACTATTTTTTTTAAAAAAATAGACTGAAAACCAGTTAAAAACAAGTTAAAAACACAGCACAACAAAAGTAATAAATAGGAAATCTAGCACATTGTACAGGGCCTCTCCCACCTAAACAATCAGTCTTGAAAGGCTTATTGAATGAAACAGAAGGATCTTCAATTGTTTGTGGAAAAAGACTGAGGACAGTGCCAGTTTAACCTCCTAGGATAAGGGAGTCCACAGCCAGAGGATAGCTCCTGAGAAGGCCCTCTCCTGTATTCTCACCAGATGTACCTGTGAGGATGGTGGGACAGAGAGAAAGGTCTTCCCAGGAGATCTCACAATATGGGTATGATCACAAGGGAGAACACAGTCCTTCAAACAACCTGGATCTGAGCTGTTAGGCACTAAGCAAACTGTTTTGGGAAAAGCCCTTCCAAGTTGGAGTACTGTCCCCAAGAAGACTTTTTGTGAGATGCCCTTTGCTTCATCTGAGTTGATAGATATCCAGAGAAGTGATCTCAGAGATCCTTCAATGAGAAGACAATGTGTGAAAGACTTCTTGGCCAATGCCCACTGTGATTAAGCTTCCTGTGCAATTTGAAATTCTGTGCAAAGGAGTTGTCAGTGTGCTAAGTGAACACTCTCAGTTCCAGTACAGTGATGATAAATGCAAGTAGGTCAGGCAAATATACTCTGTGAAACCTAGCATCAAAGACAATCTATTGGAGATTATCACTTCTACTGAGCCTATTGATGTCTTCTAAAAGCAACTATCTGAGCTGGAGGAGAAGTTTGATAAATGAAAATATCATCTATGACACAGTGCTTTACTTTGTTTATTCACTGGTTGTTGACCCTGAACGTTATTTAAAACATTTCAAGGCTGTAATTCTATAGAAACCTTTCTAAGAATAAATTCCACTGCACACGGTACCAAACAAAGTTATGGTAATTCTTAAAAACAGGGGAAAGCAAAGTCAGTCTTGGAATGTTTTGCCTCTCCTAAGCAAAGCCAAAGCTTCCGGGATCCTGAGACACAGCTGCTGGTATGGTGCATTCCTACAGGCTCCTGAGAAAGGGGTTTACAAACAGAGAAAGGGAAAGGAAGGCAGTTCTGTATTGTTGTTGTTCAAGCTTCTCCTCCCTGGCTTCAAATTGTATTGCAATTAGCCCTCAGCTTTGCAGGTTTTACTTCCACTGTTTTGATTATTTGTGAGTTTGTAGCTGTTGCTTAACCAACTCATCCTTCCCAGCCTCCGCACCCACCGCTCCATCTCTTTTTCTGCCAATAGCCTCATCCCACACTTCTCTTCCCCACCTTGGCTCCAGGATGCCTCCACCAGATTTTCCAAACCTCTCTGCCTTATAGGAACAATTCCTCCTCCTCCTCCTCCTCCTCCTCCGGCCATTTCTGCACTATACTATTATAGTGCTATTATTCCACTTTCAACCTTCTCTGGAATCCTGGAGTTTGCAGTCTAGGGAGGGCCATTTAGAATTCTCCACCAGATAGCTCTTTGGCCTCAGTAAACTGCAAACCCCAGAATTCCACAGGATGTTGAAAGTGGAATGATAGCACTCTAACAGTGTAGTGCAGAAATGGTCCTTGTCTTCTTTCCCACCAACAGCCCCAGTACATACTTCCCTTGGAACCTTGGCACTACAACACCTCTGCCTCACTCAGAGGTCACCTCCACTAGATTTTCCAAGCCCCTCTGCATCCTAGGACTACTGAAGCTGATTTTAATAGCAGCAGCTGCCACAGTACCTACCTCTCTGCCATCTGGGTGGGCAGTGAGAAGACAGAGGGGCTGCAGGCTTGGAGACCACCAGTGGAGTCATGGTGCCCCCCAGTTGATCATCTTCCTGACACACAGTTCTTGTCAGAAACTTAAACACAAAGACACACACATTCAACCAGTATTTATTGGTAACTGTATAGTAGGGCAGTTAGTATAGTACTGTACCTGTATTGTGTCACCATTTATTATATCAGTAGAATGGCCTGTTAGGGACTTCATCTTTGTTTCCTTTTATAAGTTCTCTATGTGGAGGTGCCTCAGGAATGGCAAGGGCTAAAGGGTTGGAAGGGTTGGAAGGGGAATTGGGGATATTCTGTGTGATCTTTTTGAAATACATTGTGATTTCAGTTTGGCTCCCCCACCTTCACTTCTTTAAAAGTGTTGGTGCACACAGATAATGCCTTCTCTGCCAATTCCTTCAGCTTCAGTGAACATATCATAGAGGGACCAATGTCATAAAAATAGTCTGTTGCAGCCTGAAATGTAAGCAGACCCTCTACAACATTGTCCAACATAAACTTGACTTCCACTTCTTGCTTTTCATCTGGTATCACCTCCCTTTTGAGAACAGCCGGCTCTATTAAGTCATCCTCGGTTAATTCATCAGGAGCTGGTGTCAATTAACTCCAAGGTGCATATCCTTAAGCCCTTTCCCACCCTCCTTCTTTGTCAGCTCCACAGTGTCTTTTCAGCATCTCTTGGATTGTCTCTGTAGTAGAGCCAGTGATCTCATTAACACATGCTGGCCAAAGTTTCTTCCAGCATCACTTTACTGTCTCTGACTTGGTGGCTTTAATGGCTGAATGACAGTGACAGCATCAGTGCTAGCCTACCCTTTCCACATTTTCATTATGTTCTCTACCCTGAGGTCATCCATAAACGTCATAATCTTCTCCATTGAGTAATATGTGTAATGTGCCTTAAATGTCCTTATTACCCATGGTCGAGAGGCTGGATGAGAGATGTTGTGTTGGGGGGCATGTAGATGGCTTTGATGCCTTCAGGGCTGAATTTAAGGGTTTCTGGCATTGCCCAGTTTCTGGCATTGCCCAGTAGTGACAGGACCTGAAAAGCCTTTCCCTTACTGGCAAGCTATTTTCTGACTTGTGGCACAAAACACTGATGGAACCAGTCTGAGAAAAACATTTTTGTTTTCCAAGCCTTCTTAGTATGCATCCACAAAACTAGCAGCTGGAACTTATTCTTTCCCTTTAAGACTCAGGGGTTAGAAGCTTGGTAAATCAGAGAAGGTTTTATCATATGCCTAGCTGCACTTGTATAAAACAGCATAGTTATTCTGTCCTTTGCTGCCTTAAAGCCTGATGCTTGCTTCTCTTCTTTGCTAATGAATGTCCTCTGTGGCATTCTCTTCCAAAGCAGAACAGTTTCATCTGCATTGCATATCTGCTCTGGTTCATCTCCCCTCTCTTCAGTAAATTCCCTTGAGCTGTCAGGAAACTTACTGTTTCATGGTCAGCAGAGGCCTTTTCTCCTGTGATTTTCACATTATGGAGGTCAAACCTTTTCCTATACCTATCAAATCAGCCTTTGCTAGCATGAAACTCTATAGAGCTAGACCCTTCACCTTCCTTTTCCTTTATAGAAGCATATAAAGACCTTGTCTCTCCTCTTATCATATTTGACTCAATGAGGATGCCATTCTATAGCAATCCTGCTCTCAAATAAAAGTAGCACTTGCTGCACAATTGACGTATGGGTCTTGCACTTGATGTAGAGTCTTTACACCCAACGGTGCAGCTGCAGCAACAGGTTCACAAATTTCCTTTTCTTTTTTCTTAAATTACTTTGCAGTTGACTTGTTGATGCCATAATGGCAGGTAATCACAGCAGCTTTGCTGTACACAACACATCTAATAATTTGACCTTTTCTTGTCTTCACTTTCTTTTGCCTCTTAGAAGCACTTTCAGAAGTACTAGAGGCACTACACTTTGGGCCCATGATTACTTGTACTGTGCAGTTGATGTTTTTGGTTGTGAGAAGTGTGAGATACTGTTCACAGAACAACGGGAGACAGAACACATGAGTGAGGTTATCTTGGTACTTGCTAGACTCGTTCATGTGTTATGTTGGCAGGAAAGGAGATGGAGAGGAGGAAGATCAGGTTGAGGAGGACAGAGTTCCTAGGAGATGGAGGGGCTTGGAAAATCTGACAGAGGCATCATGGTGCCAAGGTTGGAAAGAGAGGTACAGGTTGGGACTGTTGGCAGGAAAGGAGACAGAAAAAAGGAAGAGGAGCAAGGAGGACATGAAACCACCACTGATGGCTACTGCTGAAATTGGCTTAGTACTGAGTTCCTAGGAAGCAGAAGGGTTTGGAAAATCTGGCAGAGGCATCATGATGCCTGTCATGCACTGCTTCCAGAGCATGGACTCTGACTCAGAGTCTGAAGCAGAGGGCACGCCAGAGGCTGAAACAGAAGGCATGCCAGGGCCTGCTGTACAGAGAGAGGTTGCAGTGCCAGAAACAGACCACAGGGTGGTGCCAGCACTAACAGAGAGTCCTGCCTCTTCAGAAGAACACTTACCTAGACCGAGCTTTGCACAGCACAAGCAGCAAAGAGTGTCACTCTCTGAAAATTTGGAAGTGGCTACAATCAATCAAGGCACAGCTGCGCTAGGTTTTGGGTCTATTTAGCTGGCATCCTTCCTCTCCAGGAGTTGTCAGAGCTTATCTGAACTGCTACCTTGCTGGATGCCTTGACAAATACTCAGATTGACCTTGGACACTCCCTTGCCATGAAAACAGACTTTGTTATGTTGGACTTTATTTATGACTCCTTGCTTACTGCCTGGAAGTAAGTAACAATCTGGGAGATATAGAGTTTGTTTTGTTTGATTTCTCAGCTGTGCCAGGACTGAGATAGCACAATGTCAAAGTGGAGAAGGGAGGTACAGGCCAGGGCTGTTGGGAAAAAAGGAGTCTGTAGCATGCATATGTTGGGGGCTTACAGTGTTTTCAGTTTTTCCACTTTTGTAGGGTTCCTGCACCCCTAACCTTCACAAAAGTTGAGGGCTGACTGTAACTACAAAGTGTGCTATGCACTGATTAAGAAAATCTACCATCTGGTGACTAAAGCTGGTATTGCAGACTTCAAACACACAGACATATTTCAGATAATTCGAATTAACTGACATTAATTCATGTATTTTACAAACCAAATAATCTCTAGGAGAATTGTGCTAGGGTCCTCTTAGTATGACTACTAAATTTCATATATCTAGGTTTTGTGGCCTTGGATCTGTGGCTCTGAAAAACAGAAATGCATTCTCTTTTACTGTTCTGAATACAGCAGTCAGCATACATACAAAGTTTCAATTCAGAATAGTTATGAAGGTAACAGTAAGTTCTTTGAGCAAGAACCTGCCAAATTGAGCAGTTTAATCCCCATGTTTCATCTTTCATATTCAAAAAATAAATAAACAAAATAAAATGGTTTGGGGTAACTTGTGGCCTTCCAGACATTATTAGACTGTAACTCCCATCACCTGCAACTAGGACAGTAATTATAGTGAATGATGATGACTATAGTCCCACAGCATCTGTGAGACCAAATGTTGGCCACCTTACATGAAAATAAATGAAATTTAGGAGTTAGAAAATTTCATTGGGAGGGGTTGCTAATACCTCAGAGGACAGGATCAAAATTCAAAATGACCTTGACAGATTGGAGAGCTGGGCCAAAGCTAACAAAATGAATTTCAACAGAGAGAAATATAAGGTCCTGCACTTAGGCAGGAGAAATGGAATGCACAAATATAGGATGGAGGATACATGGCTGGATAGCAGTACATGTGAAAGGGGTCTAGGAGTCTTGGTAGATCACAAGCTGAAAGTGAGTCAGTAGTGTGATGCGGCAGCCAAGAAAGCCAACGTGATTCTTTGTTGCATCAATAGGAGTATGGTGTCTAGATCGAGGGAGGTGATGGCATCACTCTATTCTGCATTGGTTAGGCCTCATTTGGAATACTGTGTCCAGTTCTGGGCACCTCACTTCAAGAAGGATATCAACAAGCTGGAATGTGTCCAGAGGAGGGCAACCAAAATGGTGAAGGGTCTGGAAGCCATGTCCTATGAAGATCGGCTTAGGGAGCTGGGGATGTTTAGTCTGCAGAAGAGAAGGTTAAGAGGGGACATTATAGCCATGTTTAAATATTTGAAGGGATGTCATGTTGAGGAGGGAGGAGGCTTGTTCTCTACTGCTCCAGAGACTAGGACAAGGAGCAATGGATTCAAGCTGCAGGGAAGGAGATTCCATCTGAATCTCAGGAAGAACTTCCTGACGGTCAGAGCTGTTTGGCAGTGGAATATGGTGCCTCAATGGAGTGTGGTGGAGTCTCCTTCTTTGGAGATTTTTAAGCAGAGGCTGGATGGCCGTTTGTTGGGAATGCTTTGATGGGTGTTCCTGCATAGCAGGGGGTTGGACTGGATGGCCCCTGCAGTCTCTTCCAACTCTAGGATTCTATGATTCTATGAATTTTAAAAAATCCATGTGGTCAACTTTTTAGTGGAGGAAAGTAAAAAGAAAAAAATCTGAAATAGAAACTATTAGCATTATGGTAAACAAATTAGACAGTATTATGAGGCCATTTCTGCATGACGAAGGTGTTCCACGTTGTCTCGCTGCAGTCCCAGTTCCAGAAAGGAGCGCATTAGCAATGCTCCCCTGTGCACCCGCTCAGTCAATGTGGAAGAGAATGCAATGGCACCACGTATTCCTTCCACAGAGCAGCTGGGCTTTTCCCATTGCTGTGCTACGGAAGGAAGTGTCGCCAACGTGCTTCCACATCTTCCGCATGGCCAGAAGTGATGGGAACACCATGCAATTGCAGGTGTGAAACAGATTTTTTCCATTTTGGAAAAACTGTGCAAGCACGACATTCCATGACAGGATGGCAGCAGGATGGCGACGATGTCATGCGGAAGCGTGACCTGCCAACCGCTGCCATCCTGTGGCAAAAATGCAACAGCAATGTCATGCAGAAAGAGCCTTAGTCAGCTTAAACCCTGTGTGAACTTCTGTGTTATCATACTGAAGCAGAAGACATGTAAGTCGCTAGCAGCAAAGCTCAGAAATGAGCATTCTTAAAATGCCATAAACATAATTTCACTTGCTTTTCTGGGGAAAAACATTTCAGTGAGAAGTTTACTGTCTTCCAATCTCACTTAGTAATGTTTCCATTGGGAGTTTAAAAGAGAGAGAGAGAGAAAATCCTCTGTTGTTTTTTTTTCATTCTCCCTCCTCCACATCTTCAGTTTATCCTCACTAGAGAGGTGAACGTTGTGTTATGAAGGTACATCATGCATGCATCTTGCTGATGCTAAGCAATTCTAAGTGCTATCTGGAAACTCTAGATATGCTGTTTTGAATTTCCCCGAGAAAAGCAGCTAGAAATGTTAAGATTAAAGAAGGAAGGAAAGATTGTTCATAGTTTAATAACACATACAGCTTAGTGAAAAGCAAGCTAACAAAAGGCATAGAACATCTTTTGGGCTAGCAAAGGGCATAGAACATCTTTTGGCATCTGCCTCTTACATCCTTTGTTAAATAACTTTACCTCTGCTATTCAGACTATTTTGCTGCTTCTCTGCTTAAGTTATGGAATTAAAAATCATTCCTATTTTTGTTGAGCATCAGTATTATTGTAGTAGTTACGGCAGATTCCTATGGCTGGAATTCTGTTGGTGTTAAACACATCTGAAAACTCTCTTACACATGTGACTATAGTTTTTTGTTTTTGTTTTTGTTTGTTTTTTTGCTGTTGAGCAACAGGTATATAAAGGTCATGATTGCATAAGCAAAATTCTACAAGCCTAACAGTTTTACATGTCTAAAGCCTATTGTGAGCCTATTGTGAATAGATCCATTGAACCAATTGGATTTAAAGACATGTTGGCCTCTCATTCAACAACTGAGTCCATAGGTATATTCTAGTTGGGAATAGCCAACAGGATTCCAGCCATGCAATCGCGCATTCTTGCAAGCTGCATAAAACTGATTTTATTTGAGAGTGCCTTCAATGTACCACTTGATTCATTTGGATTGCAGAGAGAGCAATTGTATGTTCCCCATTTGCACAATGAGACCATAAGCAGGCATATTGGCAGATACATCATTGGTTGGGCAATTTTGTTTCTCAGCACAAGGGTGGTATAGCACAGTGACTGTAAACCTATGAGTGTAAATTTACAGCATGCAAGAGTGAAGTGGGATTTTGACCTATTCAAATCTACTAAGTCCCATTGAGTTCAGTGGCCTCAGAACACCTCAGCCAATATGGCCATTCTGGGAGTTACAGGCCTCTTTGTTCTTGAAATAACTTTTCCATGCTCTAGTAAGTAGAAGCTAAAGGACTGCAGTCTGAATCTATTTTCAAGGTAGATAAGCAAGTGGTAAAGGTGATCATTCTCACAAGCAGGCATGAAGACCTCTCTCCACTCATCCCACCAGGATGCAAGAATACCAAGAATTTTGTACAGCAGGTTTCCTGCATGTGACACTGTTTTCTGTGCAAAATACCTTGTTCCCTGCACAAGGAACATATTTTCTGTGCACACAGTGCATTTTGTGCACAAATATCTCATATAGTTTGCACAGATGCAAACAGTAAGGGGTTATTGTAAAGTGAAAGGAGCCTCTGTGACTGGTATTGATCCACTCAACAGGGTTCTTGAAGTACAAGAGAACCGGTCTTGACAGGAAAAGGGGGAGGAAAAAAGACCCTTTTCCATTTCTACAAGGTAGCCTCCTAATCAATGTGGAGGACAGGAAAGAATTCAAAGGGGAAAAGAATTTGCAAGCACCCTCAAGGGTGAGCTTGAGATCAGAATCTTTGTTGTTTGCATTGTGGTTACATGAAAACATCAAGGACGCAGCAGGATGAAATTAAAAGCTGCGGAGTGGATCAGGGATGTGAAACATGCCTTGTTCTAAAAAAAAAAAAAATCATCTGGGAATGTTATCTTTGATGAATGAGAAATGATGCTCTCCATACTGAACTTTCTGCTTTGCTAATAAATCTCATTTGCCTTTTTAAAAAATGGGCTTATAGTGCCAGAACTTATCTCAGTAGCTTCTGTGGAAGAGAAGACAGGACAGCAGCCTTTGTCTAACACTGATAAGACCACAAATCAATGGGGAATACAAACAGAGGCTCAGTTTGCATTTATTAGAAAAGTTAGCCAAAAAACACAGTTGAATGTGAAGAGACAATCACTTTCAGAGTGACAGAAAAAGGCAGGGTTCCTCTGTAATGTGAAACTCAGTCCTCTGGTTTTGTGTATGCCTCCTGCAACAGCAAACCCACGATACATCTAACAAAACCTCTGGCAAAGAACTTCCTTTCTTACAAATCCTTTCTACACCTGTCTAACTCCTTCCACTTTTCATTTTTATCCTATGTCTAGTTGGAATTTTTTTGGCTACATCAGCATTCGGAGGATGGCAAAGGAGGGCTGGAGAAGCATGGACTTCTGGTATGGGATTACAGCAGTTATCCCCATACCAATGTAATAGATCTTGAGTGCAATAGATCTTGAATGGTGAGATAATAGGATTTTACTCTAGTGGGTCCTATTGTAGCTGTGCGTGCCTGACTACAACAGACAACAGCTGCCTTCAGAATCCCTTCCTGAGCCTGAACAGCAAAAGAGAAAGAAAAGGGAAAGGCAGATAAGCCTGCCCCACTCGTTATGCCAGCATGTTCAAAAAGCATAGATCTGGCCACCAAAACAAAGGAGGAAGCAAAGGAGGACTGCATTCAAATGTAAAACTCCTTCCACAAATTCTTATTGCTCATATCGCTTCAGTAGGCTTTAATCTACCTCTTGCATCTCTTCACTTCACCTATTGCATTTGGGTAGCTCTCCAAATGACTGGATGAACAAGAAGAAAAGTGCATAAGGAATAGTCTGGGCAGGAAAGCTGATGTCTTCAGTGTCTGTAAACTTCCCTGTAGAAGCAGGTGGGTATATGCTCAAAGAGCAATCTCCATTTCACAGTTGTGGAAGCAAAGTTACACATATTGCACATACTTGCACATTGAACATTGAGACTCTGGTGCAGCAGGCACTAGTAACTGTTAGGTTCATGCTCAAGCTCCCAGTAGGGTCAAAATTCCAGAGGGTTTTATATCCTGATATTTTGACGGCTCCCATACAAGCTTTGAGACGATCCACACACCAGTAGCAGGCCATGGGCAGTAGCCACCTTCGAGCTTCTCTTGCCACTCGTTTTCTCCGTGCTAATTGGTCCCACACTCCTGGCCAAAGCCAGGCCCCTTGTTAGTAAATGCCAGCTGTGGTGTTATCTCTGTACATCTTAACTTGGCAGACATCCCAGACTGCTGTGAAGTACTTTCCCAAGCAGACAGAACAGTGACAAGAGCTCTCAAGCAGCATGGAGGAAGCAACTGTGCACAGGCCATATCAAGCCTCCTCAGAATTACAATGGTCTTCTGACAGTTGCCCCTGCTACACATCTCCAGGTAGGAGACAAGGATACAAATGCTTCAATTTTTGTGGTTTCAGCTGCCAACAAGAAGAAAAAGCTGAGTGTAAATCTCCAGCGTATCTAACAAAACAGCACCTTGCTACAATCTGCAAACCTTAATTGAATTATTACAGCAGCTTATCAGATGTTGTAGAACATTTACGTATTGACTTAGTTAGTATTCTCCTTCTCTCCCAGTCCTTGTATCCACAGTTCGCTGCATCTTCCTCCTAGCTAGAAGCAAGTAAGTTAGGTCATTCCCTAAATAAATGAGATGCAACAACTCCCTCACTTCATTGTGAGCTAAGTTTTCTGTCTTAATTTCGAAAAAGAAGAGGATGCTTGTTCTCTCATTCCCCATGTTTGAATGATAACTGTGAGCAATGTATTTAACAACATCACCAGGGGCTATCCTTACATCCCAGGTCTTAGCCTGAATTGGCAACCTTAGATAACATAAAAGAGCAGGGTGAAGGGGGTGATGGGAAAGAGAAAGAAAAACAAGAAAAATGAGGCGCAAGATAATCAGTTTTATGATAGTCTTCTGTCTGTTAGAACAGTTGTTCAGTGACTGTCAGGGGAAAAGCAAAGCTCAATGGATCTGGCTTGTCAGGAAGGCTTGTGGTGGCTTGGCTTTTCTGCTCTTTCCCTTTCCCACAGCCCGTAATATTCAAGTTCATCCCTGGTTATCAGGATGTGCGGCTTGTATCAAAAGGTATCTGCTAGATTTTTATTGGAATGGATTGGATAGCTAACTTAGACACTGCCAGAGGCAGATAGAATACTATAAAGTATTGAATGCCAATTGTTGATTGTAACTATGCATCTGTTTGTGTATTCCACTGTATGGTTACTTGCTTTATTGCTCGCTGCTACAATGTACCTGGGAGAGGGGTAGAAGTTCAAAAGGGGGTAGAACGAAATTGCCAAAATGTGTTGTGAGAACTGGAAATGTTCAGAGATAAGGAGACAGGAAACATGTTTCAGCCTCAAGGATAAAGGATAGATAAACAATTATGAGTCTGGGAAATGTCTGCAATGATGGGGTGATGTTAAATTGATGATCTTCTCTAGTCATAACTTTGTGCACCCAAATTTGTATGGCAAGGTATAAAACCTGTAACCACCATGTCTGCGGTAGTCTCAACAATTTTGGACAAAGTGTGCTGTGTTGCTCGCTTTGCTAAGGTAAACACTGGTGATTAACTCTGAGTGGAGTTTGTGGAGCGCAAGTTAGCCAGGGCAAGACATCAATTTCTCATCAGCCCACAGTGGTACCAACATCATAGTTTCCAGCTTCTGAAAAATGGGACTTTTTTCCCCAAAAAACAGGGAGCTCTGAGTGAGAAGGTTAGAAATGGCAGTCAACCTTTCTTTGTTTTCATCCCTTGTGTACCAATGCAGAATAAAATGTGCAGCAGGGGAAAATTATTGGATGCCTTCTTAGGTGACACTCTTTGATCAAGCTTGCAGAATGACTGCTGGACCTAACATAATTGGCCAATGTCCCCAAAGAGTTTGATTGGAAACTCTAAAGGAAATTCCAAAATCCTTTTTCTGTCATCTGGCAGAAGCGCACACGGATTAAAAAAAAAGTCCTGTAGAAATAGGAACAGAGGGAGCTGCTTAGGTCTGCCTATCAGTCCATCTAGACTAGTGTTGTTGACAGTGACTGGCAGTGGCTCCCCAGCATTTCATCTTTGATTCTTTCTCAGACCCACCTAGACACATGAAGAATTAGATCTGGAAGGTTTCTGCATGCAAAGCATATGCTCCACCCCTGAGTTATGGGAAACTTTGGAGAAAGCTGAGGTGAATTTTATGTGTATAAAATTCAAGAAAGTCTACATAAAGAAACATGACAGAAAAATAGCAACAAATGGTCACCCTTCCACTTTGTTGGATGGCTTTTGCTATATACTGAGTGATGATCAAGATAGTTGGACTTTACATGTAACTGCTTCTCTCCCAAGTTTGTTCATGTGCCTCTACTGCGTTTTAGCTGATGGCAGACTTCAGGAGACTAATCATCAATGAGTCAGTCTATTCTCTAAACCTAACCCCTTTACATTTTTGAGACAAGGTGTTGATAGAGCAGAAAGCTGAAAAGCAAATATTTTATCACATAAGAGATGTGAATTATTTACAACATCTTTTGTTTTTGTTTTTTTAAAATAAAAGGTTTGAGAGTTTGGTGCTCATATACTTTGCAAAAGCTTTCAACCAGCAACTTTTACAAGAAGTGTCTGTCTTTTGAGACCATCTGCTCCAGTCTTAATGAGAATTAGAAGAAGAGCCTCAGCTGTTTTTACAAACACGTGCCGTAGAGAATGAATGATGACCTTGGTTTTAAAGCTCCCAAGGTCCCTTAATGGGGGGGGGGGAATTGAGTTATGTATTCTCATTTTGATGAACTCTATTATTTTACCACAAAAGAAGTCTTCAGTTTCTTTCCATTGCTTTTTTGTAAAGATGTTTCTGAATTGTGTCTTTTGTTTTTCCCAGGCTCATGGACCTATTTGTTAAGCAGCCTCCAGTGGAAAAACTTTAAATTGTCATTCTAAGGTGCAAAAGAAATTAGTGTGCATTAAGCCAGCCATTGTTCATTTCAGCTGAGGACTGGCAACATGGGCAAGTTCAGGGGAGGGTAAGGAGCAGTGTTTTGTTTTTGTTTTTTCTTCCCTGCAGGCCACACTGGCATATCCAGGTGCACAGAAGTGACATCACAGTACTTCAAGTCACTATCGTACTTTCAAGCTGAGAACTACCCAGAAAAAAGGGCTTGAAGTTATGAGTTCATAGGAGGAGTAAGTAAACTGATCTGTCTTCATGCAGCAGTTTTCAGTGGCTTTTGGGTAGAAAATCACACAAAATTGTACTAGAAAAATTGGGGGTGGACTCAGGAGACCTTGGATGACTTCCAGTAGGATGAAAATTGGCATTCAGCAGCTACATGTAGCCTTCAGACCACACATTCCCAATCCTGGGCTACAGTCTCCCAGATATTGTTGGACAATAACTCTCACCATTCTTGACTGTTGACCTTCCTAACTGGGTCTGTGTTACCATGCTGTACACCCCCACTCAGTGATGCAATATAAGTATTATTTAATTGGTGATATCATTTCAAATATAAATCTTACACTTATGGATGAATGTCATATGAAAAGGAAAAGACTGGCTGGAAGCGGTCAAAGCTAGGACAAAGAACCTCAGCATGGCCAGGTCATAAGTTCAGGAGGATCAGTTGGAGAGCTCAACCTGATAAGTTTTAGATGGTCCTCTAAAGTACCAAAGCCTAGGGAACAATAGTGAATGAAGCTGCTGAAAGGAGCAACCAAAATTTCACATCCCATTACCTCTTCCCACAGAAACTGTGCCTTTGTTCCCTCGCCTTTCCAGTTATTAAGAGGCTATTGTGATTTCCTTCAACGCTTTGTCACCTACCACAAAGACAACCAAAACTTTCCAGAGCCCTTTTGTCAGCTCTGTCAGATGACCATTGACACATTACCCTTTAGGGCAGAAGAAGGGTATTTAAACCCTGGTTCCAAGCCTGCCAATTTGTAGCACCCTGGCCACACACAGGCATGTCAATCTGTCCAGTTGCTTTCTGATTCTTGGTCCCATAGCTTCCCTCAAACCCTCATTTTGAGACGTCTCATCTCGATCCCCCACATCAAGAATGGTAATTATCACCCACTTCACCTGAAAATTCTTGCACCTTTCCCTCTTTTACCTTTGTTAGCCTTGCATGGTTGGTGAGACTGCTTGATTTCTTGTTTGTACTTGCGATTTTCCCCAACAAAACATTCTTTTGACTTTTATCTGGTGTCCTACAGTTAATACTGGTATACACAGGTGAAAAGGTCTCATGGTTACCCCCCTCTCACAGTCCTCCTTTGAGCTGTAATTCCCTACCTTTTCTAGGGAGATGATGGCATTGCTGGAAGACCTCAAGGTCCCCCAACTTTTGGCATAATAGCTGATGGAGTTCTACAGTATCTGGAGGGCCACAGGTCCCTCAACTATTATCTCTACTAGCCAGGAGCAATTCTCAGAAGTTTTAGAATGGGGGTTTTCTGGACCTTTGTGATGATGCCAGGGAATGAACCTGGGTATCTGCATGGAATGTATGTGTTCTCTATAAACAGCCAAGTTTCCATCATCTTAGCTGTCTGTCTGTACCAGCAGCTTTCATCATGTGCTCTGGAGTTCATTGGGAGGCTGACCAGGGTTACTTTAATAAAGTAAATACAAAAATAAAATAAAGATAAATCAGGCTAAGACACGATCAGCTCACCACTGTTAGTCTTCTCTTGTACAATGGAGCTATAGCAGATTGCATGGCAGATATTTACAGATCTACCTGTTGATTTGCCAATGACAAATTTGTACTGCTACTTCACCAGGTCTTCTCTCCACCAGTTTTTTTCAAGCAAGGAAAAAGCAACAGGATGCCCTTCGAAGCAGCAAGAAAGACTCCTTCTATTTCTCACCTTTCCACATAATTCACTAGTAAGAGAAGAACTTGTCTCCTAAGGCCTATGGGCATGCCACAGGGCAGAAAGGAATGGATTTGTTAGTGGGCCCAAATAATGTCTACCTAATAAGCTAAGTCAACCCCTGTGGACTTTGAGAGAGGTAGGTGCTCTGGGCTACACTCTGAGTACATATGGGAAAAGGAACCGTGCCTACAGACCTCACCTGCATTTCAAGCAGATGGCGTTTGTGCTCTATAGTGTGCCACAGAATCCAATAAGATGCCTAATGAACTTCAGCAAAGTACAGTATGGAAGTAATAACCCATTCTCTATGGGATGGGAAGTCAATAATCTTTTCTTTTTATTCATAATAATTGTTTGGTAGGTTAGACAGTTGCTTGTGTCTTATTTTAGTTTAGTTTCTTTAGTTAGTTTTCTCTTGTGTGTTATTGTATTTTTTGTGGGGGTGGTTTCTTCATATTTACTTTTATATTACAGTTGGCCCTTTATGTCCACGGATTCTGTATCTATGGATTCAACCAACCACGGCTTGAAAATCTATATCTATAGATATATATATATAAAGCAAACGTTGATCTTGCTATTTTATATAAGAGACACCATTTTACTACACTACTGTACATAATGGGACTTGAGCATCTGTGAATTTTGGTATCCACAAAAGGTCCTGGAACCAAATCCCAGTGGACACTGTCTGGTTCTTTCCTGCATGACTCTGTAAACATAGGTGGAAAGATCTCGTTAAATTACACCCCTCTTGAAGGCCTTCTAATTTTGAGCTAATTAATTCCCCTCTGTCAAGTGGAGGAACTGAAATCACAGGTGGACCCCTGAGTCACCTACATTTTGAGATAACAGGACATCATTTTGCTACACTATGGTACATAATGAGACTTGAGCATCCATGAATTTTGGTATCCATGAAAGGTCCTGGAACCAAACCCTAGTGGATTCGGAGAGCCCACTTTAGTTAAAAGTGTGTTTAATATTTGTTAAAAAAATTAAAAATCCAATGGGATGCCCAGAAATTCCAAGTAAAATCCTCAGCAGACATCAATCTATATATGTTGTACAGAATTACAAATTTTGTAGGGAGCTCCAGGAAAATATAGTCATAAAATGGTTAGTTTGTTTTTGTTTTTTTTTGCTTCAGTCCATGTGTGGTTTAATACTGGTGCAAATGCTGTCATGCAAGTGCTGGCTCTTTCTGAGAGATGGTACCCTGTTCAGGGTTGTGCAAGCCCTGTGACACTAGTGCAAGGTAGGCTTATGGATCTCTTCCTGTGGAGGCAGTGAAACCACTCTCAGTGTCATGGTGGTTGCTCCTACAGCTTCTCCAGGTTGCCCATTGGCCATCCAGGTGCTGGGGGCCCTATGCCAAACAGAGCAGGAGTTGAAAACTGTTGGAAGCCTGGGAGGCTGAATTAGCCTTCCAGGAGACCTTGGGGGGCTGAAGCCCTCAACAAACCCACCTGCAAAAAAATTAAAAAAACTGAAATGCCCTCTTGGAGAAGGGAGGAATTCTTGTCAAATTGTGAGCCTCCTTAGACCATTTTGCCTCAATAAAGGCCTTTTAAAAAATGGGAAGTTATGCCTGCAGATCACAAATATGGCCCTGGGGCTCCATGTAGCCAATGAGCCACATTTTGCCCACCCTTGCAATAGAAGTTCATCTGGGAGAAATCCCATAAAATCTGGGCCAGCTGTTAGAGGAACTATTTTAAAAGCAAGAGTGGATTCACTGCACTTGCAGTTACTTAGTCACCAGCCAGCTCCTCACCAATGTAAGCCATTGCCCAAACAGCTAGAATATGGCCATTTCCGCACTACACTTTTATAGTGCTATTATTCTACTTTCAACATCCTATGGAATCCTGGAGTTTGCAGTTTAGGGAGGGGTATTTAGAATTCTCAGCCAGAGAGCTTTTCAGCCTCAGTAAACTATAAACCTCAGAATTCCACAGGATGTTGAAAGTGGAATAATAACACTATAACAGCATAGGGTGGAAATGGTCTTTGGGGGAAGTACTGCAAGCGAGATATGCTTTGTATGAGACAGAGACTCAGGTGGATTTTTGTGCATGGACATATTGACTGGAATTCAGGTAGTGACATCCATACAGATACATATGCCTTACATGTGCAAATATGCTTTTTGGGGTGCTGTAGGGGTTGATAAGCCCTCCCTTTTCAAGCAATGTCCAAAGCCTCTATCCCAATTTACTGTAAAAGCCCCAAAGCCAGTTCACACAGGGATTCTTTGCTTCAATGAGATCAAGCAGGATCAGAAAAGTTCCTGGCAACTCTCCCTCCCCCAGGACAAACACATAAGGATTACAGAAGCACCAAGAGCCCTGGAGGGTGACTGTGGGTTTCAGCACTGATGTCATCATTGTGCAAACTTCTCTGATCCTACCTGTTCACTTTGAAGCATGGAACGGCTGTGCAGGGTTCTTTAGGGCTTTTATAGCAAGCTGGGGTGGTAATAATGGTATATGGCTCAGCATAGATAGCATAGGTCTGCATTTCAATATCTACGCTGCACTGAGAGGGTGACGAATCGAGGCCTTTGCCTGTTGTGCCTTGGTGCAGTCCAATCACTCTAGCATAATTTGTCTTTGTTATGTGCCCTCAAGCTGATTGCAACTTACAGAAACCCTATCCTAGGTTTTTTTTTGGGGGGGGCAAGTTTATTCAGAGGGGTTTGCCCTTGCCTTCATCTTAAACTGAAAAAGTGTGACCTCTCCAAGGTTACCCAGGGATTTTCATGGCTGAGAGAAGATTCCAACTGGTCTCCCAGAGTGGTAACCCAACCCTCAAACCAACTCACCACAAGGGCTCTCTCCAGCTTAGTTACCTTGGCATAATTTTACACAGTTCAATTGTTGAACAAAATCTTGGCCTTCCTTCACAATTACTGCAATAAACCTGGAAAACAGCCATAAGGGTAGTGTACTGACAGAATCCCAGACCAAAGGCTGCCAGACCAGAACAACTTTTGTCCATCTTTGTGTTCGCTTTCAAAGACCGTATCTCCCTTGGGCATAAAAAAGAGCTGCAGCATGGATTCCTTGAAAAACTTAATGTATTAACAAGCATAATAGGTTATGAAGGAGTGGATGGGATTGTTTTGTTTATCCCACTGGAAAACAAATTAATTGCTGTAGGGGATGATAAGGGGATGTCTATTTAGCATTAATGACCTGTTTTCCAGTATAGCATTTAAGAATGAAAAGAACTCACTGTGTGACTAAAACCCATGATTAGTCTGTGCTTCCACTTTTCTGATTTTTCTTGCCCCCATGTGATGTGGTAAATGTAAGATTGTCCATAATTTATAAGATTCAATGGTGACAATACCAATGTGTACAAAAAGGACATTTGAAAAGAGACTCAGGTTTCTATTGGGAAGTCTTTCTTGAAAGTTAAAGGTTGAAGGGGTGAACAGAAGGCTCTGGAAATATTAATGGGTAGGAACAGTCTTGCACTGACCCAAGCTACTGAGTCATCTTGTCTGCTCCAACCAGCAGTGGTTATGGCTCTCCAGGATTTTATGGAAAAAAGTCTTTTCCAGTCTGCTACTGAAGAGGAGGGCGATTGGAGAGCCAGTATGGTGTAATGGTTTGAGCATTGGACAATGACCCTGAAGACCAGGAGTTGATTCCCTGCTTCACCATGGAAACCCACTGGATGATCTTGGTCAGGTCATACTCTGTCAGCCTCAGAGAAGGGCAAAGACAACCCCCATCTGAACAAATTCAGACAAGAAAAACCCATGATAGGTTCATCTTTGGGTTTCCCAAAGCTGGAAATGACTTGAAGGCATACAGAAGTAACCTACCTCCAGGTAGAAGGTCATTTAACACAGCCATCGAGGAGAAATGGTATTCTCCCTTATGAAACAGCCCAGGCTTTGAGATCTGCTGAAGAGGCCATTTTCTTTGTCTCACCATCCCCACAGGTACACCTGGTGGGAACATAAGAGACACTGTCAGCCCTTGGACAACCCTGTGATAGGTTCACCTTAGGGTTGCCATAAGTCAGAAATGACCTGAAGGCACACAACAACAACTAAAAATACTGTAATTGGGGACCGTGGTGAGGCTGAGAACGTGGGTGTGCAAATGGTTGTGGCACTATTACCATGATCGTCAATGGCCCCTGAAGCTACACTGACATCCAACAACCAAGTGATGGAGATCTGTTCTGCTGGCTATCAGAGAGCAGCAGGATGACATTTCCAGTCCCTTCCTGCCAGAGAGCAAGACTGTGACAATCAGAAGCAGGACACCTATCACAGTTCCTTGTTGTAGGTAGCCTCATTCGCTGGCAGGAGAGGCTGGAAACATCATCCTGCTGTGCCCCAATTGCCAACAAATACAGATCTCCTTCACACAGTGTGGCTGCTGGTTGTTAAGGTATGTTTGTGGGGGGAGGTTCAGGCTTGGAGACGTAGGATATGGGCCACAAGCTAAAGCAGGGGTGTGCAAAATTGTAGCCCCGGGGATACACATGGACACCAAGGCCCTTTTTTTTTTTCCATAGGTCATAAACAACTTGAAGGCACACAACAACAATATCAAATTGATTTGTTACTCCAAAAGGTGGGGGAACGTGAGGTCCTCCAGCATGACCTGTGCTCCATGTAAAGGTGGGGAATGTTAGCTCAAAAAGGGATGCCTGCAAGAGGTAAGGTGACCTTATGGGACGTTTTCACTAGTGTATACCAGTACTAACTGTAGGACACCAGCTGGAAATAAAAACAAATTTCTTTATTGGGGGAAATTCACAAACACACACAAGCAATCAAACAGTCTCACAATCATACAAGAGTAACTGAAAGAATGGGAGGAAGAGTTAAATAGCGAGGAGTTAGGATAAAGTGGACGATATTTACCAGTCCTGAAGCAGCAGAGGATTGAAGTGAGCTTTCTCAGACTGGGGGAGCCTGAGGGCTGTACAATGAACCGAAGTCTGCGAGGGGGCCCCTAACACAGCATAACACGTGATGCATGTTCAAAGTGTCAGCAAGCAACTGAAGGATGATCCAGGATTGAAATACCATTTTTCTGCCCTGAGGGAAATGTGTGAATTCCTCTCTAGTAGAACTGACAAAGAGTCTGGAAGATTCCAATTGCTTTTGCAGTCAGATGACAAAACATAGAAGGAAATCACTATAGCTTCTCAATTACTGAACAGGTAGAAGAACAAAAGGACTGTTTCTGTGTGAAGAAAGTTAGTAGGATGTGAGCTTTCTAGCCGCTCCATTTGCTATTATCTTTTGGCTTGGGTACTTTAGAGAACCATCTAAAACCCATCAGGTTAAGTTTTTCCTATTGATTCTTCTAAACTATGACCTGGCTATCCTGGGGCTGTTACCACCGTGTTCTGGCCTGACCTTTGGTAAACCAAAGATATCATTTTGATATCACAATTTGGCCCTACTCTGCCACCAGCTAAGTGTTTGTGAGGCCCGCTGAACAAGCACAAAGCTAGGCATGGCTACTACTTGCTGCTCCCACCAAACCAAGCCAGATATTGTCAGATCTGCTTTAGGGGACCTCCCGAAACAAACACCTTCATTACATATGCATGCTACCACAAAGAGATCCTCTGTCCTGAGAGGACACCCTGGTGAGATAGGTACTTAACTGCCAAGCTAGCCGCATCTGCATACCAGCCATACTATTGTCAATTCGGACTTTAACTCAATCGTGCAAATTCTGACCTTTCGGAGGCTTTGTCTCCAACCCAAACCCTATTGTTTTTGCCCAAGACCAGACTAGCCTGCGGTTGCTCTTTCCCTTATAAAAATCCCCCGCTCAGAGAACTCTTTGGAACTCTCGCTGAAACTTCTCCTGAACTCTTGCCGGATCACCCGAACTTCACTCTGCCTTGCTGCCGCTCGGTTCAGCAGATTCCCCTCGGCTGCCACGCCGGGTTTCCACTTCTTCAATCAGGCTTCTTCAGGACTGCAGGACATGTGGCATATCACTCATTCCCCTCAAATTCTATTTTCCTTTTCTAGTTAGGAGTGTGTTTGTGCTTTTCTTTAATAACTGTTTAATAAATCTTAATTGTTGTTTGAACCATTTGCCTCCTCACTGACCTGACGCTGTAGACATAGGGTAAAAGATCCTGCTGCGTTGCCCTGCCTCTTGTTAGCCAAGAGAGTGCTCCAGCTAATTTCCCCATCTTTGCTTAGGTTTGGTTTGCTGTTTGGGCGCCCCTCCTGGGACCCCCAAGTCACAGGGTAACAGGGCCTTTTGTCTTAGCTTCAGGAAACTTCCAGTCAGAATCCTTTTTCTCCACACACCTTTTCAGCAATAATTGCAAGATTTATATTTATTTAATGTCAGTTAAACAATATTTATAGCAAATCATACTGTATCACAGATTCAGGGTGCAAAGCATAGTAAGAGATTCAATGGCTCTGCTCCTAGTTGGGACTAACTACAGGATAAATATTTCAGTCTCCAGGTTTTACTTGTCACTCCTTTGGTTTGGGAAGGGATATAGTTCCTAAACCAGGCTGTAGGAGATGACTGGAATCTCAACAGATGACTAGCAAAGCCTTTCAAATCATTCACTACTGCATTAAAGTACGCTTCAATAGTTACAGGAGATGTGATTTATATAAGTCTCGGATATTAGAAGGTCCAAAATGGAGGATATAATCCATTCATAACTGTATGAGACTGTGATGGAGTTCGGGGAGTGGCTATCCTGAGTGGTAGAGCTACCCAGCAACAGGTTGCTAGGCAACCAGAATGGCCACTCCAGAGAGAAACACGGCCCTTTAACCTGAAGGAGGGGTTGGAGGCCTCAGAAAAAGATGCATAAATAGCAGGCACACTGATTTTGTTTTGTAGTCAGACTTCCTGGAGAAAGAGCTAAGAGTCAATTCTTCAGCCAGTGAGAGTTCTCACTCAACCAAGGGATGGGAGGTGAATGAGAGGGCATGTTTTCTCAGAGAAAGCCTAGAGAGAGGGACAGAAGAGAAATCAACCCACTTTTGAATCTGGTCAGATAGTGTGAGAACAGAGCCATTGGCAAAAGGGTAGCCAAAGGGTTGTGTGTGTGAGAGAGAGACCTGTGCCTTTATGCTGATGAAAAGATGTAAGAAACTGTTTAAATGCAGTCTGAAGATCAGTTTGAGCTTGGACATGCATACAAAACCAATACTTTATTCTGTTTGTTGTTTTAGTAAAGATAATAGTATATTTTTTTATCAATTTTGATTCAGCTGAATAATTTTCGGTAGTCCAAAACAAACAGAAACGTGCTACCATAAATCAAAAGGGGATCTAAATAACCGTTTGATAGTTGTACTCTTTTTACACGAAGGTGGTGTTTAAAAGGGAAGGGCAGACCTGTATAAAGTGTTAAGGGGCTTTAGCAGACTGGTAGGAAAGCTGCCATACCAGTCCGTGAGGAGAAAAAGCAGGCCTTGTCAAAGAGAGTTTATTCAGGTTATGTACTGGAAACTGCTCCAGAGAAACTGAGATGCCCTAGAAAGGGCTGATATGGAAAACAGGTGAGTGAAGTCAAAAGGAAGAGGCAATTTTATTTGCTCAAATTTGAAAATGGACTGAAGCACCAACAAAGGAGGAATGGATTTTTAAGGTTGCTCAGCTAGCTCAAATTGCTGAACTAACCTGGGCTTTAAAGGGTAAGTCAGCTGAAGACTTTTGGAAAGACTGGAAAGTGTTGTGTGGACTTTTGGAGCCAGAAGAAATCTAACACAGCAGTAAGTTGTGGTTATGGACGCTAGTAATTCTAGCAGGATTACTTACAGTCATCCCTCCACACTTGCTAGGGTTAGGGACACAGGACCCCTGTGAAAGTGGAAAAACCATGAATAACTCTAGGCCAGTGGTTCTCAACCTGTGGGTCCCCAGATGTTCGTGGACTTCAGCTCCCAGAAGCCCCAGCCACTATGGTCAATGCTCAGGGCTTCTGGGAGCTGAAGTTCACAAACATCTGGGGACCCACAGGTTGAGAACCACTGCTCTAGGCCTTCCCAAACCATATTTAACACACAAGAATGGTGCGATCACCATATTCAACCCACCATGGAGTCCTCTGAGGCATCAGGATTCCTTCACAAGCCAGAAATGGGTGGCTGATGGGGCTGACTGCCACCTCTACTGCTGCCGCGCACACCATTTTTAAGAGGGACTTACAAGTTCGCAGTTTCTCAGTTGCACAAGGCTTGCAGTCCCTCTTAAAAACGGCACAGGGAGGCAGCAGAGGTGACAGCAAATAATCCGTGAATAATCAAATCAGCAAATGTGAAACCCACAAATATGGAGGGCTGCCTGTAGTTTGATCTGTAATGGTACTATACATATATATAAAAATTTCTCTTGCTTTCATTACAGTTTGACTTGAGGGGGATCAGAACCCTTCTGTGTCACAGTAGGTTCGGATTTAGAGTTTTATTTGGTGTTCTGTCTTTTAGTTTAGTGTGCTAGTACTGTGTTTTAGTTCTAGTCTTCTCTCTTCTTCTGTGAACATATATTTCCTTGGTTGTGATTCTATGTGTGAAGCTGATTGTTTGTTTGTTTGTTTGTTTTAAAACTAAATAAATAATTTAAAAAGGGGGGCACAATCATGTTCATCAAAGGAACCCACATGAAAGCACTCTGAGAAGTCAGCTTTCCTCAGCTTAGTTAATAATAGAGTACACGTGCCTGATCTTTGTAAACATGACGTCTCAGTGGCTATTTTTTCTTTTTAAGGCTCACTTTCCACACAGACATAATGAGGAGAAGCAAAGATGAAAACTTTCTTTTTACTTAGAAAAGAAAAAAAGACAACAGAGGAAAGAAATGTGGCATGCCTCATAACTTCATCTTGGTTGCCTCACCAGGCAAAATGGAGGAGGAGGAAGGGATGTGGAGGGCAGAGTAAACAACCAGCAGACATCTTTTACAGTTAAAAATGGATGAAAATGCAATGATGGGGCAACTGACCACTCTGCCTACAAAAAAACAATGCCCAAATTGTGGCAGAAGGAGCTGAAACTCACAACAAGATAAAGGTAAAGCAAAAACAAGTGCCTACTTTCCAACATTTCACTGATGAAGACTGGGATGCATGTGACTAGAGAACATCAGAGTGAGTCAAGATGACAAAAAGTTGTTAATGAGGAAAAGCATGCAAGCTAGGACAGGCTGCCGCAGTTTGCTTTTTCCTGAACTTACTGGGAAGGGCAATTTTTTTCCCCTTCCTGCCCTCTCCCTGCTGCTGAGTTGAGTGCAAACTACTGTATTGAACCGAGTTTACAGCAACTGAAGTGAAGTGAGGACAAAGAAGGAAAGTGGAAGGAGGAGAGAGAACCCAGGGCATTTCTAAAAGCGGCTGGAAAAAAAGTGGGATGACAGAGGATTAGTACGGACTGTTCCTGACAAGTTGGGATAGCTGGAAGATATGGAAGTGATTAGAAGTTTGGATCTACCTGCTACAGGCTGCTAGGGCAGAGCAATCATGTGAAAATTGGCACTAACCCTCACCACCATTGCTTACTCTTGAATTATGGCGCTCTTTAAAGCCTGTGAGGTTTTCACCGACTTACTGGGTGCTTATTTCATCTAACTAAATGAAGTCTCATGCATTGGGCCATACAAGAGCAGATGTCCTGGAATAAATTAATTGGGATTAGTGCTGATTTCTTGGTGGGACCAAACAGGCATCACTCCAGGGAGAATCATTCCTCTTATACAGAGTGGACATGCACAGCAATCCAAGTAAATATTGTTGGGAGTTAGAGTTTCCCAGGGTGTTAGCCTTTTGGGGGAAATTCTATGAAAGCTAAAACTGTTAGGAATCAGCTTTCCTTTAGCATAGTTGCAGAAAAAGCATATCTCAATCTCTTTGTGGCTTTCCTGAACTGAGACTGACTTGGAAAGCAAAACAGGGCAGGCAGTTTAGAAAACTTAGAAAAGTTTACCAATACATTTTACAATTAGATATTCATTGGAGATCCTAGATCCTAACTAGCTAACAAAAAGATTAGGTAAGATATCAACTTCATTCTTAACTCACCATTTTCTTGGTATAGAGGTGAAACATGGTCAGAGAGGAGGAAGTTGAAGAAGCAAAAATGGCGAAGAGAGAAGAGAAGGAAGCGTAGCCGCTTATGTAAGGTCAATGACCCCAGAGTCTATCCTGGGTCACATGGTATGGATACTATAGCCATTCATTTAAATAACACAAAGAGCAAGACTGAGGTTTTAGGTGGGAAGGAATAAGGTTTTTATGTGCTAAGGAAAATGCAACCCTATGCCAGCTAAGCCCTAGAATGGGGAGCGGAGAGAATGCTAGTGTTACCACCGTGAACTGGCGTGGCCTTTGGTAACCCAAGATATAATTTTGATATCATAATTCGGCCCTGCTCTGCCATCAGCCAAGTGTTTGTGAGGCCACCGAACAAGCGTGAAGCTAGGCATGGCTATTACACCAAGGCAAGCCAGAAACTGCCAGATCTGCTTTAGGGGACCTCCCGAAACAAACACCTTAATTATAGATGCTTATCAAAACAAAGAGACCTCTGCCCCAAGAGGGCACCCTGGCGAGCTAAGTGCTTAAACTGCCAAGTTAGCCACATCTACATACTGGCCATACTATTGTCAATTTGGACCTTAACTCAATCATGTAAATTCTGACCTTTCGGAGACATTGTCTCCAGCCCAAAAAAACCTCATTGTTTCACCCCAGACCAGACTAGCCCACGGTCATTTCTCCCCTAATAAAAACCCCAAGTTCCGAGAGTTTCCTCGGACCACTCAGGAGTGCTATCCAGCCTTGCTGTCACTTCGTTCTGCGAGCTCCCCTCAGCCGCCATGCCGGGTTTCCTTCTGTTCAATTGGCTTCTACAGGACTGCGAGAAAGGTGGCGCATCACCCGTTTTTCCCCAAAACACTCTCTTCCCATTTCTAGTTAGCTGAGTGGTTGTGTTTTCTTAATAATTGCTGTTTGTTTAATAAAAGTTATTGTTGCCATTTTAAACTGTCTGACTGCTCACTGACCTGAACCTGTATACATAGGGTAAAAGATTCCCGCTAAGTTACCCTGCCTTTCACTAGCTTAAGAGAGTGCTCCAGCTAATTTCCCCATCTTTGCTTCTTGTTGTTTGGTTATTTGGGAGCCTCTCCCGGGACCCCCAAGTCACAGGGTAACACTAGAATTTTCCAACAAATATGTCACTAGCAGAATACTACATTGTGGAAGAGTGAGAGGATCACTGGAAATGCATCCAGCTATTTTGCTGTAGCTGCATGCACTACAATGACATCATCTGCAGGTACTTCCCTATGAACCACAAAGGTCTCCATGGATGCCTGTTGCAGCATATCCACCTATGGGAAAATAGTTGATCTCCATTGATTTTCCTGCTCTCCAGAAACATAGAAATGGTGTTGGTGGAAAGAGAGGTGTATCACTTAAAGATGAGTTGGAGGGTAGCACTACAATGTCAAGCTACAGAGACATAGCTACATGCCATGGATGCACCTCCAAATACAGGATTCCAGACAACATTTCTGAATTTCAGTGTGGGAAGAAAGGAAGAGCCTAATTCCTATTGTTAGTGCTAACTAGAGGTAAGCTATTGAACCGCTGGATTTACCTATGTGTTGACTCAGCAATTCATTGAATGGATCTCCTTCAGTTGGGACTGAAACCAACAGGATTCCAGCCAGATACCAAACAGACAACCAGATACCAAACAAGGACAGCAAGAAAATTCTGGTGGGATTCAAAGAAACATAACAGAACTGAGACTGAGAGACTTTCACATCTCTCACAGACATCTGGGGGGTTCTTATAGCAGTACTTTATCTGCAATTCCACCATTTGTTTGTACCTGGCCTCTGCCTTTTAAAAAATTACATCTTTAAAGACTCCGGGACATTATTTTTCCCCTTACTTTAAGATGGCATTTCAACAAAGAACACTTTGTTTTCTTCAATATGTAATTTTCCTTCAGTAATGGGATTTGCCTCTATATTGCATGTGATGAAGTTATTATCAAGAATACAATAGCAAGTGTATTTTGTTTGTTCGTTTTACAACTAAAGTCAACTTTCCTATGTTTGTCCACAGCTTTTTCACTTTAAAATGTTAATTGCTGTAGAAAAATCAATACATCACCAAATGTTATAGCAAGAAAAGGCTACCTCAGTAATCAACAGAATCTTTTAATCAGTATTTTGGAATCTGAGAAATTAGGACAACTTTGTTCATAAACTATCATCAGTCGCTCAACTTTTTCTTTCTCCCTTCCTTCCTTCCTTCCTTCCTTCCTTCCTTCCTTCTTTTTCTTTTTTTGCTACTCATATAGGCCAGTGGTGGGAATGGCATCATCCTTTTTTTATGTTAAGCTCATTTTATTGACTATATAAAAACACAAAACACCAGACATAAACCAAACAAACAAAGAAAGCCATGAAAGAAAAAAAGCATTCATACAAAAACAAACCATACTCCACTATACAATAAAATGCTGAACAATAACCATAAAACAACAATTATAACCATCAATGTAAACTAATAAGCAAATAACTATACATAATCAAAAGTTGGTCTCCGCCCCTGTTACCAACAACCTATAGTAACTCTATTGAAACACTAATATGATAAATATAAAAGTATCACTAAAATGAATATTTGTTGCTGAAATTTAATTCTATAATAAAAAGTAATGAAGCTAGTATATATGCCAATATCTATATCTTTGTCACTCTCTTCATGTTGTTGCATGTCCCAGCATTCCTCAATATTGGCCGTGCAGCAAAGGGGTTTGAGGAGTTGTAGTTCAACAACATCTGGAAGGTCACACAGTTCCCACTCTTGATATAACAACTTGTCTGCATATTAACTGGTGTAACATTCCTGTTCTGTATATCCATCTTTCCTTTTTCCAGTGAAGAATACGGATAGGTTTGGGGATGTTGTTATGTCCCTTCAAGTCAGCTCCTACTTATGACAGCTCTGTCATAGAGTTTTCCTGGCAAGATTTATTTAGAGGAAGTTGGCCATTGTCTCCCTCTTCAGCTGAGACAGTGTAACTTGCCTAAGATCACCCAATGGGTTTCCATGGCCAAATGGTAATTTGAACTCTGCTCTCTCAGAATCCAAGTCCAACAATCCAACAACACCGTGCTGGCTTTCTGTGTGTGGGTTACTATGGCCTAAATCCTATTGTTAGTCCCAACTAGAGCAGACCCTTTGGCTATTTCCACACTAGACTGTTACAGCGCTATGATTCCACTTTCAACATCCTATGGAATCCTGGGGTTTGCAGCTGGCCCCTCCTGAAACTGCAAACCCCAGGATTCCATAGGATGTTGAAAGTGGAATCATAGCACTGTAACAGTCTAGTGCGGAAATGGCCTTTGAATCAGCAAGAGTGACCTGTGTGTTGACTCACCAATCAATAATTGATTCAGTGGGTCTAATCTGGTTGGGACTAACCAGTAGAAGTGAAGCCAGTATTTCTAGAACAAAACAAATAACTTTCAATTGCTTGTCCTTCTTTTTCCGTAAGTTTTGGGTCTGGGCACCAGGAAGTCATCAATGTTTTTGCTCTACAGGATGAAGAGGGTATGCCTGAATGGATAACTTCCATCTCCCATGAGATCCCTCCAATCCAGACATAAACTGCTAGTAGTTATCTCTCTCTATCAGGAAGTTCTTCCCATGGCCCCAAATCTGATTCTAACTCCCTCCAGCTGACATACCTACAGGAGACTATGGAATTTCAGCTCCAATTGCTGGGAATAGCCAACAGCCCATCAGTTGCTATTGTTGTTCTTCAGGGCCACCCCAAGTCACATTACTTCCTGAGGCAAAGGACAAGACGGCACTCCCACCACTAACAGGTATAGAAGCCAATAGGACTCGCGGTTGATCTTTACTTCAACACTGGCAATAGCAATGGAGGGGATTTGAAGTTCCAAGAGGACAGAGATAATGACCTGTCTCTCATTTCAGTCTTTCTTGTTGACAATAGACAGAAAGTGAGAACTGGTCCATCTAGGGTGACAATTACAATTCTTACCTATAGCAAGGTCGCCTCTAAGATTGGCTCTAAGGGTGTAAGTAGAAAGTGCTCCAAATGGAAAAAGCAGAAATCTCCAGCACTTTGCAGTTTAATCAGATCCTCCACTAAACCTGAGGACATTAGACCTATTTAAGGTGTGCAGGACATTGTTACCACAGTTTCTAGCCAGACTTGGGGGCACCAGATATCATTTTGATATCAATAATTTGGCCTTCCTTACCCATTCCTCCCCACATGCTTGCGAGGCCCCCGGGCACGCACGCAAACAGGCTTGTTTGCTAATCGCCGTAATATTCCAAAACAATACAGGCTGGCCAGAAATAGCCAAACTGCCGCTTCAGGAAACCTCACGGCAAGTACCCGCATTATGTATGTATGCTACTTACAAAGAACTCCCTGCCCCGAGCAGGCAGCTTGATGAGCCGGATACTCGACTGTCAAGCACTCTACATTTACATACTGGCCACCCTATTGACAGTTCGGACCTAATTCAATCATGCTAAATTCTGATCTTTCGGAGGCGTTGTCTCTAGCCCAAAACTCATTGTTTTCCCCAAGAACAGACTAGCCTACGGCCACAATTTCCCCTATAAGAACCCCTGACTTTGAGCACTTCTTTGAATTGCTCAAATTGCTGGGATTGCTCCCAACTTCCATCCCACCTTGCTGCCGCTTTGCTTGGCGAGCCTTCCCCTCAGTCTCACGTACTGAGAGCCTCCATATTCACGAACTCTATCTTCAGACTACCCAGGCTTCAGGACAAGTGCAGTATTTCCCATACCAAAAACCTCCCCTCAAAATCCCTCTATCCAAGTCCAACCTTTATTTCTATAGCTATCTGTGTGAGTGTGTTGCATACACTTGTTTGATTGTATTTTAATAAAAAACACAATTATTATTTCACATCTGTTTGCTCCTTGAATTGGCCTGACCCTGTAGACGCTTGGTAAAAGATCTCGCTCTGTTGCCCTGCCTCTCGTATTGCTAACTTGTGCTCTTTGACTACTTTCCCCAACTTATAATTTGAAGAGCATTTAGGTGTCCCTCATGGGACCCCCAGAAATCAGGGTAACAACATGCTGTGAAGGGAAAGGTCAAGGAACTCAGCAACCACTATTACTAAGACCCCAGCACTTTTGATCTGAGATGGTTTCTGTGCAGTGCTTAATTTGAGGGCTGGCATTGTTCCCTTACTACTCTGAATTTTGATCAAATGCCTATTGGATGCTTAATCTTGCATTCAAATACAATATGGCATTATCATGCCGAAAGCATTTCTCCCATTTTAAAAAAAAACTTTTTAATATATAAAACACATGCAAGGGAAAAAAGACAAACAATACTATTACTACTATCTACTAATACTACTATCTACTAATTACTACTATCTACTAATACTAACTACCTTGTTGAGGATAAATAGTTTTCTGAGCATTTAGTGTTTTGTGTCTGTTTCCTAAGCAATTCTAAAAAAGCCATTCTGCCTTCTTGCAAGAACTGTGTCAAAAGACAATTAGAAAAGTGACACATAATGTGTGTTTGTTCATGGAAAAAATGTTAGAATGTTCTGTTCTCTGTTCTCCTGTCTCCCTTATCTCATTTATGTTAAGCAACTCCTATATGCATTTTCTCTCCCATTGGAAGCTCTGTGAAAATCTTGATGTTTTAATAAACCTTTGTTTATCTGAGCAGACTACTGTTGCAGCCAAGCTGACTGCTGGGGCTGAGAAGATGTTCCCTCTTGGCCAAGAGTAGTTGTATGTGTGTGAACCAGAGAGAGAGAGAGACTCCTTCCCAGTCTGATTCAGGGCCTAATTTCAGCTCTCTGATTATATCTGGGGAACAAAGGTGGACTGGTATTTTAATCAACCCAACAACCTAAACATAAAGCAAAACTAACCTAAGCTCAATACAGCACTAATGAAACTCAAAAGGCCAATAGGCTACACACAAGACTTCCAACCCATCAGAGAACGGCTATTAAGTGGCATCATCATGCACTTCCTCAAGGTTACCATTAATCAATAAACTCAATCATAAGTAGGATTCTAAACTAGGGATAAACTTATACTGTTAGTCACCTACCTACGCTTACAGTTTAAACTATAAGATAACAAGAAAGTGTTCCAAACATCGTTTCTATTCAACTGTTCTCACTGTTGCTATTTTACCCCAGCAACCATTAAAATAACTTATACCTTTCTGCCGCTATATGTTAAATTTAGTCAAAGACCCTGCTATGGAAAAACAAGTCAATTTATGCACCTCTGCGATGTCATGCAATTTCAAAACCCAATCCTCTTATGATAGAATCGTGGGTTCTTTCCATTTCTGAGCCTCAAATATTCTTGCTGCCATTGTCATATATTGAGCCACTCTTACATGTCAGAAATAGCTGATAAGACCCATAAAACAATTTAACACAGGATCGGCTGAAGCATCAGATGTTTATTATTTCGTCTCTGCAGAGCCGGGTGCATCTCAAGAGAGAAGGACACCCCCATCATGAAATCACCCACATTTTATCCCCTACGCAGCCCCCCCCGAGACCAAAACTGGCCAGGATTCACAACCTATCAGAATTTACATGCCCCCTTCCCCATATTTACAATATATGATCATACATATTCCCTTGTGGTCCCTTAATTTTCATTAATAGTTCCAAAATGCCCATCAAACAGATCTTAACCTCCCATTTTGCTAATTAGTGCCAAATTCCTGCCTTGTCTTTTTTTATCAACTTTGACCTTCAGTCTGCAAAAGCTCAGAAGGGAGTATGTTCCCAACACCCCTACTATTGAGTTCTTATCTCTTTTTGTCTGGTTCCTTTTGCACCAAGGTCAGCTGCCAGTTTCTAAAAATCTGTTTATTTAAAAAGTATGTTAACCCTTAATCAGAACAAAATAATAGGTTGTTCATTTTAATGAAAGCTTTACTAAAATCTTCCTTCTTAGACTTATTGTGTTACTGGAGCTCAAATACAAAATATACCAAAATATATGTGTAAGCATATCTAAAATGTGTCACACTTATAAGCTAATACATATATATTAATAATACTGCAGAAACTAAAATATATGTTATATTATTTCTCTCATTACATATTTCTTATCCAAATGATCATCAATCAATCAATCAATCAATCAATCACAACAAGAAAAGCTCCGGCTTCAATCTAGGTATCTGCACCCAGGATTTCTTTGCCATTTCACAGGGCCACCACATGTGGAAAACTGTCTCTTCAGTTACAACAATTATTTGAAGATCCTTTATACATTTTGGACAATTTCTCTGGTGTTAAAATACCACCTGTACATCGTCTTATAAAAGTTTTCCCTTTTTTTCGATGGTAAATGCAATGGTAAACACAAAGAAGCAGATAGCAAAGAATACACATTCAACAAGTTATTATTTTTATGGCAGGGAGTTCAGTTTAGTTTAGCTTACTTAGCTTAGTTCAGCAACCTGACAAAAGAAAAGGCTGCTGGCTTCCATGCCATTGGAACAGTGAATGCATTAGGGGCTTAACCTGAGTTTTCAAGAAGTTATCCAAAGTGCTGAATTCTATTGTGGAGATGAGAGTTGTGGTCAAAAAAAAAAAAAAATAGTAACATTTCCTAACTTTGGGTAAGTGTCCAAATGTTCTTATTGCTCCAAATCTTTTACATCTGTCTTCACATAGTCTAAAGTTATTTCAGGCTGGAGACAAAAGTCAGCCTTGTTCCCATGTCACAAAATTTCTTGAGAATGCTTCCTCTTCCAAAAGTTTGCCAAGATATAAACTTGTGAGAAACACACAGGCACACAAAGGAGAGTCACATCTCTCACTATCCTTTGGTCTTCTCTTTTTTTCAAACCAAGCCAATCATTAGCTTCCTTGCTGAGACTGTTGAATGAGGCTCCCCAACGGAAAAAGCCTACGTTTATTTAAGGTGCCTTTGGCTATAAGCTATTTTAACACTTCGTAATTCACCTTTGTCACTCGTGTGTTTCCCTGTAGTAGTTTAGAGAAAAGGATGCTCTTGATCTTCACCAGTTGCCAGTGATGGGACCTCCGCAATCACTTGCATGTTCATTTGCCCTGTCTTCCTATCTTTTCATCTGCCAAAGTACAACATTCAAGTACTCTTTGTTCTTTTCATAGAATCATAGAGACCAGAAGAGCCATCCAGTCCAACTTCCTGTCAGTCAGGAGTACACAATCCAAGCACTCCCGACAGATGGCCATCCAGCCTCTGTTGAAAAACCTCCAAACTCACAGAACAATCTCTGGTTCTTCTACTTCTATGTGTCACATTCCTCCAAATGTCTACCTCCTGTCTTTGGGAAATGACCTCCTCCTCAGAAATATGCCCTGTGTGTTCCTCATCCAGGAGAGTCTGCTCTGCTCTGTCCAAGAAAACCTCATGCTCCCCAGTCGTGTAGGGACATGGGGGCGAGGGAGTGATTCACCCCAGGCAGCAATGTTTCTGGAGAGTCCCAGCCCATAGCTACACCCCCGCATGCCCTGACCACGCCCCTGCACCCTCTGGCCATTCCCCCAGGCCACGCCCTGGCCACACCCCTACGCACTGCAGCCACGCCCCCGCACACAGTGGCCACACCCCCTCCCACCCCTCCTCCACACACTCCAAGCTCCACCACTGATACTTCCTAATATGGTGAAAGGTAGGTACATAGGCCGCAGGTTGCTGGGCCTTCTCTTCCAACAGGGCAACTGACTTGAACTTGCTGCAGGTGTAGCTACCCACATCTTCTGGCAAGAACACCTTTCTGGGAGCATTAATGACTGTTGGTCAATCTGGAGGAACACTCATGTAACAAGGTCTTGGAGACTTTTACCAGGTTGTACACCCCCATTCTTTGATATGCTTTAATTGGCAGATATTAATTTACATAAATATGAATTATACACTGCTGTAGCAGCATGGCCATCCTAGCTAAAAGATAACTGGCTGAACACATGCAGAACTAGGTCAGATAGGACCTCAAGGCATGGCCAGGTCATACTCATGAGACCAGCAGGGAAGCTGTGGTCTTAATGAGCCTGCCAATGACTCAACCTTCAGAAACAATAACACTCGAAAATATCCCCACAGACATCATCAACTCATTCCTTCTTCTGGCTGAATTTCTCCTTTATTCCCTCCCCCTGCCCAGACATTAAGAGCTATCATGATTCCCGTCAGTCCTTTGTTATCTAATATGAAGACCACTGGTCCATTCCGGACTCCATTGTTTGTGCTGCTGGAGAGCCATTAATACCGTTTCCTTCAGGGCAGAAAAAGAATATTTACGCTCTGGCTCTGAGCCAACAAACTTGTAGTATTTTAGCATACTGGACAGAGTCCATCAATCTACTGCTTTGATTCCAGTCTGTAACCCCCCTTGGACTCTAAGTCTGAGCCACATCACTTTGTCTCTTCTCTTTGGATAGTAAATATCACTCACTTTACCCTAAACTCTCATTATCCAGTTCTTCCTCCCTTTTCCTTCAGCCAGCCTTGTGTGATTGAGACACTGCTTGGATCTTGTGTGGGTGTGTGATTGTTAATTTGCCCAATAAAACAAATATTTGTATACACAGGTGTAAAAGATCTTGCTAGATTACCCTACTCTCGCAGGTTTCCCCTTTGAGCTAATATTCCCCACTGTTTTATGGGGGCACTGGCATTGTGGATGGACCCTTGAGTCACTCACATTTTGGGGTAAGAAGATCTACTTACACAACCCAGAGAAAGAGAAAGAGAAAGGTAGTACACTATTATCACTATCAGTATTTCAGGTAGAAGACAAAACAGACACAAAAACTCATTGCCTGTGCCAGGAGTGAGCAACTACACAGTTGCCAGAAGCCAATTCCACCCCTACTGGCCACATCTATCTGAGACCAGGCCAAAATACCTTATTTTTTCCTCTGTATCTCAGCCAAAATGGTGAACAAAAGTGATGCTGCATCACTTCTGGTCACCATATCACCCAGGATATGGAGCAAAAAGGAAGTGATGGGGGAGCATAGAAATGTTTTCATATATTTTCACATATTGGGGAGATTGGACAGGATTTGGGGATCATTTTTGCCCCCAAATCAATGGAAAAATATTGGGGAGATGGGGTTTCAGTGAACTAGGACCACAAAAACAAGGTCCTAGGGTTGTATGTGTCTCACACATGGATTTTCCCCAGGGACATCCTGTATTATTCAGAACAGGAAATTTAAACATAACAAAATATTGGAAAAACACTGAAAAGTATCAGGATTAAAAGAAAGATAAGTAGATTTTGAGAGCTAGTGCAATGCAGTGGTCTGAGAGTTGGTCTAGGATCTTGGAAGACAAAAGTTCTTATCCCCACTCAACTATGAAAATCCACTGAACAACCTTGTACAAGTCACACCCTCTCACATTAGAGGAAAGCAATGGCAAACCCCCTCTAAATAAAACATAGACTCATAGAATTATGGAATCATAGGGTCTTTCTGCACTACACTGTTATAGTGCTATTACTCCACTTTCAACATCCTGTGGCATTCTGGGGTTTGTAGTTTCCTGAGGCCAAAGAGCTCTCTGACTGAGAATTCTAAAGGCCCCTCCCTAAACAGTAAACCCCAGGATTCCACAGGATGTTAGAAGTGGAATAATAGCACTATAACAGCATAGTGCAGAAAGGCCCATAGAGTGGAAGGGAATTCATGGGCCATCTAGTCCAAGGCCTTGAAAAATGCATGATATCTAACTAAAAACATGTCCAGCAGATGGCTAAAGATATGCAGAGAAGGAGACCCCACCTCCTCTCAAGGCAGTTGGCTCCATTGCTGAACCACTTTTACTGTCAAGAAGTTCCTTCTAATGTTCAATTGAAATCTACTCTTATATAACTTAAAATCATTAGACTTGGTCTTACCCTCTGGGACTGCAGATAATAAGCTCGTACCCTCTTCTCTGTGACAGCCCTTGAGATATTTAAAAAATACATTCATGTCATCCCTCAGTCTTCTCACCCCTAAGCTGAACACACCTAGCTCCTTCAACCTTTCATATGGTTTGTTCTCCTTACCACTTATCATCCTTGTTGTCCTTCTCTGAACCTCCAACTTGTCCGTATCCTTCTTAAAATGAGGTGCCCAGAACTGAATGCAGGACTCCAGATGAGGCCTGGCCAGTGCAAATTATACTGAGACTATTACTCCTTTGGCTTGGAGAGAACTAATAAAACTATGCTTCAATTAATGTAGGCTAAAGTAGCATTCACCTGCTTTGCCGCAGCATCACACTGCTGGCTCATGTTCAATGTATGAGCAATAGTAATCCCAAGGTCCTTAAGCCACATATTCCACCATCCTATACCTGTGCATTTGGTTTTTGTGGCCTAATGGATAAATTTGCATTTTTCTTGATTGAATTTCAATTCTAAAAATTTCTGCCCAATTTTTGAGTTTATCAATGCCTTCTGAATTTTGTTCCTATCTTCCAATCTTACCAAGAAATCCCAATAATAGGTTAGCCTTAGGGTCATCATAAGATAGACACAATTTGAAGACACACAACTATAAGTAGAATATGGGCAATCACTTTAATAAGAAAACTTAATACAAATATGTATGTATGTATGTATGTATGTATGTATGAATAAATAAAAAAATAAATGAAGTAAGCAAAACAAATGATTTTGCAGCACTTTGGTACCAATACATTAACTTCATAAGCAAATTTGAATCACTGCCTCTAAGGGCCATTTCCACACTACATTGTTATAGTGCTATTATTCCACTTTCAATGTCTTGTGGAATCCTGGTGTTTGCAGTTTAGGGAGGAGCATTTGGAATTCTTGGCCAGAGACCTCTTTGGCCTCAGTAAACTAAGAACCCCAGAATTCCAAAGGAGGTTGAAAGTGGAATAATAGCACTATAACAGTGTAGTGTCAAAAGGCGCTAAGAAAAAGGAAGGTTTTCTTGAAAAAAAAAATCCTTCCGAACATGTGTTACTGAGTAGACTTGACCGCGCTGTTGCGATATGTTCCACTGATGAAATGCTCATACAATCAAGCAATTTCTTCTAACGTTCAGTCAAAATCTATCTTCCTGTAACTTAGGCCCTTTTTGCACCTCACCTTTTCTCACTGCCATCGCATGGGGATCACGCAAAAAGCCTCTTTCAGGAGGAAATCACGTCTCCTGCACTTCCCTCCTCACCAGCTGTCTGTGCTGGACAGAAGGAAGCACGATAACTCTGCCCCTTCTTTCCACGGTGCAGCTAGGTACTTTCCCAGGCTGTGCTGGGAGAGGAGGCGCGGCCATCGCGCTTCTTGATGTTCCGCACGCAGGAGGGAGGCGGGAGGGAGGCGCAATTGCACATCATTTTCAGGAAAGACCCGAAAATTATATAATCTGCAATTGCCACGGGATCACTATGGGAGCAACACGGGATTGTGAGGATATCATGCAGTATCGTCCTCGCAATCCCACAGCACTTCCGTGGCCGTTTCATGTTGGAAGTGGCATGCAAAAAGGGCCTTAATTTTTTCAGACCTGGTGTTAGACCCCTTGGGGCAGCAGAGAACAAACCTGTACCCTCCTTTCTGTGATAACCCTTTAATATTTAAAGAGAGTGATCATGTTACCCCCCCATCTTTTCTTCATCTGGCTGATCTGAAATGGGATAGAACAAATGTATGAGCGAGCATTAGAATGTGACACAGCCTAGAAACAGACTAATCTATCAACTTGTAGAAAAGAGCTTGGAGGGAGGAAGATGAAATGTTCATGACAGAAGATTTAAAAGAAGCAGTTGAAGCATGCTTTTCATGGAGAGAGAATCAACAGAAGAAGAGGAGGAGGAACTGTTACCCCGTAAATTGGGGGTCCTGGGAGGGGCGCCCAAATAACCAAACAAACCTAGCAAAGATGAGGAAATTAGCTGGGGCACTCTCTTGGCTAACGAGAGGCAGGGTAACGCAGTGGGATCTTTTGTCCTATGTATACCAGTTCAGGTCAGTGAGGAGTCAAGCAGTTTCAAAATACTAACAGTATTTATTAAACACAAAATAATAAAAATACAAGCACACTTCTAACTAGAAAAGGAAAGAAAGAGAATTTGAGGAATGGGCAATACGCCACCTGTCCGAAGTCCTGGAGACACCAATTGAAGAGGAGGAAAGAAGCCCGGCGTGGAGACCGAGGGGAATCTGGTGGACCAAGCGGCAGCAAGGTGAGGAAGAAGATCCAATGGGGGCTTCAAGTGATTTCAGCAAGAGTTCCAGTGGAGTTCAGCCAGGCCCAGCAAAGTCCACTGAACTACCAAAACTGGGGGTTTTTATAAGGAAAAGAACGACCGCAGGCTAATCTGGTCTCTGGTGAGAACAATAAGTTTTGGGCTGGAGACAAAGCCTCTGAAAGGTCAGAATTTACATGATTGAATTATATGCCGAATTAACAATAGTACGGCCGGTATGTAGATGCGGCTAGCTCGGCCGTTAAGTGCCTAGCTCGCCCAGGTGTTCTCTCAGGCAGAGAGTCCTTTTGTTTTACTGTGCATTTGTAATTAAGGTGTTTGTTTCGGGAGGTCTCCCCCTGAAGCAGGTCTGGCTATATCTGGAGTTTTGATAGGAGCAACAAGTATCATCCATGCCTAGCTTGGCGCTTGTTCGGTGGGGCCTCACAAACACTTGGCTGGTGGCAGAAGGCCAAATTATGATATCAAAAATGATATCTTTGTCTCACTAAGACCAGGCCAGATCGCGGTGGTAACAGAACAACCACCACCTTGGGATGAAAAAACACTCAAGAGTTAAAATATTTTTGTTAAAGGGTTTTTGACAACAACCCCAAGTCCAAATGAAAGCCAGCTGGAGGGATGGAAGCAGAGATGAGCCCTTTCGGAAACGAAGTGGACCATCTGTCCTGGAAAAGTGGAAAGCAAAGCAGGCAGAATGCACGTTACAATTACGAGAGAGAGACCAAGAGAAATCATTGCAGCCCAACAAGGGAAGTAAAGAAATGCAGCACAGATCATTTGTTTCAGAGAAGAGTGTAGGAGAAGTGGTCTTGAGAAATAACTTAACTGGAACAATAGAAGAGAGAATAAGGGAGAAATAAATAAATCTAACAGCTGAGCTACCAGATGGGAGAAAACATGTTTTGAAAGATCCAAGAATGGAGAGGAGAAAATCTATACCACATGATTTTTCTTTATTGTTCGCTGCAAAAGGGAATTGAAACCCATGGATGGCAAAGCAGTTGGAGTGTAATTCAGCAGATAAGAGTGGCAATTTATACTGCGCAAATGCAATTATGACAGGGATCTTTGTTTTTATCATTTCTGCCTAAAGAATGAATAATGTCCTGAAGTTTCTCCTTCCTGGGTGAGATTCCAAGAGCTTTTGTGCATTTTTCTCATGTTGGGGTATATTTTTGAAGGGACAGTTTAGTTTGGTAAAACCCAGAAAATGTATTCGTAGAGAAAGATATCCTTTGCACTAACTGCTTTGTTTTTCATGCACGATGATGACAATGATGATGATGATGATGATGATGATGATGGTGATGGTGATGGTGGTGGTGGTGGTGGTGGTGATGGCTGGCATTTTGTATTGTAGTTATTGTATTGTATTGTATCCATAATTGTGCCATATTCAGTTACTATTGCCATGATCACAAGTGCCCCCTGCCCAGCCCACCTTAACAGCCAGCAGCTGTATCGACTGAAGGAAGTCTATTCAGCTGGCAAACAAGGCACAAGGAGGAGGATGTTTCTGGCCTCCTCCCACCAATGAGCAAGGCTGCAATGGGGAATTGCAACAGAGGTCCAGCTCCTGATTGTCACAACTAACTTGCTCAGTGGTTCTCAGCCTGTGGGTCCCCAGATGTTCATGGACTTCAGCTCCCAGAAGCCCCAGCCACTATAGTCAATGCTCAGGGCTTCTGGGAGCTGAAGTCCACGAACATCTGGGGACCCACAGGTTGAGAACCACTGAACTTGCTGGTGGGAAGGGGCTGGAAACATCCCCCTGCGCTGTGACCACCAGCTGGAGCGACCTCATTTGCTTGATGTGGCTGCTGGCTATTGAGTTGGGCTTTGTGGGCCTAACCAGGTGATATTACTTAATTTACGCTCACAACTTAGGATGTTGGCCTTTTTTTGTCTTTGTTTTTGGTGGAAAAATGCAAGGTTTTTGCACAAAATATTTTTTTTGCCAAAAATTATAAAAAGTTTCAATAGTTGACCATCTTCTCAACTTTCTTATTGAGCATGAAAAAATAAGGGAATATTCTTTACATTCCCACATAAGGGTAGACGTGGGAATGTAAAGAATATTCACTTTTTTTAATATTCACTCAATATCCTGTACCTTATCCTTTATTTGTAGCTTTAGATATTCAAAAGTTGTATGTTTTAATAAAGATACTCCAGAGAGAGAGAGAGGAGAGGAAAGAAAGAAAGAAAGAAAGAAAGAAAGAAAGAAAGAAAGAAAGAAAGAAAGAAAGAAAGAAAGAAAGGGAGGGAGGGAGGGAGGGAGGGAGGGAGGGAGGGAGGGAGGGAGAAAGAGTAAGGTATTACATATAATTTCAACCTGACTTTTCTTTCTTTCTTTCTTTCTTTCTTTCTTTCTTTCTTTCTTTCTTTCTCCCCTCTCTCTCTCTGGAGTATCTTTATTAAAACATACAACTTTTGAATATCTAAAGCTACACATAAAGGATAAGGTACAGGATAAAACTGATGATAAGGACAACATACACTTATATATGTATCACAAACATTTAAAGAAAAAGGTATACAAAAAACAAAATCCAATCGAAGCATAATAAAAACCAACTGTGTGACTTCCAACACTACTATGGATAGATCGTATGTAATTTTATCTTCTATTTCTACTAAGTTATTTTAAAATCTAGAATACTTTTTCAATGTCATACATTACCTAATAATACCAAAGTACATCCATGGTTACTAAATCATTTAAATTTCAAACCAAAAGTTTGATAGATTTCTTAAGTTATTCTTCATGTATAATGTCATTTTTCCCCAATCGTTCTTAAAATTATTTAAATTGCCCTGTTTATCTGCTCACCACTCTAAGTATGGTACCACTTCAGGGTACAGATCAATGATGATGTAAGTTGAATGTTTTTCTGTCAAACAAAGTGAATCTTTGTCTTGCTGTTGTATCCCTCCAAGCAACAGCAGGCTTGTCACAATAACCCTGTAGGGTAGAAGAGACCAATTTACTGCAGCAAATTCATTTTCCTTTGCTTCAGAGGACAGAACATGGCATTTTCTTATCTTTCATAACAACCCAAGGGTTGGATTTATATGAAAAAAGAGATTTACCAAGGATTAGGAAGCACTTCCTGATATAAAATTTATTCCGCAGTGGAACTGGCTGCATGGGAAGATGATGGACTTTCCTTTATGACATGGCTTTAAGCAGAGACTAGATCAGGGCTGAGCAGCTTTTGGTGCTCCAGATGTTGTTAGACAGCAGCTACAAACAGCATCATCAACTCTGGATGAAGGGATCACCTGTCACGGAGGGAGCTGGAATAGATGACCTCTGAATTTCCCTCCAGCTCTGGCTTAGTGGACTGATGCTGAGAAGGTTGCTCAGGATTTTCTCTTGCGAATGGCATTTTAGTTCAAGGAAGGGCAGTGTCTAGTCTGCGTGTCTTCCCCAGTGCAGCTCCCAAGCAGCCTTATTCCCAGAATAAAAATGGAAAGTCATGCCCTGGAAGCCTTTGGGGCATGCAATTTGCCATTTTAAAGTATTGTGGAGACTCCTTGGACATGTTTTGAGCCATAAAATAGTCTTTTTTAAAAAAAGTGACTCTGGAGTAGGCAATAAGTGTTGCCATGGGGGAAAAAATTGAGGTGTAGCCATCTGCGATTCAAAAGATGGCAAAATGATCCCTCTCTCTCTCTCTCTCTGTATCACACACACCACACTCTCAAGCATTTCACATATGAAAACCAGACTATATGTGGCCAAGCAAAGTCAGAGCATGGCCACAATGGCAAAAGTTAGGAATTAGGAAGAACAGACAATTTAGGAGAGGTTGCAGCAGTTGCTGTTGCTTGAATATACTGTCTACTGGCAAAGATGAGATTCTCTCTTCTGCCCCCCCCCCGCTGAGTCTAATAAGTACACATTATTTTTGCACTATGCTCTCAACCGCACCCTTTCGACTTCAGCAGATGAGTGGCGTTATTGTCGCTGGTGTTCCCTCCCCATTACCACAACATTGGCAAGTCCTTTCCCCTGCCTTTTCACTATCCACAGCTCCTGATTGGTTGGGAATTGTGTGTGTTTTGGGTTTGTTTGTTTTTTTGTAAGCCATACTAATGCAACAACATTTTAACATCATGACATACCTGTATACTATTGTGTTTTTGTGCTATAATGCTATAAAAGTATTTAAAAAATAATTAAAAAAGCCTCAAAAGAGAAAGTTAAAATAAACACAGAGAGGTGATAGATTCCAAACTTGCCACACCATGGGAGTAGCTGATGGAGGGACAAGCTGGCGTGTCCACACCTCACCTACTACTGGATCCACAATGACAGGAAGCACTACCAAGCACGATTGAGAAACCAGACTCACCCAGCTGACAGGATTGTAATGGGAAAGGGGGCCATTACCGGGGTTTTTTTCCAGCAATGAACAAGGGCTGATTTGCAATTCATGGGAATGTGACAGCAGCTGTTTAGTGATTTCGTTGTGCGATAGCACAGGTTCTGGACTGGAAACAACACCAGGGCGTTTTATAGTAGCTGAAAAAGTGGAGTGACAGAGGATTAATTGGGACTGTGCCTGCCCAATGGGGATGGTAGAAGAGTATGATACACAGAGGCTATTCTGCACTAGCCTGTTATAGTGCTATTATTCCACTTTCAACATTTGAGGCCCCTCACTAAACTGCAAACCCCAGGATTCCATAGGATGTTGAAAGTGGAATAATAGCACTATAACAGGCTAGTGCAGAAATGGCCAGAGAGAGAGAAAGAGAAAATGCGGATTGGTGGGGGAGAAGAAACATGCAGCCATTTGAGATGTGAGCAGCAGACCACTTTGCTTTTAGTTTTTAAAGAGGGATGAGTAAACAGAGAAAATTCAACAATGAGCAAACCATTTCAAAAGAAAGATCTCCATCTCAACACTGACAGGTTTGTATCCTTTCTCCAAGGCACCACTAAGGGCTTTCACAGGAGAGAAGAAGAGAAGTAAATGTCATGGATGGGATTTGTAACTCATCATAGAGGCAAGGATGCCCATGTTAGAAAATTATGTATTTAGAAGTTCAGCCCTTTGGGATTGGTAAAACAATTGTTTTGAATACTTACATGGAAAATGCTTGCAGGATGCAAATACTAGTCGAACACACATAAACACACAGAGAGAGCTTTGCAAAATGGTGACAAGAAGTTGGTCTTTTTGTTGTTAGAAGAAAGGCATTAGGATGAAATTTGGCACCTGTCTTGTTGTGCTGTGCAACTTCTGCTCATAACAAACAAACCAAGTCAGATGTGATTCTTAATCTCCCTTGCACAGCCTCTGTACATGTGACTAGAAAATCATCAGTATGGAGAACAAAATGGAGAAAATGTGATGGGGAAAAAGATATCTGTCAGTTTCTTTCTGCTGCATCTGAATTCTTTTTTCTTGCCACCCTCACAAGGACATTTGGTGGAAACATGGGAGACAGCTTTCTCAGTGGCTGCCCTCAGTGTCTCGAATTTAGACTGGCACCCTCCCTACTTTCTTTTTGCAGACAGGTATTCTGAAAGGCATTTGATGAGTGATGGTATAAGGCCCTCTTACCCAATGTGCTGGATGTTGCTAATTAGAATCATAGAATGATAGAGTTGGAAGAGACCACAACGGTCATCGAGTCCAACCCCCTGCCAAGCAGTAACACACACTCAAAGTGTCCCCAGACAAATGGCCATCCAGCCTCTGTTTAAAAACCTCCAAAGAAAGTGACTCCACCTCACTCCGAGGCAGCGTATTCCACAGTCAAATGGCTCTTACCATCAGGATGTTCTTCCTGATGTTTAGGTGAAATCTCTTTTCCTGTAGTTTGAATCAATTGCTCTGTGTCTTAGTCTCTAGAGCAGCAGAAAACAAGCTTGCTCCTTCTTCAACATGTCATCCCTTCAAATATTTAAACATGGTTATCATGTCACCTCTTAAACCTTCTTTTTGTCAGGCTAAACATACCTAGCTCCCTAAGCTACTCCTCGTAGGGCATGGTTTCCAGACCCTTCATTGTTTTTCTTGCCTTCTTGAACTGTGGTGTCCAGAAATGGACACAGTATTCTAGGTGCGGTCTAACCAAAGCAGAATAGAGTGGTATTATTATTTCCCTTGATCCACTATACTCCTATTGATGTAATGACACTATACTCCTATTGATGCTATTATTGTCCTGTTGGGTATACGTATGTGTGTGTTTTAAGGATACGTGTTTTAACCTGGGTTTAATTGCTTGTATAGTTTATTCTTGTCTGAACTTTTGCATCTTTTGTGGATTTTTAATGGTATCTTTTTTAATTGTTTTAAGCCAATTTGGGTCACAAACTGGGAAAAAGGCAGACTAGAAATAAGAATAAGAATAAGAATAAAAGCAGCAGGAGCAGCAGCAAAAACAATATAAAAATAACTTTAAACCTCAAGAGTTTTCTATTTCAAAATGAAGATGTTTGTGGATTTTGGTAATGTCTTCAGAAGTAAACAGAAATGATATCTCTCCTACCCCCTGGAGGACTGCCAGAGGGCTTTGGGGGCTGCAAGGTGGGGTTTGGGCTGAATACACTTGCCCCACCCTTTCTTAGACTCTGCTGATTTAAAAGTGCTTCTTCTTCAAGGTGTAAGATATATTTAACTAGAAAATGCCTGTGACTGTCTAACCATGTGTTGGCAGTGCTTCACAATATACTCTAAGCAGCTGTGGCATGTGTCATGGCAGATGGTGTGTGGCATGGGGCCACAGAAGGCATGCGTTCCCATGTTTGCTTCGGCACGTGCTAAAGACAAGATGCAGCTTGTTTGATCCACGGAAGAGTGATCAGCTGCTCTTGGCAATGAAATAGCTGATTGGTGGGTGGAGACACAATGTAGCTGCTGGCCTGGCTATATAACATGGGCACGGATGATGCCCTTTTCTTAGATCAAGCCAGAATCATCTGTTAATTAACCCCAGATTTCACTAGTGTGTGGCGTTAAGCCAGGCTTATTGAAACTGGCATTTTAAAAAGAGAATACAAACAGATGAATGACTCATCTCCTTTGCATAAGAATGTACTAATGTTCTCTGCACAGATAATTAACTCAGCTTCAGGAGATCCACTGAATCAATTACAGAATGACAAAGTCAGGACATTTGTAATTGTTACCATCATCATCTTCCTCCTCCTCATTATATCCTGCCTTTTCGCAGAGGTTAAGGCAGATGTCTGTGTGTGTGTGTGTGTGTGTGTGTGTGTGTGTGTGTGTGTGTTGTGTTCTGCTGTGTGCTTTTGAGTCACTTCTGACTTATGGCAACCCTAAAATGACCCTATCACAGAGTTTTCTTGACAAGATTTGTTCAGAGAGGGTTTGCCTTTGCTTTCCTTCAAGGCTGAGAGAATGTGACTTGCCCAAGGTCCTCCACAGCTCTAAAACTCATATCATGCAGCAATTAAAAAGATAATTAAACTAACAATTAGATTAAAAGCAGTCAAAAGCAAGCTTATTAAAAAGAGAACAACATATAAACAGTATGGTACAGCACATTCTGTAAGGCTTCTTTTACCCTGAATAGTCATTCATCCAAGCTGAAATAAGAAAGGTCTTCACCAGCCTTTGTAAGGGTAGCAGGAAGGACACAGGCCTAACCTTTCTAGGAAGGGAGCTCCAGAGCCTAGGAGTAGCCACCAAGAAAGCCTTCTGCTGTGCTTCCACCAGATGTAACCATGAGATTGGTGGGACAGAGAGAAGGACTTCCCTAGAGGATCTGATAACATGAACAAGCTCATATGGGAGAATAAGGTTCTTCAGATAATCTGATCCTGAGCCATGAAGAGCTTTGTAAGTCATCAGCAGTTGGTTGGGACAAGGAATTAGATTTAGGTTGTTATCAGCAAAAAAGCAAAAATAAAAATAAAAATAAAATACAGGGCTGTGAAGTCAACTGCTACTGATTTGGAACAGCCTGGTGGAACAACCATCAGTTCCATTTCTATGGTATATTTAGGCACTATACATGAAAAGGGATATTCTAAAACTGGAAAATGATCAGAAAGGGGGGATTTAAATGATCCAAAGCCTGTGGTCAAGAGAACCTCAGACAAGAGGATACTTGCTATGTCTTGGATATGTTGAGGGTTTTTTTTTTCTTGAACAGATAAGTGTGGTCATGATAGAGTTGTATAAAATTATGCATGGTATGGAGAAATTGAACAGACAGAAGATTTTCTACTTCTCGTAGTTTAGAAAAAAGAATTGTCCACTTAAGTTGAGTGGTAAGCAATTCAAAGTCCAATTTAATGTTACATATAGCGTGCCATTAGAAGCAGGAATGCCTAAAGCACTCAAAGATGTCTGATTGTCACAGCAGGAGTTTTTCACACTTTTCATACCTTGCAAATTAGCTTGTTTTCTTTACAAGATTGGTCATCACTGGGAGGTAAAGATGGGCTGTGTGCAGTGCTGTTTGTAATGTATATGCTAGAATCCTGTCTTATGCACGCTTATGTTTCCCTATGAGAGTGGAGGAACATTGTTTTCTATTAACATCTACATTCAGTGCTAGCTCCTTGCAGCAAAGGAGTTACACACTCCCTGTAAGCAGTCCCCATTAACAATCTGCACTCCTTAGCAACACAGTCCTTTGAGCTGATCTGTCCTGGACTTTATCTTCTAATGAGAGCCAGAGTTGAGTGTCTTTTTAGATCTGATGCATCAACTCAGATGCGGTTACCTGGAAGAGTCCTCTTCCTAAGAGGAGTAGAGCCAAGAAGATGGGTGCTAGCTGGAAGAATGAGAGGTGAAGTTGCGGGGACTGACTGCTGTCTTCTGAAGCCATTGGAGGCTAAGGGAATTGAGGATCAGGAGAGGGCTCCAAAGTGAGTCTCACCACCCTAGCGACAGATGCTGGAAAAATCAAAAGATGGAGAGAAACCACTTGTGGCAGATGGTGATAGTGCTTGAAGGTGTCGTAGGTGCTGGCTGTCCATTTCCAGGCAACAGAGTACCGAGATATTCAGCAGACAAACTTACCAATTCAGTAGGGCTTGCCTGTTCAGAGTGAAGCAGGTGTTGGTCCAAAGACTCAGGAATCCAGCAGGCAGCAGGGTCAGACAGTCTAAAGGTCAGAAAAGACAGGCAGACGGTGAGCAGGGAGTCTGTAGGATACAGAGGCAAGAGCTGGCAAACACAAAAGTTATTTCTAGTTTCAGGCCACTGCCCTCTGCCTTCCTTACAAAGGCTGGAGCCAGCTGGCTCTCATCTCATCCTGATTAGCTCCTGGCATGCTTGCATCTGCTTGTCCACCTTTGAGGCTGCTGTTCACATAAAGAAGCTTACTCCTGGCCCATGACACAAGGCAGGAGAAGCAACTCAACAGAAGTAGCCTCAGTTAGTTAGTATAATTTACATTCCCAGACCATTAAGTATAAAGCATCCATATCAGTAAGATTGTCTGGTCAGTTCTATCACAGATCCTAAGATTTCAGGGTCCAAACCTGAGATTTAGAATGAGAAATGTTGAAAATGTAAATCAGAAAAAGGTGTCTTTTTCCACTGCTGGTGGTTTTGCAAAAAGGCCCAAGAGTTTTGGAAAAATATCCACCTGGAAATCACTAAGATCATAATAAAGAATTTCTCTATGAAACCAGAATTTTGTGTAATATGGTTGATGCTATTGAACAGTATGTTGGTAAAATAATAAAATTCTACTTTATATGACTACTAAGGCAAGCTTAATCTTCACTAGAGGTTAAAAAAAAGGAAGAGACTCCAGATGTAGATGATTGGTTTATGAGTTTATATGAAATTATGGAAATTGGATATCATAACAATATCTCTAAAGGAAAATACCAAGAATAATTTTAAGGATCAATATAGATGTTTAATAGACTATTTGGATGGGAAATGGGGAAATATATCTATATTAGCTCTGCAGGACTGAAGGACATATTCCTGTAATAACAGTAGTGATATTGAAATATGAGGAAGTAAGAAAGTTGTGAAGATATATAAGGCATCTGAGTTAAATGATTGTGAATGCGCTTTGTTGTTAACTTCTTGAAATGTTTGTTCTTTTGGGGGTCTAATCTGTTGATGTTTTGTTATGCTTATTTATTCTGTTATTTTGGTCTTTGGTATGTCTGTTATTGTTCTGTTGTTGTTGTGTTTTCTCATATATTAAAGTAAATAAATTAAAAAAAAACCCTGAGACCTACAATGATCCTTTTCAATGTCAAAGGGGCAGGCCCCGGTGATGTCTTTAAGCATCAACCACAGTTGCACAGAGTATGCAATCCAGATATGAAAAATCAAGCTTAATAAATGAGGAAAATGTATATACATACTTTTCAATCTTGCCCCAAGATTCTTCTACCTTACCATGAAGACCAGAGAATGGAGCAGGCCGTGAGATCTGATAGTGCTACACATTAGAGGCATAGCTTTGTTGGATTCAATACCTGCCTTAAAAACTCATATTGCCTGTTTCCAGCTCCTTTGCATTCCAGATGCTTGAACTCCCTTGGCTCCTTGACTTCATCATGTCCTTCAGACTTGCCTCAAGCCACTTCGGGTTTAGGTCTGTCTCTATATCTAGCCATCAGCCTGCTTCATGACTAGCCTTTCTGATTGCTTCCTTTAAAATCCAATGCCTCATGATTCCCCCATGCTCAACTCTAGGCAGCTCATCCTATGGCTGATCCCTGTATTGTGCATTTGCTTTTCCTTAGAACTTGCCCATTGGGAACAAGACAGATGATGTGCCAACCTGTCTGTCATCACTGAAGTGGCATACAGCTGTCAGTAAACTGGCCACTGAGCCACATTGACATTGTCCCCCCATCCTACTTGCTCCCTCTCTCTGTTCCTCTATCTGTCACTATCATGGACTGTTCCTGCTCCACCAGAAGAAAATGAGAGAGTAAGAAAATTGAACAAAGCAGCCAGTAATCAAATGTCAGATATGCTTCCTTTCTGGAGTATGCATCTGCAGGAGTGTAAGCAGTTATAAGCAAGTGCCAGTTATATGTCACTACTTTTTACATTGAATGACTGGAACATCTGAGAGCAGGACTGAGAGAACATGAATCCAATATCAATTGAACTAATTTGCTTAGATACAGCATTATGCCAAGTCATTAATGTCCTTCCACAGCCCATTAGATTCATCTGAAGAACCCTTTGAACAGGACACAGGCAGTTCCAAAGGATAAAAGCAAGAAAATCACTCAGAGGTTCTTTGGACTAGCATTCACCAATCCCTGCTTTTGCATGCTCCCTTCCCCCATATCTCTTTATTTGCCAGCAGGGAGTGGAGAACAATGGAGAAGCATCCAGTTGTATGCCTATAGATGGTTACACAGCAAGGAGCCATCCGCGGGGGCCTCCATTTCCCACACTCCATCATTTCCCACACTCCACTGATCAATAATTGGCTGGGGTGTAGAAGCATGAAAATAATGGGTTCTGGAAAAGTGAGAGAAGATCAGATATTGTTCTACCTGGGCCAGACTTTATGCCCCATCTTCCATTGTAGGACCTTGTTTACTTGTTGCTGTGTGCCTTCAAGTTGTTTCTGATTTATGGCAACCCTAATGTGAATCTGGCATGGAGTTTTCATGGCAAGATTGGTTCAGATGGTGTTTGCCTCTGCCTTCCTCTGAGACTGAGAGAATGTGACTTGCCAAAGGTCACCCAGTAGTTGAGCAGAGATTCAAACCTTGATCTCCAAAGTCATCATCCAATGCTCAAACCATTACACTACATGGGCTCCAGAACCCTCTAGCCATCAGGTAGTCTTAAAAGTAACTTTTTCTAGCTGTAGCTCAGTTATGGAACACACAGGCAGAACATGCATTAAATAGATGAACATGTTGTAGAGAATTTGCTTTGAACTGAATACTGAGGTCCAGACTATGTGTGTATCTGCATCTAGCTAGAGAAGGGTTGGGCAAAATATAATCCGCAGTCTACATGCAGTTCTAGGGACCCCTAAGTGCAGCCCCTGAAGCCCTCTAGAAGCCCCCCAAAGTAAAAAAAGATCTGCATTTAGGCTATGGATTGTATTTTGCCCACCTCTTCTATAACTGGATGCATATACACACATAGTCTGGACCTTGATGATTTCCCCCCTCCAAACTACCTAAAATACGTCCAAATTATGGTGATTTGTGTCCCCAACCCTCCAAATCCCCCAAACTTCCACAAAACACTTCCACAACCATACATGGAAAGTGGTAATATGGTGGCATGGACAATCCTACCTTTAGAATTCAATGATCTCACTTTACACTTCAGGATCTTCTCTAGTTCCTTCATAACTGCCTTTCCAAGTACTAGCTTTCTTTTGATTTCTTGACCACAGACTCTATTCTGATTAACAACTGAGACAAAGTTTGGAAAATCTTGAATTATTTCAATGTCTTTATCATCTGCTTTGAAATTACCTAAATCATCTGCAGTCATTATTTCTATATTCTTAACATTCAGCTGTAAAACTGCCTTTTCACTTTCTGCCTTGACTTTCTTCAATAGCCATTCCAAGTCTGCTATTTTCTGCTAGTACTATGGTTTCATCGCGTACCTTAAATTGCTGATGTTCCATTCTCCAATATTCATGAGTCCTTCCTTTGAGTTTAATCCATCCTTATGAAGGAAAGGAGATTCCACCTGAGCCTCGGGAAGAACTTCCTGATAGTCAGGCCAGTCCGGCAGTGGAATAGGCTGCCTCGGAGTGTAATGGAGTCTCCTTCCTTGGAGGTTTTTAAGCAGAGGCTAGATGGCCATCTGTCAGGAATGCTTTGAGGGTGTTCCTGCATAGCAGGGGGTTGGACTGGATGGCCTGTGTGGTCTCTTCCGACTCTACATTTCTATGATTCTATGATAATGATACATTCAGCATACAAGTTAAATGGTTAAGGTAGTAAAATTCAAGCCTTCCCTGATCCCCTCGCCAATTGGAAGCCATTCTGTTTCTCTATATTCTGTCCTGGTGGGACCCTCTTTTCCTGAGGCATCAAGACAATCAAATATTGTAGCACAACCGTTTCTTTACAACTGAACCTTAGTTTTTCCAGATCTGCACAACCAAAGGCTTTGCTATGAAGGCATACACACACATTCCCTCAAAAGGAGTAACTAAGGTTCCTAACTCAGAATCATAGAGCTGGAAGGGATGTAGTCATGATAAACTTAGCAGTAACCTAAAACTTCAGTGGAGTCATTAGGAATAAAGTTTAGGCATCCAAAGAAAAGGGCAGGCAAAGGCCATTTCCACACTAGAGTGGAGGAGCATTACACTGCATGTCATGAGTGATGTTTTTCACTCCGACTTACCCCTATTCCTATACACATGTCCTCTGGTTTCTATTAAAGTAAAGCAGAGAAAATCATTTGTAGCTTTGGCATCATCAGTTCTCATGGAACTCCTCTTCCCCTCCCTTGCTCCACCCTGCCGCTGCTGATTGGTCAATTTAAAAAAAAAGGTTATAGAACCTTTTTGTTGCGCTGGCCGTGTGCTCTCCCTGAGCTCACAGCCTACTGTCAGCTAATTGTTTGTTAGTTAGTCAGTTAACTGTCAATCAAACTAGGGAGAGTTAATCAAGCTAGGGGGAGGAGCCAGCTAGGGGAAGGAGGCTTTATTAGGAACCCCCAGCAGTCTTCTTGCTGACTTCCAGAGGAGAGAGCAGAAGGTAAGCTGGGTCTGTGAAGACAACTTTGATAGGTGTTTTTGCAGGACTGTGGGGCTGAGTTTGTTTGCTTATTTCTCTGTGTTGTTTTTTTTTTGTGGGTTTTTTTGTGTTTGTGTGTGTGTGTGTGTGTTTTTTTTTTTGCTTGCGCTGGCCGTGTGCTCTCCCTGAGCTCACAGCCTACTGTCAGCTAATTGTTTGTTAGTTAGTCAGTTAACTGTCAATCAAACTAGGGAGAGTTAATCAAGCTAGGGGGAGGAGCCAGCTAGGGGAAGGAGGCTTTATTAGGAACCCCCAGCGGCACACGCCTATGGCGCGCGCAATTTCATTCAGCTACTTCATTTCTTCAAGTTCAACCATTCAAGTTTAGGAACAACCAATCCTTATAGCGACTGAACAAATTTAGGAAGAGTTCAACTGAGCTTGGGAGTTAGCTGAGCAGACATAGCTTATACAGCTCAAATTAAGAAAGGAGGCCCAGTTTTTGTTTTTGTTTTCTTGTTCTATTCTCTGTATTATCAAGTATGGAAGGGGAGGGAGCTGCTGCTGTCACCTGTAGCACTTGTGGCATGTTCCTTTTCTTGCCACAAGATGTGGTCGGGTACACCTGCAGCAAGTGCAAGTTGCTCACCTTCTTAGAGGTCAAGGTGCGGCAGCTGGAGGCACAGGTTTCTAATCTTCGTCTTATTAGGGAAGGTGAGGACTTCTTAGATAGGGCAGAGAGGACCTTCCTGAACACCGGATATGCGGAGGAGCTGCCTGATGAGGAAATCAGTTCCGTGAGCCAGGAAAGCGATGCTTGGAGGAATGTCACACGGAGAAGTAGAAGGGCCAGGAAGGAAACAGAGACTCTCGAACTACAGAATCGCTTCAACGTTCTTGGTGCTGTGAATGATGAGGAACACCAGAAGGAGGGAGCACAACATCAGCAAGAAGGAATCCAACTTCGCCAACTGGAACTTCAACACCAACAGGACAGCATCCAACATTGGGAAGTCCAGCACTCCCGGCCTCAACACAATGCCCAGGCAATCCTGGAAGAATCTGCTTGTCGAAGAACCCCGGACAGGCCTCAGAGGAGGCGAGTTCTGGTGGTTGGGGACTCCTTGCTCAGAGGAACCGAACCGGCAGTTTGCAAACCGGACAAGCTCAATCGAGAGGTCTGCTGTCTTCCTGGGGCCAGGATAAACCATGTAACAGAGAGGCTAGCCAGGCTGGTCAAGCCCACTGACCGTAAGCCCCTCGTTTTGGTTCACGTTGGAACCAATGACACGGTGAAGCGCAGCTTTCACCACATCACAAAGGACTACGAGCTTATGGGGAGAAAGCTTAAGGACCTTAGTGCGCAGGTGGTCGTTTCATCAATCCTCCCTGTTCAAGGATATGGTGCACGAAGGGAAAGGACAATAGTAGAGGTCAACAGCTGGCTCCGCACATTTTGCCACCGCCAACAGTTTGGCTTTTTGGATCATGGCTTGAAATTCCAGGAACATGGGCTTCTGGCAAGGGATGGGCTGCACCTCACGAAACTTGGCAGGAACATTTTTGCAAACAGTCTCACAAGGAGGATTAGGAGGGCTTTAAACTAAGTACAACTGGGGAGGGAGACAAGATTATTCAGGACAAGGACTCGGCAAGTGCAGGGGAAAAAGGCCCAAATGATATTGGCCAAGTAGGAATAGCATCCAATCGTGGGAGGGGTGGAAACAATGCTATGGGACTTGCAGGAAGGGCACGGGGACTTAAGTGTCTCTACACTAATGCACGGAGTATGGGAAACAAACAAGATGAATTTGAACTCCTAGTACAGCAAAATAAATATGATTTGATAGGCATCACTGAGACCTGGTGGGATGAGTCTCACGATTGGAATGTAGGAATAGAGGGGTATAGCCTATTTTGTAGAAATAGACCAAATAAGAAAGGAGGAGGAGTAGCCTTATATGTCAAGGATGTTTTCACCTGTGAAGAGATCCTTGACTTGAACACCGGAAGCCAGGTCGAGAGCATCTGGGTAAGAATTAAGGGAGCGAGAAACAATAGGGATATTATAGTGGGGGTTTACTACAGACCTCCAAGCCAGACTGAGGACCTCGATGGCGCTTTCATAGACCAAATGACTGCACATTCAAAAAGGAGAGATACAGTAATAATGGGAGATTTCAACTACCCAGATATATGTTGGCAGTCAAACTCTGCAAAGGCAGCAAGGTCCAGCAAGTTTCTTACTTGTCTTGCAGACAATTTCATGGTCCAGAAGGTGGAAGAGGCGACAAGGGGATCAAATATTCTGGATCTGACCCTGACCAACAGGGAAGACCTTGTTAATGACGTAGAACTGGTTGGATCTTTAGGAGAGAGTGACCATGCCCTATTAGAATTTTGTATTCAGTGGGGAAGAGAAGGCAAGTGTAGCCAGGCATTCGTCTTAGATTTTAAAAAAGCAGACTTCTGTAAACTGAAGGAGCTGCTGGCTGAAATCCTGTGGTCAAGAATAGTCAATGAGAAAGGAGTTCAGGATGCATGGGAGTTCTTTAAAAGGGAGGTACTGAAGGCACAGGCTAAAACTGTGCCATTAAGGAGGAAAAATGGAAGGCATCTGAACAAACCGGAATGGTTGACTAAAGAGCTCTCAGCTGAGCTAAGTATTAAGAAAAACATGTACAGGAAATGGAAGAAGGGGGAAATCACCAAAGAAGATTATAAGCAAGTAGCCAGGAGATGTAGGGAGAAGGTCAGAAAGGCTAAAGCACAGATTGAACTTAGGCTGGCCAGAGACATTAAAAACAATAAAAAGGGCTTTTTTAAATACGTCCGTAGCAAAAGGAAAAAGAAGGAGACGATAGGGTCACTGCGCAAGGAAGATGGTGAATTAATAACAGGAGGAAGAAAAAAGGCAGAACTCCTCAACACCTTCTTCGCCTCAGTTTTTTCCCAAAAGGATAAAAACACGCAACCTGGCGGTTGGGGAGCAGGTGAGGAAGTGGGGGGAATGCAGCACAGAATAGATAGAGAGGTAGTACAGGAATACCTGGCCACACTGGATGAATTCAAGTCTCCAGGGCCAGATGAATTGCATCCTAGGATTTTAAAAGAACTAGCAGAGGTCATTGCGGAACCTCTTGCTATAATCTTTGAAAACTCTTGGCGGACCGGAGAAGTTCCGGCAGACTGGAGGAGGGCAAATGTTGTCCCCATCTTCAAGAAGGGAAAAAAAGAGGACCCAAATAATTATCGCCCAGTCAGCCTGACATCAGTACCTGGAAAGATCCTGGAGCGGGTCATCAAATAGTCAGTTTCTAATTACTTAGAAAACAATGCCGTAATTACGAAAAGTCAACATGGATTTCTCAAAAATAGGTCATGCCAGACTAATCTTATCTCTTTTTATGATAGAATTACTTGCTTGATAGATGAAGGGAATGCTGTGGACATAGTATATCTTGATTTCAGTAAGGCCTTTGACAAAGTTCCCCATGACATTCTTGCAAAGGAGCTAGTAAGATGTGGGCTGGACAGGGCTACTGTCAGGTGGATTTGTAACTGGTTGACTGACCGTACCCAAAGGGTGGTCACCAATGGCAGATTCTCATCCTGGAGAGAAGTGACTAGCGGGGTGCCACAGGGTTCTGTCCTGGGCCCAGTGCTGTTCAATATCTTCATTAATGACTTGGATGAAGGAATAGAGAGCACGCTGATCAAATTTGCAGATGACACCAAATTGGGAGGGGTTGCTAATACGCCTGATGACAGGATCAAAATTCAAAAGGACCTGGACAGATTGGAGAGCTGGGCCAAGGCTAACAAAATGAATTTCAACAGAGAGAAATGTAAGGTCCTACACTTAGGCAGAAAAAATGGTATGCAGAAATATAGGATGGGGGACACGTGGCTGGCTAACAGTACATGTGAAAGGGATCTAGGAGTCTTCATAGACCACAAGCTGAACATGAGTCAGCAGTGTGATGCGGCAGCCAAGAAGGCCAACGCAATTCTTGGTTGCATCAATAGGAGTATGGTGTCTAGATCGAGGGAGGTATTGGTACCACTTTATTCTGCATTGGTTAGACCTCATCTTGAATACTGTGTCCAGTTCTGGGCACCCCAATTCAAGAAGGATATGGATAAGCTGGAGCAGGTCCGGAGGAGGGCAACCAAAATGGTGAGGGGCCTGGAAGCCATGCCCTATGAGGACAGACTTAGAGAGCTGGGTATGTTTAGTCTGCAGAAGAGAAGGTTGAGAGGGGACATGATAGCCATGTTTAAATATTTGAAGGGATGTCATGTTGAGGAGGGAGTGGGCTTGTTTTCTCCTGCTCTTGAGACCAGGACAAGGAGCAATGGATGCAAGCTGCAGGAGGGGAGATTCCGCCTGAACCTCAGGAGGAATTTCCTGACAGTCAGGGCTGTCCAGCAGTGGAATGTGCTGCCACAGAGTGTGGTGGAGTCTCCTTCTTTGGAGGTTTTTAAGCGGAGGCTGGATGGCCACTTGTTGGGAGTGCTTTGAGGGTTTTCCTGCATGGCAGGGGGTTGGACTGGATGGCCCTTGTGGTCTCTTCCAACTCTACATTTCTATGATTCTATGATTCTAACTGTTGCTACATTTTAGCTCAAGTGTGTAAATTGATGTAACACTTCTGCATGTAGGAAAAAATGCAGCAGAAAGTTTGGGTGGTTTACATCGGAGTTTTTCCGTTTTTACAATACATCGGTTTAACGTTGACGTTAACCGCACTAAGACTTCAACTCGTGTGGAACCAGAGAGGACAGAATGATGTCAAACCAGTTTAACATGCAGATGTAAAAGCAACAATACGATGCTACTGCAATGCATCAGCCTTGTGCAATAAGGGCCAAAGTCACTAACAGAATGTGAAATGAGCAAATAGAAGAGTTCTAGGTGTGAATGCTTTTCAGCGTCTAATGCTGGAAACTTGGGAACTGAAGACAAAATTCACTGGCAAGACAGAATTATCTTTTGCAGGGTGATATTCTCATCCCCTTCCCATAGCTATAACCCTACAAGGACATCAAACCCATCTAATCCCAACCCTGCCATTCCATCTTGTTCTGCTAAGAAATTTAAAAAGCTTACAGACACTTTCCTCTTTTAAAAATAAAATTCAAAGAAAGAACAAAAAAAACAAAAACCTTGCTTGGCTAGGCTTCACCTCCACAAAAGAGGCTGTCATGCTTTCTCAATTAATTCATTTATTTAGAAGTGAGGAAAAATCCCTAATTATAGTTCATGTGAATCCCGAAGAGCAAATATAGTGCCACAAAAGCAACAGGTTTCTTCCTTTTCCAAGCATTCTCTCTCCATTTATGTTTGCCCTGAAGGAATGTGCAAATTTTCTCAGTTTAAATTAAAATTCCCACTATTAACTAAGAAGCAACATTGGAATGTGTGCTTTGTTGCTGAGTCTCAAACTCCAGCAGTCTGAAACAAGACAGCATCATTAGCTGGGCTGGGCTTTGTGGTGCAATTTTTTTTCTCCAAATCCAAGCACTTTTTGGGGAGGTTCTGGGGAAAAATACTATTGTAATGACTCAGCGTGCCTTTTCTGCCTCTTATTCCATTCTTTTCAGTACAGCTTTTGCAACTTTGTTCTTGTTTCCCGGCCATTTTCATCATAATGAAGCCTGAACTTTATAAAAATATTAATACAGCCATTCTATGTAAGCCTATAATGCCTTTCTTCCCTAATCACACCTCTCTTTATGTAAGATTGTGACAGTTGCTTCATAAATGAGACATTATAAATTTCTCCAATAGTTTCCCTTGCATATGTTACTTGTGATTTATGATGACAGTTTAACAACTTTCACAAAAAAATCCCTTTTGTGCAAGCAGAACAGCTCAGGCAACCTAAACTCTGTATTCTCAAAAATAACCCAATTGTCTCAGCTGATAATATATCACCAAGTCCAACATTATTACAATGGTGCCCTAAGGTTCTAGTCAATATTAACTGTGGCTTTTATGAGTTTATTTATTTAGATTTCTTGTCTACCACCACTCAGAGGTTCAGGATTTAAAGTTAAAAATGCACTTTATGAGCTCCTTTGTATCCACAAAGAAGTTGCAGCTCCGTCTTGGGGGATGAGTCAATCTATCAGCATTTACAGTGGAGAGATTTTCAAATGAGGTGTTGTGGTGGTAAACGATTGCCATTCATCATGACAGTCACTATTACCAGCCCCTGGTAAACAATTAAAAAAAAAAATCCAGACAGCTGTGCTGATTCATCTCAACCAATCCATTCTACAAGTTGTTGAAATGGCTTCACTGCCTACTGGTTGTTCCAGGTACAATTCAAAGTTCTGGCTATAACCTCTGAAGTCCCTACAGTTTATGGCTCAAACTCTCTGAAAGACTGTATCTCCTTATATGAAGCAACCTGAGTCTCATACCCTCCAACCCTCCTGCTTTGGAATAGGTAATCCCAATTAATCCTCTATCATCTCACTTTTTCAGATGCTTTTAGAATATCCATTAGGGTCTCTTAGTCCAAATATCTGCTTTGGTCAGATCTCCTCAGAAATACTGTGTCCAGTTCTGGGCACCTCATTTCAAGAAGGATATTGACAAGCTGGAAGACATCCAGAGGAGAGCCACCAAAATGGTGAAGGGTCTGGAAGCCATGCCCTATGAGCAGCGGCTTAGAGAGCTGGGGATGTTTAGTATGCAGAAGAGAGGGTTAAGAGGGGATGTGATAGCCATGTTTAAATATTTGAAGGGATGTCATGGCAAGGAGGGAACGGGCTTGTTTTCCACTGCTCCAGAGACTTGGACAAGGAGCAATGGATTCAAACTACAGGAAAAGAGATTCCACCTAAACCTCAGGAAGAACTTCCTGATGGTCAGAGCTGTCCAGCAGTGGAATAGGCTGCCTCCATGGAGTGTGGTGGAGTCTCCTTCTTTGGAGGTTTTTAAGCAGAGTCTGGATGGCCATCTGTTGGGAATGCTCTGATGTGGGTTCCTGCATGGCAGGGGGTTGGACTGGATGGTTCCTGTGATCTCTTCCAACTCTATTATTCTATGATTCTATGCTTCCATAAAGTATACATTTAATGTAAAAAGTCATGCAACAGCTGGTACAGCACAGAGATCTCAGTCTTTACATCTTATGTTCCCACATGCAAAAATGAATAATTCCTTTTTTTTTCCCATGCTGGATTTGATGAAAGAGTTTTTATCAAATTTTTCATGGTTTTTCACCATTTGTGAGATTTTGGGTAAAAAGGTATGCTGCAAAAAAACGTTTTTATGAAAACTCGCTGTGCTTTATGGGGGGGGAACAGTGTCTGACATTCTGCATTGCAGTTGTAGATGCATAATCCAGAGTTACAGATCCCTAATAGCTCCATATTCACTATTGTTATGTAGTCAAATTGTGGCACTATTGCTACAGTCATAAATGCTCCCTGAAACCCACTTTACCAGGCAATAGCTGCTCTGAGAAATGGAGGACTGTTCAACTGGCAACCAGAGAACACAAGGATGACATTTCAACCCCTTCCCTCCAATAAGTGGGGCTGCAATGATCAGAAGCAGGAGCCCATCATAATTCCTGGTCACAGCCTTGGTCACCGGTGGGAGGAGGTGGAAACATCATCCTTCTGTGGCCCAATTGCCAGCTGAACAGACCCCCATTTCTCTATGTAGCTTCAGCCAGGTAGTTTTTGAATGTGGGGCCAGAAGATATCACTTAGGCCATTTCCACACTAGATTGTTATAGTGCTATTTTTCCACTTTCAACATCCTATGGAATCCTGGGGTTTGTAGTTTAGGGAGAGGCTTCAAAGGTCTTAGTGTCCATAACTAAGAAGGGAATGTAGAATATGGGCCACTGTATTTTACTAAACCACTCCCCCTGCTTTCTGCAGAAATGTTTTTTACCCAAATACTCTCCGACAAATGAATTTTCCCCGTTTAAAAAAAAAAAAAACTGAAGTGCAAAAATCTTGTGGTAGAGGAGATTTTTCTTTCTTTCTTTCTTTCTTTCTTTCTTTCTTTCTTTCTTTCTTTCTTTCTTTCTTTCTTTCTTTTTAATGCAGTGTCTCAACTTTCTTTTCAAAGGTGGTGACATTCACAAATATTCTTAACAACTCCAGCTGTGCAACCTCAAAAAGAGGTCTGAAAAAACCTGACAAATCCACATTTTATTTTCTCCGTAGTGTTGACTGGTCTCAAGTCTACATGGGACGAGATGCTTCCAACAATGCATTCCCTACAGAGCAACTCAAAAGTAAATCCCACTGAATTCAATGAAACTTAATCTTTGGGAAGACAGTTACTACAGAACTGCAGCCAACAACATGACATGGGGATTTGTGCATGCCCTAGATGACTTGCAATACACAAACTCCATTCAGAAGTAGACAATAGTGTTTACTTGTGACAAACAAGCAACACAGCAGACTCCATTGGAAGTTGCTAAGAATGAAGCATACATGGTATTCATAGGTTGGAGAGGATCATCCATTAAACATCACACCACCACATTAGGCAATTCCCAGACTCTCAGTTGTTTACCCCTTTTTCATCCTTGAAGCAGAAACATGTTTCCTGCTGATTATCCCTGAGCATTTCCAGTCCTCACAAGAGTTTTTGGTACTTTCATTTTCTCCCCTTCTGATCTTCTCGTCCTCCACTGGATACCTGGTAGCAATGGACAATAAAGCAATAAACCCTTTGATACTTTGGAATATGCAAAGAAGCTTCAAACAGATACATTGTTGCAATCAACAATCTACGTTCAATACTTTATAGCACTCTCTCTAACTTTAGCACTGCCTAAGCTGGCTACCCTACCTATTCTAATACACATTCAGCAAATATCTTAGACAAGAGCCATGCATCCTGACAATTTGACTGCCTATCCATGGCAGATGTTCATATCCTTAGTGTTATAGTGAAAGTGATTTTGTGACATGGCACGTCAGAATAGTTTTATTAGTTAAGCAATCTGATGTTGGCCCTACGATGTTTCCACATGATTCTTGAGATATATCAAAGGCTTGTTTTCATAAACTGAAACACAGATGCCAGAGAAGAGTTGTGGTTGTTGTCATAATTTTCATTGATATCTTGGTGTTTCTCCAAAACTGGAAATTGAGGCAGTTTACAAATTGAAAGTAGTCCAATATAGTTAAAAATGGCAAAAGAGCAACATTAAAATAGAATTAAACTGTTAAAAGCGCTAAGAACAATTTAAAATAGAACAACATAAAATGCTACAAAGAAGCTTAAGAAACAATACATTCTAAACAAGGAGGCTTCTACCTTTCCTGGGAATGGGGTCTAGAGCCTAAGAGCACCCACCAAGAAGACCTACTGCACTCCCCCTTGATTGTACTTGTGAAGGCAAAGAGATTTAAAAGAGGACCTTTTGTGGGAATCTCAGGGCCCAGTAAGGGTCGCATGGGATAATATGGTCTATCAGATAACCTAGACCTAAGCCATACAGGTCTTTGAACTGAATTGTGTCCAGAAACAGACCAGCAGCCAGTTGAGCTATTGTAGGAAAGGAGCTGAATACTCCTTTCCCATTTTCTTTTTTTAAAAGGCATACATTCTTTCTCCCTCCTCTCCTTCTACTTCACTTGTATGACTCTCCTGATACATGGAAACCAATTTTGGTGCCAGATGGGCTGGTTAACATGCTGAGGAGAGGTCAATGATTGCAGCATCATGCTGCTTTAATGAACTGCTGCTGTCTTTCTGCCATGTGTAATTTATTATGCTGTATATTGCAACAAATAACTCTTAGTCCCAGCCAGAGGCAGCCTTGTAAGCAAATCAGCTCTAAGATTAAGCCAAATTTTGTAGAGAGTCATCCAATGTGATCGACCTCTTTGGAGGATAAGGATAGGGTTCAATATCCTGGATAGCTTCTTTAAAGTTCAGACTAAAATCAGAAGCAGTTTCACCACCCCATTGATGGGAAAGCCCCAGCTACCCTATTGCCAACTAGGGAAAAATCTACAGAATCAACAGGATTTACACAACTATTGACTAACCAAATTTTCATTGACCCAGTGACTGCACCCTGGTTGGAACAAATAACAAGAGTTGGGCCAGGGTTTTCAAATTGTCTGCTATGTCACCAGCATAGTGGTTGTTTGACTTGGTTCAGTATTAGAACCCAAACCTTGAGCCCTTCTGCCTCCTCTAACCCACAGATGGCAAACTTTTCCAAGCCTGAGGGCTGAATTCCAGTTTGAGAAGGGTCTTCTTTGAGTGTCAGGTTTGTTAGGGTTATAACACATCTGTCGCTCGGCTAGTGTAGCAGGACTTCTGTCAACTCTTATAACCTTTCAGCTAGAATAAATAGTATATGATTAGACTACAAAGAATCATTTCAAATTGAAGTGTCAAGGTATGAATTTTCAGGGCCAAAAGGGGGATTAAACATTTACAGAATTCCCAACGTCATGCATATTTCATTAAGGAACTCAAATGAGAACCTGCGGCTGTTGAAGTCGCTCGTCACTGAATCAGCCTCCTTAGATTTCAGCACCAGCCAAGGACTGGACAGCTGCCAATGTAACATTCATTTTTCAAAAGGAATCCAGGAGGAATATAAGAAATTATAAAACTGTCCCTCTACCTTTTGTACTAGATGAACTGGAACAGAAAAGCTAGAAGCTTCTTTGGCTATGGAGGCAGAGACTTTGCCAAAAACTGATCAGCATGCCTCCTCCAAAGAAAGTCTGTGCCTCAACAAACTTCCTGAGTTCTTTGAGGACATCAGTAAGCAAATGAATTGGGTTGACAGCCAAGATCTCTTCATCCAGATGGCTGGGATCAACTTTCATCTGACTCCTCTCGTCTTCAAACTGCCTCCTTTTGTGGCCACTCCTTCTGATCTTTTTCTAAGAGCTGGTACCTGAATGTCCCTATTTTCCTTTCATATCTGAGTTCTGGTCTCCATCCACCACCTTTTCTACTCTGTATCAAACAGGCAAATCATTTTTGCAAGCTGCAGCTAACTTGAAAGTTTTGGCAGAAAAGTAGCATATAAATTTAGCAATAAAGCAAGCCAGTAACCCACAATAGCAAAGTTATGCAGAGTAACTTGGAGTGGGACATTCATGATTGGTTCATAATCATGATCACTAAATATTCAATAGAATAGGGAATATGTAGGGACCCAAAAGTTCCCCAATCCGGACTTGCTATTGCTATTGCTATTGCTACTACTGAGCAGAAGCTGTTGAGACTGACAGGTGTCTGTTCTCCTGTCAATCAGAATATAACTGACTGATGTTTCCATCCCCCCACACTCTCACCCACACAAGTGATATCTGGTGCGATGGTGCATTATGACGGGATCCTGCTTCTGACTATTGCACAAGAAATCATTTATACAAGGGGGTGGAAATATCAATCAGTTACATCCTAATCAACAGGGGAACAGATTTCTATTGCTCATAGCAGCTGTGGTGCATTAAGTCCAGATTGTGGGTATCAGGCCAGAGACATGCTATTAGCTACATAACTAAGATACTTATATAGCTAAGTAGCTGATCTAGAATTATACTAAAGCTGGTGCTGAAAATAAGAAAAGCCACACCAAAGGCCTATCTAGACCAGTATTCCATTCACCTATTTGCCCAGGGGAGGTATGCAAGCAACACAAGAGTATAACTGCCTTCTCCCCTTCAGAGTGTCATCTATGGACCCCTATGGTACACAAAGTATTTCAAGCTAGGGAGCTTACTGATAAAAATACAGTTGTAATTTTTTTTAATAGACATGTTTTGATCTACATCAAGTCAAACCATCATATCCTCCAATTATGGATCATCTGAACAACATTGCATCATAGTATAGTAGTATAAGGAGGAGGAGGAGGAGGAGCCAGTGTGGTATGGTGGTTTAAATGTTGGACTAAGAGTCCAAGAGACCAGGGTTTGAATCCCCTGTTACCTCTCCTTACATACCTCATCCTGTGGGACAGCAAAATTGGCATGAAATATTATCTAAAAATTGGACTCTTATGACTGGGAAACATGCGGCAAACTGGACTCTGACTGTACACCTAGGCTCAGTCAGCACGGCCAGGTCATAAGGTCAAGAAGAGTTAAACGGGAAAGCCCAGAGTGAATAGACTTCCAGTAATCCTGTCAATAACCCGACATCTGGATACAGCAGTCAACAAAACTGCCCAGGTGCAGCAGGCAAGCAACTTTTCTGTGTGCATATCCTACTGAAACCTTCCCCATTCACATTACCCAAAAAGACATTAAGAGGCTGTCAGGATTCCCATCAATGTTTTGTCACCCAAAGTAAGACAATAAGTCCATTCTGGACCCCTTTTGTTTGCTCTGCAATTAACACTCACCCCTTCAGTGCAGGGGTGAGTGTTAATTGCAGAGTAAACAGAGTAAACCCTGGTATTTTGCTATCACTTTGATAGCACTAACAGTTGAAAGCCATGAGCCAGGTGGCTCATCTGGGTACAGGAAAAGTTGGGAACATTTCTATTAAATGAGGTTTTAAGAAGCATGTCCCCAGCCCACCTTTACCAGAACGAGCATGTCCATGCTGCCCTGAGTGAGTAGGGCCATATGCTCCTCTCAATGTGAGTACCCTGATTCCATTGCTGACATGTTATAATCAGGTCCATACACTCAGGTCCTCTGGGGGACATTTTACTTCAGTCAGCCAAGACTAGGCTGACAACTGTTATCCGGAGGATACTTTCTTCAGACACCCCCAGGCTGTGGAATGAGCTGCCAGAAGAGATTAGACGTCTGGATATGTAGTCTGAGGTTAAAACAGACACTTCCCGCTCCCCTATCCAGATAATTTTTAAATTATGAATTTTATAGTCTGTGTTGATTTAATATGCATTGGTTTATATGTTCTTTTGTTTGTGCTATGTGTTTAATTTGTTGTGGTTCCACACCTCAATCCATAAGGAGGGAGAAGGTAAGGAATAAGAATAAGAAGTCATCTCTCCCTCCAGCATAGTAAAATCCAATTCACATATGCACGCGCACCACTGAAAATGCTCCAAAATGACATCACTGTACTGCAACTAGAATTTAAAATGTCTCCTTTGACACTTAAGAGATTGTAATGAGCATGTCCCTTGTCACTGAGGAGCATTCTCCTGGGTACTAGCATTGCATGAATAACCTTATGCACATAGTGTACAAAGTCATTATTTTGCCCGTAGAATAGTCAGTGCTGAAGCTATGTCTCATTAGAGTGTTCACACTGGAACACAATTCCTGTAGATAAGAAAATGTGATCATCCACTGTGCTGTAAAAACCTAATGGCTTTCTTTTCTTCTGCCTTCATTACAACCAGAAGAGGAAGTAGAGGAAAACACTGGGCTACAGCCACTCCATTTCTCCATTCTTGGAGATTCTGTGGACTTGCTGTACACCATTTGTGTTCAAAAGAACTTTCTTTGTATAACTTCTTTGGTACTTTATATAAACACAATGGCTGTTCACTATTTGCGAGACTGTAAGCTGGACTTAAGATCTCATAACTTTGGAGATTCACATTAATGGTCATTAACAACTGAATGTGGTCTCCAAAAACTATGCACAGAAAATGCTATAATTTGGGATTTATTCAGTGTAAAAGTCACACAGGTTTGATTTGCATGGTAAACAGCATTTCCTATGCAGAAATTCATATTTCTGCATTAAAATATTATTTTCTATGCAGAAACTGCTGTTTTCCACGCAAAACAATCGCATGTGAATTTTGCACAGAATAAATCCCAAATTATGGATAGCCTTCCAAAATTGTGTGATTTTTGAAGACTCCCTTGCAGAGGGAAGAAAATTGCTGAAATGGCTTGTCACTACCTTTGAGAAGAAACTTAGTGAAGAATTACATCCCTAGCTGGTAGTGCAGGAAATGGACTTTCTGGGCAATGAAACACTTGCTTCATTCAGCGAGTTTTATACCAATCAATAAATTATAGTGGGCAACTGAAGTGGGCTGGACTGCTAAAACTGTAAAACAAACAAACAAGCAAACCACCCTACAAAAAATAGCAATGGCTAGAAGTTCTCTTCTGAGTTTGAAAAAATAAGTCAAGATGCTGTGTACTAGAAATCTAGACCCACATTGTTGTGATACACCATCCTTCTGCTGAATAGCATATGCCAAGTCTTTAAATGTGCTTGCTGTTTCTAAACTTCCAGCAAATAAGTGGTATATTGAAGGCACTGATGAGTAGTTAATGAACCAGCCCAGAATGTGCAATTGTATTTGTGACAGTCACAAATGTGAAACCCTGCTTATGCCCCTGTGAACTTAGTTTAGCTATTACCGTATGGCCAAAAAAAAAAAGTACAACAGCGTGTGTAGAGGAACTTCCATGTGTGAAAAACACCAACAAGGATGTCAGCCATTATTTATGCTGAATAATGTAGAGGGCTACTGGAAACATTTCAAAAGGTGTATGGCAATTCTTAGAGACTTTCATATTAGGCAATTCATTGGGTGGGGAGCAGAAATACACCAGTCTAGGGAGACTGCAGGAGTTGAGGGCTGCAAAAATAGCCTTTGAGAACAGCATGTGGGCCATAATTTGTCCATCTAGTGGCTTTGGTTCATCTTGAACATTACTACGTCTGTTTTGGTACAGTGTTCCTCGATCAAGCTCCAGGGCAATGCTAAAGCATGTACAAGCCTTTTTGCAGTTTGTGTATGGGATGGCCTTATGATTTTTTTCCCAAAGGTCACAGGCCTGGGGAGGAAACTTCTGACCCCTATGTCTCCAGCAGCATCCTGACCATACAGACCCTAAGGGGTGATCCATATTCACAATTCTAGCAGTGTGATACCAAGTTAAATTCCACAATTTAACTCCGGAAACCTGTACTTTCATGAGAAATTTTAAATTCTCCACTGCTCCAGCATAAGCACTTTTTGGCTGAGATTTCTTAATAGTTCTTGAAAAACGTACCACAATGAGGAGCCATGACACTTATAGTGGTATCAAAGTGCTGTGACTGCATAGCGTAGATACACCTACATTGCTGGCATTTGAAAACCTCCATTGTCACCTGTGGAGGCTTTTGGAAAATCTAACTGCAACAAAAGTAGGCAAAAGCAGGGAAAACTTTACATCATGGTGAAGTCTCCCTCTCTGGATGTCTTCAAAAAGAGGCAGGAAAGCTATCTGCTGGGGATGCTGTAGCTGGAGATTTAGTACTGACGAAAGGGGTTGGACTTGATGGCCTATAGACTCTCTTCCAATTCTATGATTCTATGATCAACAGAGGGGAACAGAGCAGAAGACCCTCTCATAAGCTATATGAAGGCTACAAGCCAGAGTTCCACTTCTACATCTTAAAGATTTTTGCCCTCTGCATCTTGAAGATATTTTCTCCAGTTTTCCTCCTTCCAATTTCCCCACCCCCATTGCTAAAAAATGTAAGGCTCAAAACTTTAGCTCAACTCTAAACTAAGTGGCCAATGTTTCTTTCAGTATTCTTTTTCCATTCCCTTTGGGAAAAGTTGCTGGCTTCTTGGAAAATTTTATTTTTCCTAAAAAGTGACAAAAGTGAAAAGCAAAAAGCCACAATAGAGGGCTTGCTTAACTTTGAGAAAAAGAGAAAAACAATGACAGAATTTGACTCCCCACTGACCCTTCTTTTTCCCCCAGGAGAACAAAAATCCAGCTAGATTCAGTCCTTTTTATCTTGTGAAACAGGGGAGTCTCAAAACTCTTGGGAAACCCAGAAATACACACCGAACCACCATCTGCCTGGCAGAGCCAAGAATGAAGGGCCTTCATGTTAGCTCTTGGTCTTGGACGCAGATCAAAGGCTTTCACTATGCTTGTCCTCAAAAACTCTTACCAGTAACCCCAAGAATGGCTGAGAATTCATTCAGCATGAAGCAGTTAGCATCAGGCCATTCCTGGCATACTGTGGATGAAATTTTTTTTCATTAATTAGACAGTTGTCAACACTTGGCAATGCTATCCCAAGACAGAATAGAGCCACGGCTTCCATCGTAACCAGTGGCTTCCATGTCAGGATTGCAAGGATTTCATTCTGGGCTTTACTTAGACATGTGAGGAGCTCCTCAAGGTGCTGAACCAATTTTGGGGATAGAATTCAGCACCCTGGAAAACCCTGGCTGATGGTGACTTATGACTCCTTGTTTCTATCCAGTCCTAGAAGTGCCAATATATAAAGCCAAGGCAATGGAATGAAAATTGACAATAAAGATATTTAGGTAATAAAATATTAAGTGAGGAAGAGAGAGAGAGAAAGAGAGACATCACCAAACTATGTCTCACTCAACCCAGCAAATGGCAGAGAATATCAAGTAGTTGTTGTTATAACAAAAAGAAAGTGTAGAAGGAGGTCCCTTGTAGAAGGGCACATGAAGATCTTGATACCGTCTCCCCGGTATCTTCAATACACGTCAGTCAGTACAAAACAGGACAATTTGTGGAATCAGAAGAAGGTCTGAGCAGCAGTGCTTAGAAAATTTCCCTTTTGGGGAATTCATAATTCATATAATCCCACAGTCCCATGGCTATATGTTGGATGGAAGATTCTGGGAGATGTAGTCCAAAACAGGAACTTTCTGCAAGCAATGTTAGGTAGCCTGGCCAGCACTGCTGGTAGTTAGCTGTCTGTCCATGTTCATTAGGTTTGGAATATTAGATTCTAATTCTGAGTAGTTAGAATTATAGACATTAAGCAGCATGGTCTATGCTGAAAGTAACATAATGAGTCTTCTTTATTCTTGCACCAGAGGTGGAAATGTGAATGTGCTGGCAGGTCATCAATATCCTGTGATCCAAAAGAGCTGTTTTCTGAGCAGTGTTGCAGCAGCTGTTATGTTCATGCCCTGTTGATCCAGGAAGCCATGTGCCAATTACTATGGTAACGTTCCACACATAGTGCATACACTCTATAACTGTTGCGCCTCTCCAGGCAGTCAAATTTGTCTCACTTAATAGGCAGAGCGAGGACTTTAGATGCTGGAAACTGGCACATTGCCCCATGGTTAATCTATTATCAAAGTATGGATTGTAAGAATAATAAATTCCCTTCTAGAAGTGTCAGATACATGAAGAGCATCCCATACAATTAAAGGAAGGGTACGGCTGTTCCACAGGTCCAACCCCTGACAACACTCAGATTCACCAAGCCTACTTTTGAGATCCTGTTGGTAGCTTCAACTAAAGCAGCCCCATTGAATCCATGACGGAATCGTGAATCAACATGTATGTAGATCCCATTGACCTCTATCCAATAAGTCTGAAGTGAAACATTTCACCTACGTGAAGTTTTTACAATTGTTACCTTTTCCCCACTTGAGAGCAAAAGAGGAGAAATGCATCAGCAAAAATAATGGCAACGTACACCTGTCAATTCAAAGGTGGAAATGCAAACCCAGGAGTCGCTACACCAATTTAACAAGGAAAAAGCATATGGCTCAGCATAGTGCCACATATAACCTGGGTCCCATTCAGATGTACCACTATATTTCCACTCTAACTGCCACAGTTCTGTCCTAGGGAATCCTAGGATTGGCAGTTTAGGGGCATTTAGAATTTTTGGCCGGGATGTTCCAGTGCCTCAACCAAACTACAAATCTCAGGATTCCATAGGATGGAACCATGGCAGTTAAAGTGGAATAATCATGCTATGCTTGCACAGTGTGATATGAATAGGCACCGGGTGATCTATGCATCTGCTACTCAGACTTCTGTCCAAATGAATGAGCAATTCTGAAATTACTCTTCTCCTTTTCTATAATTCTTCCACTTTAAATCAGTCAAAGACTGGAACAGTCTTCAAATAGAGGCCAGTTATCTGGCAGGGAGGACACTTGACTCCTCTATTTACCCTTGATTTTATTTTCTTATTTATCTATTTTATATCCCACCTTTCTCTCATTATGGGATTCACCCATGATCATTCAACCAAGCTGGTACAGAGAGACATGGCAGAGAATATGCAGTGTTAGCCACTGAGATTAGCAGGTAGGATAAAATCTCTGGATTGTCTGGACCTGATATCTGCTAAAGAAGAATGTGCCATTTCCATCCCTAAGAGAAGGGAGTTAATTTGTCAGGATCATTCAGGATTTAGGGAGGTTGAATAAGGAATCTTTAATTTTATGTTGAATGTATGTTTAATAAATTACTTTTATGTTGAATCCTTGTGCCTCTGAGAGCATCGTTGTGTTCTTTAGCTGTTTAATTGCCCACCCCACCAGTGCTTGAAAACATTGTGTCTGAAAGTGACTACAGAAGTGAAACTTTGTCTCTGCCTCCGCCACTGTTGCCCAAACCTGTTCCATAGGGGCAGCCCTACCATAAGGCCATAAGGTCCATCCTGGGTCCTGCCAAGGGGGACTGTTGCCTCAGTTGTGTTGGTGAACAATATCTTATTGTCCTTCCAGATTTATTCCCAGTAGCCATGGTTGCTCATGGGAGCATCTTCCATGTTTTCATTGCATTGGATTTTTTTTTTTACCCACAATGTCCCCAAAAGATAGTACATCTTGGGGAAAAGCTAGGATGGCAGCCTGATCTGCTGAAGTCTATCTTAGAGCTTCCTGCAGAGAACCTTTTCAACCCTGAAGAGGAACTCTCAGAAACAAGTACTTTTCCCCCACAAATACTTGCTGAGTGGTGCATAAATACTGATTCAGTTCCAAACGGAGTCAGAATGATTTCAGACAATGCTAGAAATGGTCTTAAATTGTCTGGAACAAGCTACTGCAGATGTTCCAAATGCTGCTATAATGTGATACCTTTATTTTCTGTGCTTACACCCAGATTAAACTATCAGTACTTGAAGTCTCCATTCTTTATCTGTTTCTTCATCCCTCTCAGCCCCCTCCAAATTGTTCTCACTGCCAATGGATGCCCAAACTACATTTCTTTTCCTTGCAATATCCACTAGAAACTGGCAATTACACACTATTGAAGAAAAATAATGCCCTGCTGAAGCCATTCCTAGCTGACCCACAGCATCATCCTATTACTCTTCAGTGACAGAAGACTTCAGGATGCCATTTTTCTAAGAAGTATCTTTCCAACCTCCCTTTCTACCTTCCCACTCTACGGCCATTTCTGCAACTACACTGTTATAGTGCTATTGTTCCACTTTCAACATCCTGTGGAATCCTGGGGTTTGCAGTTTAGGGAGAGGCATTTTGAATTCTCAGCCAGAGAGCTCTTTGGCCTCAGTAAACTACAAAGCCCAGAATTCCACAGGATGTTGACAGTGAAATAATAGCACTATAACAGTGTGGTGCAGAAATGGTCTATATCACATATTACAACTTAAGGTGCACCCTCACTACACCATTACATCAGTTTGATAGCACTTCAGTTCTCATGGCTCCATCATAAGGTATCCTGGGATTTGTAGATAGTAAAGGACTAAGAACCAGCATGGTGGGGTGGTTTGATTGTTGGACTACGATCTGGAGACCAGGTTTTGATTCCCTGCTCAGCCATGCAAATCCATTGGGTGACCTTGGTTGCATCGCACACTCTCAGCCCCAGAAAACCCCATGATAGGTTCACCTTAGGGTCGCCATAAGTTGTTTCAGTTGAAGGCACACAACAACAACAACAACAACAACAATGGACTTCAAATTCTCTGTTCATGGGCAATAGTGCAGTCCTTTGAACTACATTTGCCAGGTCAGCTTGAGATAATCCTCCATCCCATTTCTCAGGGTACTTTTTCTTTCCTTTTCAGAGCTGATCTATCACTGGGATATTTTCTCGCACATCAGTTCACATTTAGGTCTCTGATTCAGCAAGTAGGTGGTTCTGAGGTCCGTGAAGTGTTGTATCCATTCGAGATTTGAGTCTAAATGTTAAAGGAGCTACTCAAGGTGCTGAATTTATTTTAGGGAATAAGGTTCTGCATCTTCTTTCCAGTTCACTCTAAAACACAGAGCAGATTCTTTCTCTCACTGACTCTGAAAACTCCTGCTTCCTCTCCTTATACTCTTTCCTGTTCATTTTTAATGAGTTACAGTGCATTTTCCAAGAGAGAATCTACATTGCTAGACATGCAAAATCTTTTGTAGTTTTCTGGTGCTGTTTCTATTGTAGGAAAACATTTCACTCAAAACATGTTATGAATTGGAACTGTCACAATAAACTCTCACAAAAGAGCCAAAGAGAAAGACCCAAATGAAAAAGAGGTAGCAAAACAATAATTATGGTACAGAATTGTAGAGGAATGCCTATAATCCCAAGAGTAAAAAATGTACTCAAGCTATAGTTTCCAGTGATGGAAACATATAGCTGTGAAAAAGATCAAACACAATTTGACAATATGTTGTTGTCAAAATCATCAGATCCATTAAGAGTAAGAGTCACTGAATGGTTGAAAGCTCATCTGAAGCAATGCATAAAGCAAGGGTAGGAACTTTTGATTGTAGTTGTTCCTTCAAGGGCTGCATTGCCTGATGAGGAATTAGTCTGGTAAGGCCAGAATTTAGATACTTCATTTTGAGACTACAACTCCTAGAATCCCTCAGTGTGATGTTACATCCATTTTTAAAAATAGTTTGCATTCCTATGTTGGATCGTGCTATAATTTCAGATGGGCAGTCAGAATATGCGTGAAAACTGAGTGATTGATGTAGAAGTTTGGATGAAGTGAACATGAATATGGATGATGATTGCTGGAGAGTCTGAGTGTGGGAGGTGCTGTTGGAATGATGTGATGGAAAGGAGGTTGAGATGGTCAGAGAGAGTGAAGATTTGGAAGAAGACATTAAGGAGAGAGGATCTGAATCTGAGGGCAAATTGTGTTGCTTAGTTGATATATGGTTTGCTAGTATATTGTTATTGTTAACTGCGATCAAGTCAACTTCAATTTATGCTGACCCTATGGCTGAGAAACTTCCAAGTCATTTTATCCTCAACCACCCTGCTTAGGTCTTTCAGATTCAGGGACATGTCTTCCTTGATTTTGTCTGACCATCTGTTATGTGGTCTTTTTCTTTTCATACTGCCTTCTACCTTATCAACCATTATTATCTTTTCTAGTGAGCCATGTCTTCTCATGATATGGCCAGAGTACAACCACCCCAGCTTGGTCATCTTGGCTTCTAGGGAGAGTTAAGTCTTGATTTACTCTAAGACTGATTAATTTGCCTTTTAACAATCAAGGATATTACATACTGTTTAATTTTAATTCAATTTATTTTATTTTATTGTTTGATTCTGCTGCACTGCTGATATGGCCAAGCAATCAAGGGCTTTATCAAAGTGGCAAAAATATATGCTGCCAACATGCTGGATTACCTGTAAGAGGTAGGAAAGTAAATTGTATTATTTTAAAAAGTATTCTCTTACTCCTGGACTAGGGATAGAAACAATATTTGAAGAATATTTAAAAAAATAGTCAACAACGTGTTTCTTGAGTGTCAAGAAAGAAAAGAAAAACCTGGACAGATGAGAATCTTTACAATTCTAAACTTTAATACAAAATTTTCTGCAAAGGAAAGAACATTGGGAAGCACCTTCTCATCGGGAAGAAAACTGCCAAATTACCCACTGCTCCATTTGAAAACAAAATCAGCAAAGAAGAAGATTTCTTTCTTGGACTGAGGTAGATTAGATGCCAACAAAACTATTGCTTTCTCTCAAAATGGAGAGACAGTCAATTTCGTTCTCCGGCTATGCCAGTTTAGGTCTGTCTCCTTCCTGTCCTCCTCCCTAAAATATCTTTTCCAAAAGCTTTTAGTAGGCTTACCTCCTTGGAGGAGACAGTCATTTCTTTTTTGAACTGCTATCTTCATTATTTCTCCTAAGCCTTTTGACACGCCTTCTGAGCTGTGCTTTCTCAGAGATGCATTTTACAATCTCTGACTTTGACTATTATTTTCATCCATCCCTCCCATTTCTCAATTATTTTGGAACCTTCTGGGAAGTTTCGTCAGGCATTCATTGTGGAATACTTTTAGAAACTTTTATGCGTAGGAAATCTAGTATTGCTGAATTCTCCATTAGAGTGGTCAATAGGGTCTTCTCTTACAGCTGGGAATTAAAAATGTTTGATGTTAATTGTGAGAGGGTGATAAACCAAGTAAAGTTTTCTATTATATTCCATTTGCCATCTATCATGCCTTGAATAGTGAGTACAATTACTTTTATTTTTAATTTCTTCTACCATTGACTTTATGGTAGCCACACTGCAAATAGGTTGTTGTGGGTTTTCCAGGCTTTGTGTTCTATTAGTATTTTTTCCTGACGTTTCACCTGCATCTGTGGGTGGCATCTTCAGAGGATCTCAGATCCTCTGAAGATCCCAGATGCAGGTGAAACGTCAGGAGAAAATACTAATACAGTGGTTCTCAACCTGTGGGTCCCCAGATGTTTTTGGACTTCAGCTCCCAGAAGCCCTGAGCACTGACCATAGTGGCTGGGGCTTCTGGGAGCTGAAGTCCACAAACATCTGGGGACCCACAGGTTGAGAACCACTGTACTAATAGAACACAGCCTCCAAGCCCAGAAAACCCACAACAACCTATGGATTCCGGTCATGAATGCCTTTAACTTTACATCACACTGCACATGTTTCATTAATTATGGTTTAAGAATTTTTAATGTACTTATTAATGTCAGCACAAAACAATATAAACAGAAACTAACATTTTTTAGCACAAACTAAAATTCAAACACAATACCAAATCTGTAAGCTAAAAATGCTAAAAACTACCCCACTCAAACACTAACTTACTAACTACTAACCTAGTAAAACACACACACGCACACACACACATCACACTGTAATGTAGGAGAAAAGAAACGAATGATGAAAGAAAAGAATATTATTCTACCATTGAAGTTCCAACAAAACAATCTTGCTAGAATTACTTGTGACCATATCCACAGATTACTGCATCATTAGATTTCTCATTGCGTAAAAAGTCCATAAATGAGTTTGTTTCAGAAAAGTTTTCAGTTGGCTTATCCTTTAAAACCCACATTAATTTGGCCATTCGGGATAACTCAGCAACCTTAGCAATCAATTCTTCAGGCTTTAATAATTTTATTGAAAACTGTTTGTATTGTATATGTTGTATATATTGCATTACACATATTGTATTTTTTGTGATTTTTTTCCACTTTATGCTATCTTAATTTTATTTATTTATTTATCTGTACTCTGCTTTTTCACCTGTGAAGACTCAAAGCAGTTTACAATATTTTAAAAAAAATAATTAAAAATCATGAAATACAAACATTTAAACACAAATTAAACAATCAAATAATAATTAAAACAAAGTTAAAATACATAATTAAAACTCAGCATCCATAAATTCTGCACAGTTAGCAATATCCAGTATCTTTTATCAGAATGGCCGTACTCACACATTGAATGCCATCGGAGTAAAAATGTCTTTGCTTGACTATGGAAAGAAAGTAGGGAGGGTACCAGTCTGACTTCCTTGGGAAGTGAGTCTGGGGGCAGCCACTGAGAAGGCCCTCTCCCATGTTTCTACCACCTGTTATCAGCTTCGGCTGACACGCCAGCTGCGCCCCTTCCTGGAGCTGGAACACCTAAAAACAGTGGTGCATGCGCTGGTAACTTCACGGCTCGACTTCTGCAATGCACTCTACATAGGGCTACCCATGTGCTTAGTCTGGAAACTTCAATTAGTTCAGAATATGGCAGCCAGGTTGGTCACTGGTAGACCTAAAACTGACCACATAACACCAATTCTGAAGTCTTTACACTGGCTGCCTATTAGTTTCCGGGCACAGTACAAGGTGTTGGTTCTTACCTTTAAAGCCCTTCATGGCTTGGGCCCAGCCTACCTGCGGGATCACCTTCTCCCATATAATCCGCTCCACAGACTAAGGTCCTCTGGGAGGAATTTACTGCAGCCGGTCAGAACTAGGTTGGCTGCGGTTACCCAGAGGACCTTCTCTTCTATCGCTCCCAAGTTACGGAATGGCCTGCCGGAGGAGACCCGGCATATTACCAGCCTTGACTGCTTTAAAAAAGCTTTAAAAAAGCAGTCAAGACTGATCTCTTCCGACAGGCCTTCCCAGACTAGTACTTTGCCGCCTCCCACCAACTGTCTTCTTGTTTTTAATAGTTGATTGTTCTTAATTGTTAATTGTTGTGTGTTTTAGGGGGTTGGTTTTAGGTGGGTTGGTGAGTGAGGAGGATTGGGTATGTTTTTAATGTTTTAATGTAATTAATGTATTGTTGTTGTTCTCGATCCATGGGGAGAGGCGGGATAGAAATAAATATTATTATTATTATTATTACTATTATTATTATTATTATTAGATGCACCTGTGAAGTTGGTGGGACAGAGAGAAGAGTCTCTCACAGGCAGAATGGGAAACTATTTGCTTTTAATGTTTGGATTTTGCTAATTGCCTTCAGTTCGCTCACTGAAGTCCTGTACTATGTATCACACTCCTAATAAATAGTGTATGAGTGCTTTTACATTTGTGCGTGTGAATTCGGTTCCTGACACCAGCAGATCTCAAAGCTCGGGCTGGTTCATAAAGGAGAATACAGTCCTTCAAACAATGTGGATCTGAGCCATGTAGAGTTTTAAAGGTCACCACCAGCACTTTGAACCTAATTAAAATGCTATTGATTTTTACAGGGATTCAGTTGGGAACTTATGTTCCACAGACACTACCAGAGGGCTTGTACCTGTGAGAAACAGAATCAGCCAGTTTTGCAATGTCTGTATTCATCAAGGGGCAGACATGAAATTACTACATAGGTGAGCCAGCACAGTGACTGCTGTTACCCCCAAACAGTGGGTGACTCAGGGGTTCACCCACGATGCCAGTGCTTCAATGGAAATGTGGAGAATTATAGCTCAAAGGAGGCCTGCAAGATGGGGGTAACCATAGAACATTTTCACCTGAGTGTACCAGTAGTGACTGCAGGACACATCTTGCTGGTGTCCTGTTATGCATCCTCACAATTCACTAACAGGGTCCCTTACCACCTCTGCTGCACAGGTAAGTACCCATAAAGATATGTAATGTCGACTGCAATAGAGACTTCCAGCCTTTTATGTAAACATCAAAATTGATTTTATTTCACAGGTATTTCCGGCTTAAAGATCACGCTTCATACTCCCAATAGAATAAACTGAGATGGGGGTAGAAAGAACACATTTTTCAAACAGTAGCAATAATTTTTAAAGGGAGTGAAATGGTGAAAATCAGCTAATCGTAATTGAATTACTAATGATTTCAGATTAGATTGAAGTAGCCATGAGGATCTGGGTTTCATCTGAATCATTTTGCCCTTTTTAAATTGCTGATTGTGAATGATTATGGGTGGTGGTGATGGTGAATTCCCTCCATTTTCTACATGAAATTTAAACACGTTTCTAAATCCTCTATAGTGACAGTGCATCACCATCTTCATTGCTTTTCACTTCATAAGTTTTTGAGTAACACTCCATCTCATCAATATCTTCTTCACGGAGCTGTCAAGCTTTCACAGTTTTTGAGCAAGCAAAATATTTTGCAGAGGGCATCACAGGTGCAGAGTTGGGAATAATGTGGCACAGAAAAGTCTGCATTGATTATTACTGCAATTTTGTCTGCCAGCATTCAACACTACTTTGTTACAACCTCAGAGGGTGAGTGATGACAGCAAGTGCTCAGAAGCTTCCAGAAGCACTGTAACATCTTTTATATGATTCTAAGCAATGTCAGACGTGTTATTCTGTTAAAAAAAAAAGATAATATTGATTGATGTCAATATGGAATTTCATCAAAGGAAAAGCAAAGTTGTGAACCATTGCTGAATTGCTGGACAGCTCCTTCATCTTTGCCAGATAGTCCATAAATCAAACACTTGAATATTAGACCTTGGGTCTGCCTTCCCCAACCTTGGTCTCCACAGATATTTTGCCTACGAATCCCAACATTCTCAGCCACCACGGCCAGTGATCAAGGATGATGAGAATTACAATGACCCATCTGGAAGGATGCAAGTTGGAGAAAGTTGAATTGTGGATAATAGGTTCATGGATGGACTTGGCCATGTTGTTTAGATAGCACACTTGCAATTAAAGCATTCTCTTTTACCAGTAGTTATAATAACAAAGTTGTTTCCAGTAGCACTCATATTTCTTCCTGTTTGATTCTCATCTTCAGTATTCAGTGTTCTCCTCTATTTACAATCCATGGTCTGGTTAGGGATACCAAAGCAGGCAGAAAGAGAAGGACATTACCATACCAGTATCTATATGTTCTCCACTCAGTCATAGAAACCCACTGGGTGATCTTGGGCACATCACACACTCTCAGCCTCAGAAAATCCCATGATAGGTTTTCCCAAGGGTTGCTACAAGTTTGACAGACAACAACAAGGGCAAAAGAGCGCAGCTTGCGCAGGGCCATCCAGTCGTGTTTCCATGGCTGAGCAGGATTTCAAATGGGGGTTTCCCAGACTCCTAGTCCTAAACTCAAACCGCTATATCACATTGACTCCCATTGGTTGATACTGAAAGATAAAATCTCAAATCAACATACTCCCAATCATTTTCCTTACTGATAATTTTCCATTTCATTATCTCATTCCATTACTTCCAGTTTTCAATGTTGAGGTTTTGATGGATTTTAGTTTATTTTAGTTTATTTTATTTTTAAATCCTTCATCTTGGGAAAGAAGCAACTAGTGGGGTGCAACAGGGTTCTTTCCTCAGTCCAGTGCTATTCAATGTCTTTATCAGTGACTTAGATGATGGCATAGAGAGCACACTTATCAAATTTGCAGATGACACCAAATTAGGAGGGGCAGCAAACACCCCAGAGGACAGGATCGGAATTCAAAATGACCTTAACAGATTCAAGAGCTGGGCCAAAACTAAAAATATGAAGTTCAACAGGGAGAAATGTAAGATACTACACTTGGGCAGGAAAAATGAAATGCATAGATATGGGAAGGGTGACAGACACCTGGCCTGACCACAGTACATGTGAAAAGTATCTAGGTGTCTTGAACCACAACAAAGCCATTGGTGCAACACATGTGTTCAGTGTACAATTGCATAAGTGAAGTTTTACAAGAGTAACCATTTCACAGGTCAAAATCCTATCATTAGTCCTGATGAGAGCAGAGGTGTTGAATCAATTCCATATACATAGACTCCCTATTCAACAATGAATTTAATATGAATCAATTCTAGGTGGGAGTAATCAACAGATTTCCTGCCATTCTTGGATGGTGTATAAACCTTTGTCAGTATCTTCAGTATACCACTTCATTCACTGGAACTGCAGAAATAGCCACTGTACATTTCTCATTACACAATAGGAGAATGAGGAGCACATGGATAGATAAACCATTAGTTGTACAATGGTGGTAATAAGGAGAAGTGTGGTATGGCACAGATAACATATAACCACATGTGAGTAGATTTACACTACACAGAAACAGCAAAGAATCTCAGCCATTATTTTCTTCTTAACAGAGGTGATGGAGCTTACTATTTTATGATGAAGCCATCCACATAATAATTGTGTGGTAACAAAGTCTGCTCCTTTTTGTTATTTTCTAACTTAGTGCTATGGTCCATAGGTGATTGTACCAAAGAGTCAATTATATGTTCTCAGTCTTCTAACACCTAAGTACTGACACCATGAGTCTACAGTGCACAGTCAAAGCAATTTGACAATTAAGGCACCTTAAGTGCTTTAGCTCCATCCATCCTGTGGAATCCTGGGATGTGTAATCTGGGGCGACACTCCGAGTTTTCTCCTGGACTGCTCTAGTTCACTCCCTTGAATTACAGCACTAAATCTTTCCAGCAGAGAATTCCAAGGACTTCACCAAAGTACAGATCCTAGGATTCTATCAGATGAAGCATGACAGTAAAAGTGGTCTCCAACTGCTGTAATGATGTAGTATGAATGCCACCCAAGGTCTAATTGCAGTTGAGTCTCCTTCAGCCACTCCAACTGAAATCGTTGGTGCCAATCTTAAACGTTAAAAGCAAGCTTTAAAAATAAATCTGTGAAGATATCACTTCAGACACATAGCCACAATATCATGGCTGCACTCCATCTCCCAATCCAACCTCCAAAATCCATCTCAGAAACTAGGCGGTCAAACCAAGGGATGGAGTTCTGCAGTGCTGGCATGATGATGTCTCCAGACCCCTCTGGTTGTAGCAATGATACCATGATTGTAAATCTGAATATGCAATTCCTATGGAATTCTGGGGTTTGTAGTTTGTTGAGGCCAAAGAGCTCTCTGGCTGAAAATTCTAAATGCCCCTCCTTAAACTGCAAACCCCAGGATTCCATAGAATGTTGAAAGTGAAATAATAGCACTATAAAAGTGTGGAACAGAAAGTATTGCACCCCCACACTAGTACTCTGCTTGAATTTAGTTTCTAGTTTTGCTGACATAAACATTGCCTTATAATTTTGAATTTCAGCTCTGTACAGCTTAGGAAGTTGTATGTTTTGTCTAAAGAAGAGAAGGAAATTGTTGAGCTATAAAATCCAGCATTTCTCATCATCAGCTGTTCTGGTGAGGGCTCCTGGAAGTCCAACATCTGCAGTGCATGCCATTTCCACCTCTGGATCAAAGCAATGGATAAGTCATTGAGTACATTTTTGATAAATCTTTGAGTGCCAGCCATCCTTTTATCTTCACCAATGAGGAACAACATTTCTTTAAACAAAGGAAATCCTGGCATATAGGGGTGTGTATAACCCATCTTGCATTCTCATCAGTGGTTCATTCGGTCTTCCATCTCCATCCTGAGGCTGCGTTCAACTGCAGATCCCATGCCCACCATAAACTCAATTTTTGCATTTTTCCCCTTACTCGACTCCTTTTTTGATACCACCTCTTCTGATAAAAAATTCTGGGAGACTTAATAGCACTCACACTTTTGTAGTCTTTTCATTGATCCTCCTACTATAGTTATTTCCAAATTATGCATTTTGTTTTCATTGACCAACATAGCTTCCATGTTTTACTCTTTGTGCATTTGCATGTTTCTTTATTGATTCATGCTTTTTGTCTGTTTATCCATTCTTTCATCAATTACTTAGCCTTGGCCATTAACTAAGACAGTTTTGTTGGCTGCCAGCAAATGTAGTCACTTTCAGACAGGCATCTGTGAAGTTGACCTTCTCGTTCTGTGAAATTGCTCCCTTTCCCAAACACTTGCATTGAACCTGCATAACCCTCACTGGAAAAGCAGCTAATGATGCTGGAAACTCTCCCAACCAAAGGCACAACACAGACAGAGCTTCTTTATAATTTGCTCTTCTATAGAACTGTTGCCAGTACTTTGGTCAGGGCTGGGACCAAATTTGGCTAGAGCTTTATTTACAAAAAATAGATAACAGCATCTCATTAGGTTGCATAAATTGCCTGGAAGCTGAATGCTTGAGTGATACTACTTCTCCAAGATCAAGACTTCAATCCTCTTCTACAGTTAACTTGTTGATTAAACTGATGAAAGATGAGCCTTCACTGTCAAAATCCCAATGATTTGGGGGCTCTCTGCAGTTGGGATGACCAATAGTATGCAAGCCCTACATTGGCAAGTCCATGGGGAATTCTTCTGCCCTTGGGAGTCTCTGAAGGGCCACATGGATGGTCAAGATAGCTGAAAGCAATGCAGAACAACCCCCCCCCCATGCAAGTGGCTATATCCGTATCTCCCATATCTCTCTATATGAACCTTATAGAGCTCTAAGATCTGCTGGGGAAGGCTTTCTTCGATCCTTCCACCATCCCAATCTCACTGGGTGAGGACATGGGAGAGAGCCTTCTCAGCAGCTGCTCCCACCCTGTGAAACTTTCTTCTGTAGGAAGCTAGGCTGGCCCCTTCCCTGCTTTCCTTTTGTAGACAAATAAAGCCATTTTTTTTTTAAGGAGGCCTTGAATGGGTCAGCAGGATTGCTTTTTATTTATTAGCCATTTTAAAAATGTATTGCAAGTTCAATGTATTGTAAGCTTATGCCTGTGTTTCACTTAGTGTACTGGTTTAGGAAGTAGGAATTGGGTAAATTTCAGCTGAAATATGAACCAAACAAATTTCTCCCACATACCAATTTGTAATCTATTACTTTTGACTATATGCTTGTGGATTGGTATAGCTCTCTTCACTGCCACAGTTGCAGTCAATCTGGTCCTCATCTTCATTCATCATGTCACAGTAACACTGATAAGATTTTCAATCCAGAGGGAATTGCACGTCTAAAACAGTGCATATTGAACAGACTGTGTGGGAAGAATGAAGACACAGAACCTTTCCTCTCGCAGAAAGCAGAGCTAGGTTTTGCAAGAAGTCACCCAGATGGCTCAGTCAAGTGAAAACCTATTACTTTCCAAGCAATGGAAACAACAGAGTGAAATTGAACTACATGCTTTTCGCTAAAAGCTTTGCTAGGCAAAGATGCTGTAACAGACAAAACATAGCGCATATAAACTTTGCCAAAAAAAAAAAGCGATCTCCCAACTTTTGCAGGCTTAACTTGCTGGATCTCCTTTGCCTCACATTGCACTGAGATGCAAGTGGATTCAACCTACAGGAAAGGAGATTTCATCTAAACATTGGGAAGAACTTCCTAAGGATGAGAGCCATTCAACAATAGAATATGCTGCCTCAGAGGGCGGTGGAGTCACCTTTGTTGGAGGTTTTTAAACAAGAGGCTAGATGGCCATTTGCTGGGGGTGCTTTGAGCATGTGTTCCTGCATGGCAGGGGGTTGGACTCAATGGACAATGTGGTCTCTTTCAATTCTATGATCCTATGATTCAATGAAATTGCTTAAGAACTTAGGTCATTCTTGGAAACAGTGGAGTTAGTGGGTCACAGAAGGTAGTGAATCTTCTCTAGGCTTTAGGTGAATTTTGAAAGATCTGTCCAAGGTGCTCAGTCTATTTTGATACTTAGAGTTCAGCACGTTAGATACTTATTTTAAAGTCAGGACTTACACCCATAGCAAATTCACCTCCTCTTTGGCATGTAGGCCATCAGTTTCAAAATACCATCTTTTTATTGATCTTAAAGTGAGGAAGAGACAAGAGCTGTGACATCCTGAAAACAAGATTACAAAAAAATATTGGATTGTGAAGATACAAATACAAGTTTCTCAAAATTTGCTGATTATGACTGATGTCTCTTGGGGAGCCCTAAGGAAGCACTGACAGTGAGACTATAGAGTAACAGAGAAACCCTGGGATATAGTAGCAGAGAGTTTGACTGAAATAATTTCTTTTTAAAGAAAAGGTGTCTGTAGGATATAACTCAGGAAAATGGTTATATCATTGGAAAAGATGAAAAAATGGACACACCAGAGGCCCATTTACACTAAAGGATTATAGCACTATTATTCCACTTTATGTGCCACGGTTCCATCCAATGGGATCCTGGGATTGACAATTTAGGGAGGGGCATTTAGAATACTCAGCCGGAGTGCCCCAGTGTACTCCAGTGCACCAAACTACAAACCCCAGGATTCTGTAGAATGAAGCCATGGCAGTTAAAGTGGAATAACAGCACTGTAATTCTGTAGTGTGAATGGGCCCTAGGAAGCCTGAATCAAAGCTGAAAGAGGCCAAACATTTTGCTTTGGGTCTGAAAAGAGAGAGTTGAAACTTATCTCCCTTCATCTTATCTTAAAGATAACACCCAACCCCAATTTTGGAGAGAGCATTTTGCCCCTTTGCCATTTCTCAATGTCTGTGAGAGGAACCAATGAGTTTTATGGGTTTTATTAGCAGGTGATCATACACCTCTGCACAGCATCTAGGTCTAGCTTAAAACTAACAGATAAAACATGGAACCATCTCCAATATTATGCCCAAAATTGCATATTTCCTAAAGGTAGACCAATCTCTTACCAACCAGCATAAATGACTGAGATGAAGTGGAGAGTATAATTTTCCCCCCTCTGAAATAAGAAATTCCAATATTCTCTTGGCAGACAGCAATTTTACTTTGCCCGTGGCAATCCTCATATATTCTCTGTTCTCTTAACGCTTCTTCAAGCTTTCAAACTTTTTATTAACATCTTTCACCTACAATGAAGCACAGGACACAGCAATAGTGCTTCTAAATCTTTGCTGTATCGTTATTTGATCACAGCCTGAATGAGAAGAGGTAATTTTAGGGAAATGTTTAGTAGGGTTGGACAAATAAGTCCATTGTGTCCCCATTCTACATTAGTTGCTGATTTTTTTTAAAAAAAAAAAAAAGAGGAAGAAATGCATATAAATATTTATGGGTATTTGCAATTTCAAAACTCTTTCTCTCAAAATATGCATTTCTAAGCATGTTTTTTATACTTTGGACTTGAAACTGGTCAGGAGTGCATACTTCTAATTCCAATGATTCCATTCCAATGATTCTCATTCCAATGAGGAGGCCTATTTTTTATTGTTTGCTGTCAAGTAGCCCATTTCCGCATTAAACTGCAAACCCCAGGATTCCATAGGATGTTGAAAGTGGAATACTAGCACTATAACAGTTTAGTGCGGAAAGGGTCATAGACTTTGGCTTATGGTGCCCCTATGAATGAGATATCTTGAAGATTTCTAATCATCAAGTGTTCTCCCCAGGACTTGCAAACTCAGGGCCATGATGTATTTAGCTATCAAAATCAGTCAAGACTCAACCCTGGTTACTATGTAGATGAGGTGCAGACAACAAATACCAGGTGCTGTAGGCTATACTTCATAGGAAGAAACTGGCAAAACCATCTCTGAGTATTCCTTATCTGAAAACCTCCATGAAATTCATAGGGTCTCCATCAGTTGATGCATGACTTGATGGCACATACACATACAGACACAGAAGCCAACAGCAGTGGTTTCTGTAAAAATTTTGGTCCACTTGAGGATGACTTTGAAAAACACAAGAGCAGACATCATTTCTCTTTTTTTCCCCTTCATTCTTCCCCCTCCCCCTTTTTTTTCTTGATGAGTTTTAGCAAGATGTCAGCATCTAGATTGAGGTAAGTAATAGTACCACTCCAGCAGACTGGAGGAGAGCAAATGTCATTCCCATCTTCAAGAAGGGAAAAAAGGGACCCAAATAATTATCACCCAGTCAGCAGGACATCAATACCAGGAAAGATCCTAGAGCAGATCATTAAACAGTCAGTTTGTAATTACTTAGTAAGCAATGCCGTAATTGCTAAAAGTCAACATAGATTTCTCAGAAATAAGTCATGCTACATTAATCTTATCTCTTTTTACGATAGGGTTATGAGCTTGATAAATTAAGGAAATGCTGTAGACATAGCATATCTTTATTTCAGTAAGGCCTTTGCCAAAGTTCCACATGATATTCGTGCAAAGAAGCTTATAAAATGCAGGCTGGGCAGGGCTACTATTAGGTGGATTTGTAATTGGTTGACTGACCGAACCCAAAGGGTGATCACCAATGGCTGGTTTTCATCCTGGAGAGAAGTGACCAGGGGGGTGCCACAGTGTTCTGTTCAATATCTTCATCAATGACTTGGATGAAGGAGTAGAGGGCATGCTGATCAAATTTGCAGATGACACCAAATTGGGAAAGGTTGCTAATACCCCAGAGGACAGGATCAAATTTCAAAATGACCTTGACAGATTGGAGATCTGGGCCAAAGCTAACAAAACTAATTTCAAGAGAGAGAAATGTAAGGTCCTACACTTAGGCAGAAAAAATGGAAGGCACAAATATAGGATGGGAGATGTGTGGCTGGATAGCAGTACATGTGAAAGGGATCTAGGAGTCTTGGTAGATTACAAGCTGAACATGAGTCAGCAGTGTGATGTGGCAGCCAAGAAAGCCAATGCAATTCTTGGTTGCATCAATAGGAGTATGGTGTGTAGATCGAGGGAGGAAATGGTACCACTCTATTCTGCTTTGGTTAGACCTCATTTGGAATACTGTGTCCCGTTCTGGGCACCTCAATTCAAGAAAGATATTGACAAGTTGGAACGTGTCCAAAGGAGGGCGACCAAAATGGTGAAGAGTCTGGAAGCCATGCCTTGTGAGGAGCAGCTTAGGGGGCTGGGTATGTAGTCTGCAGAAGAGAAGGTTAAGAGGGGACATGATAGCCATGTTTAAATATTTGAAAGGATGTCATGTACAAGAGGGAACAGGCTTGTTTTCCACTGCTCCAGAAACTAGGACAAGGAGCAATGGATTCAAACTACAGGAAAAGAGATTCCACCTGAACCTCAGAAAGAACTTCCTGATGGTCAGAGCTGTCAGGCAGAGGAATATGCTGCCCAAGAATGTGATGGAGTCTCCTTCTTTAGAAGTTTTTAAGCAGAACCTGGATCCCCATCTGTTGGGAGTGCTGTGATGTGTGTTCCTGCGTAGCAGGGGGTTGGACTGGATGGCCCCTGTGGTCTCTTCCAGCTCTATGATTCTATATCCTGGATTCATGCACCAGCAAGACAGCACATTTCTAATTCATCAAGAAAGGCTGGTATCTCTATACCCTTAAATAGTGAGTCCCCAGCCAAAGAACCTTTCTTTTATTCTTGTTGTGGTTGGTTACCTTGATTCCTTCCCTGGCATCCCTTGCTACTGGTTCCCTGTTTGGATGTCTTCACTGCTGCTATCCTCATCAAGATGTAGAAATGGTTATTTAGTTGGAGAAGTTCTGAATCCCTTTTGTATCATCTGTTTCTGACAGTGGTGTCTCCTCACTGTTACAGACCTCTTCATTTTCCTCAGCAATTTCTTCCTGTTGGTTCTACAGGATCGATTTTTCCCTGTACTCTATCCAGGAAGTTCTCATGCTCTCTGATGCACTGAAGGAACTCAACATAGAGGTGACATGAGTGGACCTTGTCTTCCAATTCAGCTACTAGTTTGCACTTGATGCAGGTTTAGCTGGTGTGGTTTTCTGGTAAGAAGACAAACATTGCTCATACATTTCAGCAGACAGCTGTAAATCCTTCTGCCTCCACCTCCACAGTTATTTCTCTCCTCTGCCTCCCTGTAATATTTATATGGGATATAACTGTACAAACTTCAGGAAAGGTTGATGGAGGGAAAGTATATAAAACTCTTTCCCAAAGCTCATTTCCTCATTTGCTGCATGAAAAGCATGCCGACTCACTTAATTTTGCTGCTTTTTTTTTGCTAACAGAGGCCATTTCTGCACTCAACAGTTTTAGTGCTGTTATTCCACTTTCAACTTCCTATGGAATCCTGGGATTTGCAGTTAAGGGGGGCCTCAAAGGCCCCTTGTTAAACTGCAAACTCCAGGATTCCATCGGATGTTGAAAGTGAAATAATAGCACTAGAACAGTCTAGTGAGGAAATGGCTAGAGACTTCAATAAATGCTGCCAGGATGAAGTATGCAGGGAAGATGCTACTCTCTCATAGCTTCGCAGAGTAGAGGCTAGATGATCCACAGAAAATAAGTCTCTGAATTCCTCACACATACTACTGACCCTACTGTGTCTCACTCACAAGAAATCTGTAGAACTACCTTCATGAAAAATTATCACGTCCAAATTAATGTGAGGTGATTGACCTCACATCCCATGATTAAATTTCCTTCCTTTGAAGAATCTCTCTCTCTCTCTCTCTCTCGGATCAACAGCTTACCAAAGAAATTTCACCAGACAAGCAGAGAGTTCTAACCTTACGTGCAGAGAATAATTTCTTGGATCACTTTTCTCAAATTGCTCTGTTGCTTCAGACTGCAGTGGACTTGTCAGATATGTCATGCTCATTATGATACTTGATATCTCACCTTCTTTCAGTACTTTTAAAGTTCCACACAAATCTTTCCTCAGTCACAAATGAGTTTATAGTTACTCACCTACACTTCTGAAGCTCCACATTTTAGTTTTTTTTTCATTCATTTGGAGTCTGCTTTGCCCAGACGTCAGGTAAATGAGATCTTTTGCTGTTTGAAAAAATAAATTGGAAGACAGGGAAAAGAGAGGGAAATGCTACTGCAGCAGCTGCACCAATGTTAATAGCAATGGTTGTTCCACTCCCACATTGCCACAGACCCACTTTTCATGCAGGGATGTTTGACATCCTTATACTGCCTGTGTGGGAGACGGGACATGCCAGGACATGTAAGCCCATTCCATCAAGACTTCTTTTTGAGTTCTCTACTAACTCTCCCAAACTTGCTTCTAGCTCAGTCTTTGACTAGTAACTATAACAGACCACATACAGTGGCCCCTCCACTTTCATGGGAGTTCAAGGTACAGAATCTTCACAAAAGTGGGAAAATCATGAAGAACTCCCCTGATTCTCTCTCTCCCATTCCCTTCTGGGGATTCCCCCCTTCCCTTGCCTTTTGCCTTGGCACATGTTCTTTGTACTGAGGCCAAAGGCAAAGGAATGAGAGGGGGAGCATTGGGGGTGTAAATGGAGAGTGTTGCGTGTCTTCCCCCATTCCCTTGCCTTTTGCCCAGGTGTGCTTGCTATCCTTCTCCCTGCCTGGCAGAACTCAAGGGAATGGGAGGAGCTGTCCATGCTTGGTCTGGGCTGGCAGCCAGGAAAAGCTGATAATACAAGAAGAAGCTCAAGAAGCTCAGGTAGTTAAGCAATTAGTCGGTTTACTTTAGGAAGAAAACAACCTTGCAAATGAGAAGCATATAACAATCCCAGCAATGTCCATAAATCAATGGCAGGCAACATAAACACGGGTCAAAATGGCAGAATAACACGGAAGGGAAGCAAACAGAAGCATGCATGGGAGAAATGGCCAGTTGATTGCTGACATAGGCTAGAGGAGAAAGGCTCAGTTCTTATAGGCTCCAGGGTCAGCCCAGCTGGTGCCTGATTAATTGGTGCTTGGCGTAAATTCACTGGGAGCGATGCAGGAGACCTTTTGGTGTCTACCCTAGGTGAAGGTAGGTACAGATGGATAATTCTCTGTGTCAGAGTGAACAGGGCTCCCTGCTGGGGCTGACACTTCTGTCCCTTTCTGCTCTGCAGGTTCTGCTGTAGCAGTCTCTGTGCCAGGGCTCAGAGCAGGTTCTGCTGCCTCAGACTCTGAGTCTGAGTCTAGATCCTGGAAGTCCATGACAGGAGGAGAATTGAGGGAAAGGCACACATGTGCATCATAAATAATCAAATTCATGAAAGTCAAACCCACAAATGTGGAGAGAGGACTGTAGAACTTTTTTAAAAAAAATTCCTGATTGGATTCTTTTTTTAAAAAAAAAATGATTACAGTCTTGTTCTCCAACCTTTCTCTGGTTGGTTGTAGAGCTCATGAAATAATTGGATTAGGGCAATACCAGTTAAATAGTTGGTTACTTGCCAGCATAGTGCAGAAAACAAGCAAATCTGAATTCAATGAGTACCGGTGGGATGCCATTTCATACCCTTCAACTGTCCTGATTTGGTAAGGATGCTTCCAGTTAATCCCCTATCATCATACTTTTCAGCTTATATTAAAATATCCCAGTTTCTCTCTCCTCCTTCCACTTTCCCCCTTAGTCCTCAGCTTACTTCAAGCACTGCTAACTGAGTTCAAAGAGCAGAAGTAGTTGTACTCAGTTAACTTGGGGAGGGGGAGAATAGAAGGGAACAGAACCTTGCCCTTCCCTGAAGCAAAAACAAACTGCTGCAGCCTCTCCTGACTTGTCTGTCCTTCCTTATTAATAACTTTTTCCACATTCTGATGTTGCCTGCACACTTGTGTCCCAGTTTTCTCCTGTAAACTGTTGGAGAGTGTCAAAAACAAAACCAGGGAGATCTCTGGAGCAAGCCAGGGCTATGACACTCAAGATTTGCTACATTTCCACCTTCTTAGAGAATACAGAAAAATCTTCTACACTTTTGTCCCCCACTGGCTTCCTCTCCCAGTTTATCTCCCACTATTGCCTTCCCTAAATCCATACCCTTTCAGAGATAGGGCAAAACATGGATTTATTTATCCAATGACTGTGTTATTTGTGGTAGCATGTACAGTCCAGTCCCAAGCAAAGACACTCTATTTAGACAGGTCTTATAAAAATATAAACCATTCTTCATTTAATAAACTGTCAGGGTAAAAGGTAGTTGGTAGAGTAAGGATTAGCAACCAGCACAACATGGGTATATGTAAACTAGCCAACACTTTCTTTTCTCTCTCACACGCACACACACACACTCTCAGATGGATGTTTCACTCTCTCTCAGCTCCAAGCACTCTCTCTGACTAGAGCCTCAGCTCCCAGCTCTCTCTGTTCTTCTTCACCCTAACACTCTCTGCTTCAGTTAAATTTCAGTTACTCCATCCTCCCCCCATCTAACCCCTTCCTCTGGCTAGCCTGGGTTCCAATTCTAACAGCCAATCACTTTTAAACACTCTCAGTTTCTAAGGTGGCTCTGTTGCTAAGCCCCCCCTTTAGGAGTCATCACAGAGCCCATTCCATTTTGGGTGAAGGGTAACAGTTTGGACTGCCCTATATAGTTATGTAGCACTTAGGTTCTGGGAAGGAATAGTCATTGGGGCCTGTCTAGGCCTTGTTCCCCTTTAAATCTCAGGGATTTGGAGGAGTTCTCTGGGACAGCTTTCCCCATTGAACTGAAGGCCAGTCAGAGATAGACCCAAAGTATTCAGACTATCACCAGGGCCTTGAGGGTGTTCATCCAGTTACATAGAAGGAGGAGAGTAGAAAGGACCCTCCTGTCATGGGCCTGGAGTCAGCTTCTCCAAGTGAACAGCAGCCTCAAAGTAAGAAAGGAAACACTAGCCAGAAGCTAGTCAGGCTGGGATGACAGCCAGCTGGCTCCAGCTTTCTTAAAGAAAGCGGGGGGGGGGGGGTGGCCTGATGCAAGAAACAACTCATGTGTTTGCCAGCCCTTGCAACAGATTCTTTGCTCACTATCTGCCCAGATTCTCTGACCTTCAGATTGTCTGACCTTGATGCCCACTGGATGGCTGAACTCTTGGACCAACTTTTTTATATATAAATTATTTTTACTGAAATAGAGTGAAAAAGAGAACAAAAAATACATGAGGGAAGACACAAAGTTTCATAAAATACATGATAGGTATCCACATCATACATAATGACTTTTAATAACATTACACTAAACATAAAAGCAATTATTCTACCTAACATGTAAACTTGCCTATTTAGACAGATGTACTGTAAAAAATGAACAAAAACAACAACAACTTGGAATCTACATGTACAACAAACAAATAACATTAAGAGGACCTCCACCTCTGTTAACAAAACAGCTCGGTATTGCCATTCTTAGCAAACCACCCTCCAAACAAAAATTGGACAAATGTGATTCTTTAAAACTCTTGGACCAACTCTTGACCATGCTTCTACTGCACCCTGAAAGGCAAGCTCTATTAAACTGCTAAGCAGTATCAGTTTGTCTGCTGAACAGCCTCCTGCTTGCTCTGCACTCTATTTCCTGGCAACAGACAGCTGGCACTTACGACAACTGGACTGGACAACACGTTTACCATTGCATTGACTCACCATTCACCTGTTGATTTAATGAGTCTGCTACAGCTGGGACTAACCAACAATATTCCAGACATAAGATGAAAGGTATAAAGGAACAATGCATAAGATCTACTCTATTGGTGGTCCTTCATGTCTTCTAGACATTGTAGAAAATAATGTACAAGGATGCTGCTCCAGAACACCTTTCAATCTGAAATTTTTCCTGTCTTCATTTACCAATGAGACAAAGACTATATGCACTTCGTGCACCAGAATCTGTATATTATCAGTTGGCTATGAGCATACCCAGTGTGCACATTTGAAAAGTATGCATAGAAAATACAAGGAAAAACAAATTAAATGTGTGGGATTGTTACCCTGTTTACTGGGGGTCCCGCGAGGGACTCCAAACATGCTCAAATAATGGTGGGGAAAATTAGCTCAGAGCACAAGTTAGCAAAACAAGAGGCAGGGCAACGCAGTGGAATCTTTAAACCCAGTGTCTACGGGGTCAGGCCGAGTCACGAAGCACACCAAAGTTGAAATAATGACTGTGATTTTATTAAATACAGGCAAACAGTGTATGCAACACACTCATGCAAGTAACTATAGAAAATAAAGGTAGTAGCGGTATAGAGGAATTTTTGAGAGAGATTTGTTGAATTGGGAGATACGCCACCTGTCCAAAGCCCGGGGTAGATCACAGCAGAGGTCCGTAATTGCGTAGTCTTGAACTGAGACTGAGGGGAAAGCTCGGCGGATGCAGCGGCAGCAAGGCAGGATGGAAGTTCAGAGTGATCTGAGGAAGATCTTGGAACTGGGGATTCTTATAGGGAAAATATGACCGTAGGCTAGTCTGTACTTTGGGAAGAACAATGAGGTTTGGGTGCGAGACAATGTCTTCGAAAGGTCAGAATTTAGCATGATTGAATTAAGTCCGAATCGACAATGGAATGGCCAGTATGCAGATGCAGCGTGCTTGACAGTCAAGCGTCTACCTCGTTAAGTTGCCTGCTCGGGGCAGGGAGTTCTTTGTATTAGCGTGCATCTTTAATGAGGTGTTTGTCTAGGGAGGTCTCCTAAAGCAAAGATCTGGCTGAGTCTGGCCTGCCTGGGTGGAGAAAGGAATGTTCAGCAATCAATGGCCATGCCTAGTTCTGTGCTTGTTCGGGGGCCTCACAAACACTTGGCCGAGGGTGGCAAAATGGGGCCGAATTGTAGTAACAAAACGATATCTAATATCTTCCAAAGTAAGGGTAGTAAATGGTAATAACAGGATGGCACAGCCTAAACATGCTTCAATCAATGCGGGAATGTGTGCAAATAAGAACTACAATTTTAGAAATGTGCACATGCACACACACACATTTCCCCAAAAAATGTCAAACTTTGAAATGGAAAAAAGACAGGCAGACATGGACCAAGTGTGGTGATTGGAAAAGAAGTACATCTCTATATTTAGACTTGAGAGATATGTACATCCCTAAGGGAAGCTATTCAAGAGCTAATATTTCAGGGGTTTTCAAGTTTTCTGCTTTCATTGAACTAGGAATGAGCAAGGTTTAATTTATTAAAATGGTTTTCCACAGTATCTCAAGCCCTGAAGGCAGTTTGGGTCATCCTTCAAATCAATTAAATAGAGAAAAGAGGTGGGGGACAGAAAAATTAGCAGGATGGGAATGGTACTACATGAATGAATTACCATCACTCTTTCCAGAACATTTGAGGTTGCTTTTATAAATAATAAATATAATGGCATACTAATGTCCTCCATAACTGTACCATCCTCCTTTATTTCTTTATTTTATGTACAATCACTTTCCATTTTCTTTCTCTGAGAGATACTCTCAGGACGTGCTTCCCTTGTGCGCAACTACTCCAAGGTGTCATGCCCTTGCCCCAGGACCCAGACAGGTCCCTTCCCAGCAGCCACACCCCCAGAAACATGAAAAGGCAGTACTTATGGCAGCCAGTGCAGGAGGTAAAGGGAGAGCGCAGGCTTCTGGCAGTGCTTATATGGGAAGGGCTCGTTCATTAGGGTACAGCTGGCCAGGATGCTGAGGTTATATAATCAGAGCTTTCAACAACAGAAGGTTGTTGGAAACTACTGACGCTATTGGTGGTGACAGTCGTGGTGATTCTTTATCCTCTACCTGTGTGCTTTGGATCTTGGACCTCAACACTTTACTCGGATATTGGTTTGGCTTTTGGACTATTCCTTTTCCGGAGTGTTGTTGTGGCTTACTGAGTGTTTACTTCAGTCCCGAGGCTGTTTTTATGGAGCTGCTGTTATCTAGCTAATTAGGCAGCTGAGGAATCTTGGCTGGCTGCCAAGGCCAGGACACAAGACATGGACCACTGAATGACAGGTGGTAGATTTTTTAACCATGTACCTTTGAATGAACCTCTTATACTTGAGTCTCCAGATGTTGTTGGACCTTAGCTCCAATAGTCCCAGTCAGCATGCCCAATGGTCATAGCTTCTGGGAGATATAGTCCAACAACATGTGCAGACCCAAGGCTGAAATCCACTATCTTGGACTGAGTTAAACTTCTGGGCAGGAAGATGCATAAGAAAGCCTGGAAAATTGTGTCCTGTTGTGTGCATCTCAGTTCAAAAAAGTGTGTTGACAAGCTGGAACATGTTCAGAGGGGGCAACCAAGATGATCAAAGGTCTGGAAACCAAGCCCTATAAAAAAAATTACTTAGGGAGCTGCATATTTTTAGCTGAGAGAAGAAAAGATTGAGGCAATATGACAGACATATCTAGATATATAAATGGCTATCGCATAGAAAATGGACCAAGCTTATTTTCTCATGCTACAGAGACTCAAACACAAAACAATGTATTCAAATTATAAGAAAAAAAGAAGATTCTGCCTAATCATTAGGAGAACTTCTGAATGTAAGGCCCATTCCACAGGTTAGCGGATCCCAGCAGCGTCCCGTGGGGATCCTGATAGAGGCTGTCCCAGGAGGAGAGAGCAACAGTTGCAGTTCCCTCTGCATCAGCTGCCTGTGCGAATGGAGGAGGCATGATGGCTTTGCCTCTTCCTTCTGCAGTGCAGCTGGGCACTGTCCCAGACTGTGCTGGGGCAGGAAGCATGGCCATTGCACTCCCTGGCCCTCCTCAGCTCAAGTAAGTGTGGGATGGTGATAGGAAGGCATGATTGCTGGTCATTGATGGGAAGAATACATCAATGATTTGCTGTGTGATTGTGTCACCTGGGGATGGGAGGACAATGGAACATCAATGATGTCATGCAGAACTGTTGTCCAGGTCCTATACTTCTCTCATGCCTAATGTGGGACACTAACATTCTGTGGAAAGGCCTGAGAGTGGTTCAGTTGTGGATTAGACTGCCTCAGAACTAGATGAACTGTCTTTCTTTTGAGGTCTTTTAATAAAGACTGGATGGCCATCCTTCATGAGTGCTTTAGTTGTGCATTCTTGCATGGCAGGAGGTTAGGCAAGATGGTTCTCATGGATCCTTCCAGCCCTTCCTTAGGATTGTATGATTCTAAGACTTGTATTCCAGTTGAACCAATCTTTAACACCACTATTTTCTTGAGCTCAGGTATCTCTCTCTATCTCAGGTTTTTCTTCCAGCCTGTCTTCTAGTTTGCCTTTCCATCTTGACTTGGTTTTCAGTCTTAACTACTGGCTGAGCCAAGAACTTCTGATTTCCAACTGCTGGTTCAACTATTGCCCCTGTCCCAGAAGTGACATACACTTAACTCATAAGGGTCTCACCAATATGACTTGTCTTGATGTGAAAGAACACCCCTAACATTCTCCTATGGCTTTGCACTGTGAAGAAAGACTGGTGTAGCTGAAGAAGATGAATTTCAATAGTTTGCATCCAGCATCACTGATCTTCTCATTTGCATTTTCATTGACTAATAAGATCCAGAAATGGTTTTATTCTAACCTTGCCAAGAGCTCTTGGTCAGCTGGGAAATACCGTTTATTAGTATATCTGAAGCCTGAGAATGGGAAACTTAAATGAAAAATGACACTGTTAATGTCCTCAAGAAATAGGCTGACAGTATTAATGCTCATCAGAATAAGAAACATCAGTCTTCAGTGTAATTCATTTCTGAAATGTGCATACATTTAAAAAAAAAACACAGTTGGCATTTTCTCTGCAGTTTGAACCTTTGAAACTTAAATATGAAAATGCTGGGGAAGATGAGCAATGCTTGCTGTATGCTCACACAGTGGGGTTTAAAAGAGCTGTCAAAGTTTGTACCAAGTGCATTTCTCATGGCTGAAGTTTCAGCTTCAGTCAACATTCTCCATCTCCTACACCATGATAGAAATGTGCACTTGCTCATTAATGCAAAACAGTGGAAAGAAAATATATGTATTTTTAAATGATCATTCAGGCTAATGCAGCATTTTCCTTCCCCCTGCAAAGTAATTTAGACCAAGAAATACAATTTAAATCCTATGTGGTGCTGTGCTCCAAGACACCAATAGATTAAAGTGGTGAGGTTTTGCCTCTGGATATAAATCTATGCCACTCTCTTTCAAGAAGACTTTTGGAAGACATCATTTTTGTTGTAAACTGAGCGTGAATCTTCTAATGAATGGTGGTTGATGGGTTTCACAACCCTGAGGTGAACTCTACTCTCAATTTTAGTTTGAATTTTAAAGGGTTCATTCAAGGTACTGAATGCTATCGCCCAGAACTGGTTCACCACCCTTGATAGGTACATTAAAGTTCAGAGTAAAACCCATAGCAGATTCATCATCCCACAGGTATAGGAACTACCAGCCACCATGTCTTCTGATGTGACATATTGTGACAATATTCTCTCTAGAAGGCCTTAATCTGACATCCCTTCAGTGAGCCATGAATACCCGTATGCAGCCATGTGTCTCAGCAGCAATAGCCAGCCCCTATGAAAAACAGCAACATTGTGTGACACATGTCAATGACTGGGTGCCACCACGCAATGCATGATGCACAGCCACAGTGCAAAGTATAGGATACTCAACTGCAATCAGAGATCACTTTACAAAGTATAGAATGCACAACAGTAATGCAAAGTATAGGAGGCACAACTTGGAAATGCACAACTTGAAAAAACAGGAAAAGATGTATATGTAGTCTGTTCAACTCTGCTTTTGCTTTTATCAGTATAATATGTACATAGGACAGTGGTGAGTTTTTGGACCTATATGTGTAACATGACTTATGCATGTGTATGTTCCTACATTACCCCAAAAGGTGGGGGACCCTGAGGTCCTCCAGCAGTACTTGCGTCTCTGTGAAAAGGTGGGGAATTATTAGCTCAAAAAGAGAGGCCTGTGAGAGGTGGAGTAACCTTACAGGATCTTTTCACCTTTGTATACCAGTACGAACTATAAGACACCAGTTGGAAATCAAAAATAATGTCTTTACTGGGGGAAATTCACACACATGCAAAAAGTCTCATGAACCATACAAGACTAGCAAAGGTAAAGAAGAGAAATGTTGGATAGTGAGAGTTTTGGGTGAAGTGGATGATAGTTGCCATACGTGAAGCAGCAGAGGATCAAAGTGAGCTGTCTCAGACTGGGGGATCCTGAGGGCAGTACAATGAACTGGAATCTGGGGGCCCTCATGCAGCATAGCACACTATGTGGGGCTGAGCCAAGGTTTAAAAATTCTTTTTGTGCCCTGAGGGAAACGTGTGAATTGCTCTCTGCTAAGGCCAACAAAGGGGTTTTCTAGGTACTGATTGCCTTTGTGGACAAAGCATCAAAGGAAATCACTATGACTGGAGAGGGGAGGGAACAAACGGACAATTTCTGTGGGAAAAGGTAATAGGATGTCAGCTTTTGGATGCTCCTGCTAGCAGCTTCATTCACTATTGTCTCTTAGGCTCGGGTACTTTAGACAGCCATCTAAAACTCATCCCGTTGAGTTTTCTGATTGAGCCTCCTAAACTTATGAGCTAGCCACGCTAAGGTCTTTTGTCCTAGCTCCAGGAAGCTTCCAGTTAGAATCCTTTTAGTTTCCACACAACTTTCTGCCATAAGTGCAAGTTACATTTGCTTCATGCCAATTAAACAATATTTATAGCCAATTATACTATATCCAAGATTGGGGGGTGTACAACATGGTAACACCTAAGTGAATTCTAACCACTGTGTGTGTGTGTGTGTGTGTGTGTGTATGTGTGTGTGTGTGAATGAATCATGATCTGTTTGATACAATCAAATTTAAACTATGTTTGCAGACATGATTCTCATCTAAAGATGAGGGAAATGATGAAAAAATTTCAAGCACAGCCAAGTAGTGGTGAATTTCAGGATTATTCAGCTACAGTGTGTGCATGCTTCCCTAATATTGGTGCCTTCCAGAATTTGGTGACTACAACTTTTATCACCCCTAATCAGCACAAATTATGGTCAAGAATGACAGAGTTCTAATCCGAAAAAAAATCTGCATAAATTTATCTTTTGAGTGTCGGGGAATACAGCACTCAAGAGTAGTGTATGCAAAAAGGACCTTGGGATTATTGTTGGTCATAAATTGAACATGAGCCAGCAGAGTGATGCAGCAGCGAAGGTGAATGCTGTTTCAGCCTGCATTAACAGAAGCATAGTTTCCAAGTAGAGTGCCCCTATATTCTGTGCTGGTCAGACCTTATCTGGAGTACTGTGTTCATTTCTGCATGCCTCAGTTTAAAAAGGATATAGAGAAGCTGGAAAAGGGCAACAAGGATGATAAAAGGCATGGAAAACAAATAAAACCTATGAAGAAGGATGAAGGAGCTGGGCATGTTTAGCTTGTTAAAGATTAGACTGAGGGGGTAATATGTTTGCCCTCAAGGGCTATCATAGATAGGAGGGGGCAGAGAGTAGGACCAGATGGTTTGAAGCTGCAGAAAGGTAGAGTTCAACTGAACATTAGAAGGAACTTCTTGAAAGGGAGAGTGGTTTGGTAATGGAACAAATTACTTAAAGAGGTCATGGGATCTCTTTCCTCCCTCTGCAGCACTCAAAGCCCCCTCCCTGACTTACTGTGAAGCTCTTGAAGCTGCTCAGTATGGCCAAGATGGGCTCTCCAGCAAACAGGCAGGGTTGGAGAAGTGTCTGGCTACCACTCCATACCCAGATACACAGTGATGATATCAGCACTGAGATCGGCCAGGGTTCTCTGGTGGTTTCAATGCTGCTGTCATCATTTTGCATCTAGCTGTGGGGACACAGCCAGTCACATTTCTGATCTGGCCTGCTTACCATGAAGTATGGAATGGTCATGTGGGTTAGCATCACAGTAAACTGAGAGAAGGTTATACAGCTCAGAGTAGCACAGGTCCACATGTGGATATTTACACCATGTTGAGGGGATGGTGGATTGACGCCCATGAGTACAATGTTATGCTCTGTCCCCTTGAAGTAAGATCTTAGCCATCACCTTTCCAAGCTCAGGCATTTATATTTTCATCTGCACAGTTGCAAGTAAATAACTTTTATGTTTTCCCAGGCATTTCAGGAACCATTTTCATGCTCTTAAATCTTTCTACCTTTCTGTCCTTGTAGCTTGTTTTACTTTTGGTTTTATTACATGCCGCTGCTGGTTTTATCTTGCTTTTATCTTGATCTTCTTTATTATCATCACTGATCTATTGTATTTCGTGGCCTAAATTCACCGGCTAGTCGTAAACAGAGCAGCTTTCCTAAATCAGTCAACTTTAAGTATTGACTTCCCAAGTTCCCGCTAATTCAATATATTTAATTTCATCTACCAGGGGCTAACAATGGATTTAGGTTTACGTTTTTGATTACTTCTCTTCCCATAGAATGCTGGTTATTGGGCAGTTTAAAATAGTAATAAATCAAGAAAATAGTGTCTGGACTAGCAGGTGGGGATGGGTAAATTAGTTTATTTGCAGTCTCTACCATTTCTACATGACCTTACTTTTTAAAAAAAAAAAAATAGCTGCACAAGTGTTCATTTCAAATATGTATTTAAAATTCCTATTTTCCTCACATCCTCTTTGTGGACTTCACAGAGGCATCCATTCAGCTATTGTGGGAAAAAGGATGCTGAACTACTTAGGCATTTGATCTCAGTTCAGGTCTTCTTGTTAAGAGACGAGTAGGCAGTTGCCAGATTTCCGCTCTCTGAACTCCATTAGAATCCCTGCTTTGAAATTATGGCTTACATTTTCAACATGGATGTGTTTTCCTTTGTTTTGTTTTGTTTTTAAACAAAGAATCATAGAGTTGGAAGAAGCCACAAAAGCCATCCACTCCAACCCATTCTACCCTGCCAGAATACACCATCAAAGCACTCCTGACAGATGGCCATTCAGCCTCTGTTTAAAAAATTTCCAAAGAAGGAGACACCACCACACTTCCAGGCAGTGTATTCTGCTGTTAAACTGCTCTTATCATAGAATCATAGAGTTGGAAGAGACCACATGGACCATCGAGTCCAACCCCCTGCTATGTAGGAACACCCATCAAAGCATTCCCAACAGATGGCCATCCAGCCTCTGCTTAAAAAACTCCAAAGAAGGAGACTCCACCACACTCCATGGAGGCAGCCTATTCCATTGCCAGACAGCTCTGACCATCAGGAAGTTCTTCCTGAGGTTCAGGTGGAATCTCCTTTCCTGCAGCTTGAATCCATTGCTCCTTGTTCTAGGCTCTGGAGCGGCAGAGAACAAGCCCAATCCTTCCTCAACATGACATCCCTTCAAATATTTAAAGATGGTTATCATGTCCCCTCTTAACCTTCTCTTCTGCAGACTAAACATCCCCGGCTCCCTAAGGCATTCTTCATAGGGCATGGCTTCCAGACCCTTCACCATTTTGGTGTCCCTCCTCTGGACATGTTCCAGCTTGTTGACATCCTTCTTGAATTCAGGTGCCCCGAACTGGACACAGTATTCCAAATGAGGCCTAACCAATGCAGAACAGAGAATTACCTCCCTCGATCTAGACACCATACTCCTATTGATGCAACCAAGAATCATGTTGGCTTTCTTGGCTGCCACATCACACTGATGACTCATGCTCAGTTTGTGATCTACCAAGACTTCTAGATCCCTTTCACACGTACTACTATCCAGCCACATGTCCCCCATCCTATATTTGTGCCTTCCATTTTTTATGGCTAAGTGTGGGACCTTACATTTCTCTCTGTTGAAATTCATTTTATTAGCTTTGGCCCAGCTCTCCAATCTGTCAAGGTCATTTTGAAATTTGATCCTGTCCTCTGGTGTATCAGCAACCCTTCCCAATTTGGTATCATCTGCAAATTTGATCAGCATGCCCTCCACTCCTTCATCCAAGTCATTGATGAAGATGTTGAATAGCACTGGGCCCAAGACAGAACCCTGTGGCACCCCACTAGTCACTTCTCTCCAGGATGAAAAGCAGTCATTGGTGATCACCCTTTGGGTTAGGTCAGTCAACCAATTACAAATCCACCTAACAGTAGCCCTGCCCAGCCCCCATTTTATAAGCTTCTTTGCACGAATGTCATGTGGAACTTTGTCAAAGGCCTTACTGAGGTCAAGATATGCTATGTCTACAGCATTCCCTTCATTTATCAAGCCTGTAACCCTATCATAAAAAGAGATAAGATTAGTCTGGCATGACTTATTTCTGAAAAAGCCATGCTGGCTTTTAGTGATTATGGCATTGTTTTCTAAGTAATTACAAACTGACTGTTTAATGATCTGCTCTGGGATCTTTCCTGGAATTGATGTCAGGCTGACTGGGCGATAATTATTAGGGTCTTCTTTTTTCCGTTTCTTGAAGATGGGGACCACATTTGCCCTCCACCAGTCTGCTGGGACTTCTCTTGTTCTCCAAAAGTTAAAGATTATTGCAAGTGGTTCAGAAATTACTTCTGCCAGCTATTTTAATATCCTTGGATGTAATTCGTCTGGCCCTGTGGACTTGAATTCATCTAGTTTAGCCAGATATTCCTGTACTACTTCTCTACTTATTCTGTGCTGCATTTCCCCACCCTTCCTCACCTGCTCCCCACAGCCCAGGTTGGGTACTTCTATCCTTCTGGGAGAAAACTGAGGCAAAGAAAGTATTGAGTAGTTCTGCCTTCTCTCTTCCCCCTGTTATTAATTGGTCACCTTCTCCACACAGTGATCCTATCATTTCCTTGTCTTCCCTTTTGCTGTGGACATATCTAAAAAAGCCATTTTTTATTGTTTTTGTTGTCTCTGGCAAGCCTGAGTTCATTCTGTGCTTTAGCTTTTCTGACCTTCTCCCTACATCTCCTGGCTATTTGCTTGAATTCCTCTTTAGTGGTTTCACCATTTTTCCATTTCCTGTACGTGTTTCTTTTAACGCTTAGTTCAGCTGAGAGTTCTTCAGTCAACCATTCCGGTTTCTTTAGACACCTGTCATTTTTCCTCCTTATTGGCACAGTTTTCAATTGTGCCTTCAGTATCTTATATTTAAGAAACTCCTATCTATCATGAACTCTTTTTTCTTTTAGTATTCTTTACCACGGGATTTCAGCAAGTAACTCCCTAAGTTTAGAGAAATCAGCTTTCTTAAAGTTTAGGATGCGTGTCTGGCTACACTTGGCTTCTCCTTCCCACTGAATGACAAACTCCAAAAGAGCATGGTCACTTCCTCCTAAGGATCCACCACCTCCACCTCATCAACTAGGTCATCCCTGTTGGTCAGGATCAGATCTAAAATAGCCGATTCCCTTATCGCCTCTTCCACCTTCTGGACCATGAAATTGTCTGCAAGGCAAGCGAGGAACCTGTTGGACCTTGCGGTCTTTGCAGAATTTGACTGCCAACAAATATCAGGATAATAAAATCTCCCATGAACACTGCATCTCTCCTTTTTGAATGTGTGGCCATCTGCTCCAGGAAGGCCTCATCCATGTCCTCAGGCTGGCCCAGAGGCCTGTACCAACCCCCCACAATCACATCCCTATTGCTTCTCACTCCCTTAACTCTTACCCAGATGCTTTCAAGGGTCCCTTATAATTAGAGATTGGGAGAGTTAAGGGATTGATTTAAGTGAAAACATCCTTGACATATAAAGCTACTCCTCCTCCTTTCATGTTTGGTCTATTTCTGCGAAATAGGTTATACCCCCTATCCTACATTCCAATCATGAGATTCATCCCACCCATCATAGAACTCACACCTGTCTATTGTCAGTCCCCACCGTTCCTACCTGTCAGCCCAGGTTGTAGACGTGAGAGAAGTTAACAGTAGCAGAGGACTTCCTCTGGTCCTTTCTATGGCCATTTCCATCCTACACTGTTATAGTGCTCTTATTCCACTTCCAACATCCTGTGGAATTCTGGGGTTTATAGTTTACTGAGGCCAAAGACATTCAGAGAATTCTGAATGGCCCTCCCTAAACTACAAACCCCAGAATTCCACAGAATGTTGAAAGTGGAATAATAGCACTATAACAATGTAATGTGGAAATGGACTTTGGTCTTGAGCACACTGGATATGTTTTACTGTGAAGACAAGAACAAAACTAAAGCCATGCTTGAATCAGACCAAAGGGCTGTCTTATTCACTGTTCTTTCACATACTGGCCAAGTGGCTGGCTATGGAAACTTTGCCAATTGAATGTATGACATGACATGACAGGAGTGGAACCGTGTCCTCCATCCCATGCTTATCAGTAACTGATATAAAGAGACACACTGCCTCTGACAAGGGAGGTGATATATCACCATTCTAACCAGTATCCATTGATAGTAGTATTGGTAAATTTTCAAGAAAACAAGAGACAGTTAAAATTAACGGCTGACAATTAGGGAGCAGCTATTAACAAGTCTGTGTTCCACCTAAATAGCTAATGAAAGTACTGATTTCAGTTAACTTCGATATGTATTTCTCTGTGAAATTATATTGTCGCATATTTCTGTCTTTATTAAGGTCTCATACCTCAAAAATACAGGGTTTTATTCCCATCTCATTCAATCTATAGAAAAGGAAAAACTTTCCAACTCTCAAACAAGGACATATCTTGTAATAAAGAATACCTGCCAATTCTATAAGGGACAAGATTTCCAAACCTCAGATAAGAAGCATCCCTAATTATAGAGAACATCTGTTAGTCCTATAAGGGACAAGCTTTCTGGCCCTCAAGTAAGGCACTCTCTAATTATAAGGGACCCTTGGCAACCACAATTGATAGCTTCTTCTTCCAACTAATCTTCCTTTTAATCTGCACAAACCTGGTTGCTTCCATGTCATGGAGGCAGTGAATCTACTTAAGTTTTAGGCTGAATTAAAGCTAACAGGGGTGGATCCCTAGCTGAAAAGTACAGAATCCACAAGTCATCCTTGCCCATGAATGTGTCCAGTCTCCTTGTAATTGATTTATTGGTTATTGTTCATTGATTTATTGTTTTCATTTAAAAATTGGCTTTCTCATTAGTGACTTATGCATGCATGGATTCCACTACAGAAGAGGTTGGGCATTTGTGACTGATAAGAAAATCTGCATTCAGCTAGAAGTTGCAGGAGCAGGGGTGCACATCTGGTGCCATTACAATTACACAATTACCGTGTACATTCTCCATGCAGCTGTTCCTTTCATGTTGCACATGGATGCCACATTTGTTTGCCCATCCAGCTGCACAGCGTTGCAATTCATTAATGCCAAGTCAGGAGCAGAAGAGATAAGATGAGAAATTTCAAACAGATCATCCTGCAATTCGCCTATTGCTGTGTTGCCTGGCAAAGTCATGCCCTGACTTTCCCAGTCCAGCAAGAATTGACTTACTTTTTGCTGAGGAAGATATCAGCCTTCAGGTTGAAGGAATTCAAGTCAATATTGTGTGCTTTATTAGGTCGATTACATTATGCTGGAGCAGAAACCAGAGCTGTTGTCAAAATGCTCACCTCAATTAAACCTGTTAAGACCTGAAAACCTTGAGGTCAGAGACTTCTTCTTTAGGTTATCCAGGCAACTCCGGAAAATTCTCTCCCTAATTGGAACTGTAAGAAAGCATTGGTCCTGATGACACTCATATAATTCTGCAAGAATTTCTTGCTCTGCCTTTTCTGTAACCTTACCTGAAGACTGAACACATTAGGCTGGGCTTGGGCTTGAATTAAACAGAAGACTTTTATAGACAGAGGACATTAAATAAGGATTTTGATGTATACATTCCAGATCTAGAGTCCAATTGCCCAACTGTTCTTGGTCATATAAGTCTGCTGAAGCTTTCAGTTGATTTTTACTAAGACTATTGTTCCCTGAAGGAACAAATTTCAAAGCTTCTGGTGCAGTAGAAGTAAAGGTAGAGTTGACCTTACTTGAAATCTCCTCCACAAATGTTCCTTTAGCTTCCACTGGCAGATAGTATTCCAGAATAGCCTTTTGCATGGATGCAGAGACAGATTCTTTAAATGTCCACTGTCTTCTCTAGGCTCTGGATACAACCATAATCACACGTTTTCCAAAAAGACTCCTCTTTCCTCAGAAGAGAAAAACAAACCCTTTCAGTTCTCAGAGCCTTGTTCTTCTCCTTCCTTTCTCCACAAATGGCTTAGGGACAGGGGGGCAAAGGGGGGCGATGTCCCCTTGGTGGCACTTCTTTGGGGGCATCTTTGCTTCTTTCCTGTCTTCCTGTACCATTGCCCCTCCCCGTGTGCTCTTGCCCCTCCCCACACGCTGTCACCTCTCCCCCCCGCCCCTCCCTTGCTCGTGCCAAGCTACACCACTGTTCTCCAACAACTTTGAATAGCAGGGTGGTAAGGGTAACAGGAGCCAGCATAGTGTAGTGGTTTGAGCATTGCACTAGGACCCTGGAGAACAGGATTTGATTCCTACTCAGCCCTGGAAACCCACTGGGCACATCACACACTCTCAGCCCTAGAAAACTCTGTGTGATAGATTTGCCTTAGAGTTGCCATAAGTCAGAAAAGATTCGAAGGCATCCAACAACCGCAAGAGTAATGAAACAGTTCATTCACAAATCCTCCTTAAGTGCCACTGTTGGCATAAACAATGCCAAAACGCTTTTCTGCATTCTTTTTAGAGCTTCTGACAGTACTCAAAAGTCCACCAGCAGAGCAGGCAAGCAAGTTCGCATGAGGACAGATAGCAAATGGCATATGTAAGAAAGCTCAGTTAATTCCTCCAAACAGAAAATAAGTTAGTTAAAATAAGTTAAAGTATCATATCCACAAGTGCAAAGTCTTGCTCACAGAAGACTTCTTCCACTCTTGCTGTGTTCCTGCTTGAATTAATAATCTTTAAATCTATGTGAAAAGTGGATAGGTAATTTGCATTTGCACCTTTGCATGTTTGATTTCTGTTTAATCATTTTTCCCGCTGAATCAATTGATTCGGTTAGGTATTGTGCTATTTGGTGGTAGTTATAGATTGAAGATATGTTTTTTCAAATATGGCAAGCAATTCCCTAGCAAAGCTCATGTAAGGTTGATAGCAATTTAAATACAGTTTTTCGTGCAGTAATTTTGCATCATCAGAGTTGGCAGAGGGGATGTTTTGAACGATGCCTGCTTCATAGCATGATTGATTGTGAATCAATTAACACAGAAATCTGTTTGGGAGGAGAAAAAACATTAAAATAAGTTTAAGTAGATGAAACAAATAAAGCAGAGCTTTTACAAGCTAGGCAAAATGGAACAGCTAGGCAAATTAAGAGGTTAAAAAACAGATACAACCTCATCAGAAGGTTCAGCTCTTCAGATCACATCCTATCATGCTGCCGCTATTTTCCAAATTCTCAGAACAGGTCAATTCATTAATGCACAGTTATTCCACAACCTTTTTAGCATAATGCTATATGCTGTCTCCTTGCCCTTTGCCATTGTTTCTGACCCTCTGGCAATTTGGTTTTACTTTTACGTTTTATCAAATTTCAAAGTTCCCATAAGATTGCATGCACACTGTCAGCTTCTTTCCAGATGGAACTGCTACAGTTCCGGTCTTGGTGATACTCGCAGCCTGAGTCTGCTGTTACAAGTAATGAAACAGAATGAAATCTGTTTCTTGTCTGAATGAAACCAATTAATAATGGTACCTTTGGGATAATCAACTGGAAACACATAATGACAGCTGGATTTCAGAAGTATTGGTGAGAAATACCACTGATTGTATGAATTACGGTGTTACCATGATAGAGCTGTGGAACAAGAGGCAGACCTTGACCGTTAACCAGTGTCTCCTCTCTGCTCATCTCATTAATCTGATTAAAACAAACTAAACTTCCTGGAGTCTTCCTTAAGTGTTTTGTCCAAACAGGAACTTCTAAATATACTGGAAAGTTTGACTTTATTTGCTAGCAACTCTAACTGAGCAAGGTTCTGCTGCAGATTTAGAATGCATAATTTTCCTTGCCAGAAATCTGTACAGTCTATCCCTTTTCATACAGCAACATGCCCTTGTGCTGAATAATTATTTTATTAGCACAGATTTTTACCATCTGCCACTGAAGGCAAACTGAAATTGTGATAATGATGTTAGCGACCTCCCACCTGTCTGGCAGATGCAGGATGTACAAGTATGAATGATTAGTTCTGGATGCAGAAATTATCTTTTATTTTCCAAGAACAGCTGAGAACTCCTTGTCCTTAGCCCAAGTAAAGAAACTTTTTCAATCTGAGTGCTATAGTTTTTCATGATTATGGGAGGGGCATGAAGATTGGCTAAGAGATTGAAAGTCAGTAGCAGTGTTGGAAGGTGATTGGGCATCACTGAGAGTGGGAGGTGTTATCCTAAAAGGTGGGGGACTTTGAGGTCCACCCACAATGCCAGCATCTCCTTAGAGTTTGGGGAATTATAGCTCAAAAGAGGTCTGTGAGAAGAGGGTAACAACAGGCTCTTTTCACCTGTGTATACCAGTACTAACTGCAGAAATGACTCCAGTTAAAGGTTAAACAGGGTATTTTATTTGAAATTATCAAGCACACAAGAAATCAGACATTCTCAAGAGCCATATAAGGCTATGGGAAAATGAGGCAAGAAAGGTTGGATAAAGAGAAATTGAGTGGAAAGGGTGACAGTTACCAATCCTGAAGCAGAAAGTCAAAGCAGAGTGGCTCAGACAGCTCATCTGGGGTAGCTCAAATGAACAAAGGTCTAAGCACCACATATTACTTCCAAGTACTACAATTTACTGGGGCTGGGGCTGTGGTTCAAATACCCTACTTCCTGCCCTGAAGGAGAATGCATGAACAAAGTGGTAACTGCTTTCTCACAAAGTTGAAAAAGGAGTCTGGAATGGGCTGATCGTCTTAACTAGGTGAGAAAATATTGATGGGAGTCCTGACAATCTCTTAATGTTTTGATCAGGTAATGTGAATGGGGAAGATCTCTGTAGGATATGCTCACAGTAGGGGTTCCTGCTTGCTTCACCTGGGCGGTGTCACCTGCTATTGTTATCGGGACTGCTCGCAACTTACAGCTTTTGAGAGCATTATCCCAAGCCCATCAGCATCGGACTTTCCTGCCTAATCGTCCCTGAACTTATGACCTGATCATGTCTGAGGTCATCCCAACCTAGCCTATACTTTCAGCCAGTGCACTTTCAAACATGTGTTCCAGTTAGGAAATACGTCCAATTATGAAAATAGTACATCCTCCAGAGTAGGGGTATATGGTGTGCTAACAGAGGAGTATTGGAAGGAAGAAGTGAGAGAGAGGATAAGAAGCCATATTCAGGTATTACATATCTCTAACATTCACAGATGGAAAGTGGAATACTTGTGGCTAACCAGCATCAGAGGGTAGTCAAGAGGGCAGAAGTTATTAATGAAGAAAAACACCAAAGCCAAGAGAAGCTGCAGCTGTTTCTTTTTGCCTGAGTCTAGAGGGAAAGGCAAGATTCCACTCCCTTCTCTCCTCTCCTCTCAATTCACTGAGTGTACCTTGAACTCAGTCTGCAGCAGTTGAAGAAAACTGAGGACAAAAGGGTAAAGAGAGAGGAGGAGAGAGAGACTGGGGCATTTTAGAAACTGAAAAACTAAGATGATAGAGGATTAATCAGAGCTGTCTCTGCCAAATTGGGACAGCTGAAGCCTACTCATCTTATTATCTTCAGTACTTATTGGAAAATTCTGGCATTCTCTCTCCCTCTTCCCTCTTGCTCTAGGGAATAGCTAGCACAGAGTTTCAATTTTCTTAGCATGTCAAAGCCTTTCGCCTTCCCACCTAAAACCTCAGTCTTGCTCTTTGTGTTATTTAAATTAATGGCTATGGTATCCAGACCATGTGACCCAGGATAGACCCTGGGGTCATTGGCCTTACATAAAAGACCATGCTTCCCTCTCTTCTCTCTCTTTCCCATTTTTGCTACTACTTCCTTCCTCTGACCATGCTTCACTTCTCCATCAAAAAGATGGTAAGTTCAGGACGAATCTACTGTCTTACCTAACCTTTTTGTTACCTACTTAAGATCTAGGCTCTCCAACGCATATGTAATTATAAAATGTATTAGTAAACTTTTCTAGGTTTGGTACCTGAAGATGGCTGCCTTGCTTTGCTTTCTAAGTCAGTCTCAGTACAGGGAAGCCACACAGAGACTGGGACATTTTTCTGCAACTCTGCTAAAGGAAAGCTGATTCCTAACAGTTTTAACTTTCATCGCATTTCCCCATAGGGCTAACATCTTGGGAAACTCTAACTTCCAACAATATTCAAGTAGGGGAGCATCCAGAGTTACTCGGGAAGAAGACAAAGAAGAGAGGCCTGAGTTTTGAGGAGAGAGTGAAAGACTATTTGAAAGAAACCTGTGTTATACAGATAAGCTTTGGTTTCTTAGCATAAAGTATAAAGGAGAAACACAACGATAAGTGTTAATGCACTGCAGAGCAGTGAGAAATAAGTTAGTATCCATGTCATGTGACATCCTGCATTAAGGAGATGGAGTGTAAGTCTGCATGGTAATGTGGCAATTGTGCATTAGTGCATTACACACAGCACAACTGCATGTGGAAACAAATGTGAAATGCATGATTGCAATGTTCAATGCACACTTGTATGTGCTATGCACACTCCAGAATGTGCATCTTCATATGTATCACATATCCAATGGCCCCACATGTACAACTCTTCTTTTGCAACATTCTGCTGAATGTTCATTGTCAGACAAAAATGTCTATCCACTTCCGTAAGGGAATGTAATGCGCATGTAAGTCACTAGCAGGATTGCAGTCCACAACACTGTAAATTGTATAAAATTTGCTAGATGCCTCCTAAAGTCATAGGATCATAGCATTAAAGAGATGGAAAGGGCCTCATGGGCCACGGAGTCCAACTCCCTGCTCAGTGCAGGATCTCCAGTTAAAGCATTCCCAGCAGGTAATTGTCCAGGTGCTTTCTGAAGACACCCACTGAAGGAGACTTTATAACCTCTCTAAGCAATTGATTGCATTGCTGAACTGCTCTTACTGTCAAGAAGTTCCACACTTAATCAGTTTGCTAATCAAAATATTATGGAGGACCTTATAAAAAGGTTTGGTGAAATCCAGATAGATGCCATTCACAGCATTCCCATCATCTACTAAACTAGTGACCTGATTGAAAAAATGCATATGGTTAATTTGGCAGGATTTGTTCTTAACAAACTCATGCTGGCTCTTACTGATTATCATTAAAATACTTTCAGACAGACTCCTGTTCTAATATTTTTTTCTGGGTATTAAGGTTGGTCAGATTGGTCCCAAACTTCCAAGATCTTCTTTTTTACCTTTTTATTTTTTTAAAGAGAAGGATAATGTTTGTCCTTCTCCAGTCCTTTGGTACCTCTCCTGTTCTCCAAGATTTCTCAAATATGATGAAAAGTGGTTCAGAGAGTGTCTCAGAAAATTCCTTCAGTACTTTGGAATGGAGTTCATCCGGCCTTGCAGATCTGAAATCATTTAGGTAAGTAGGTGATTCTTGACTAACTCCCTATCAAATCTTGATTTGCCATTCAGATCCCTTGCTAAGGTCTCTGCTGCTGCATAGAAGTACACAGTTCTCTTTTGGGGGGAAATACTTAAGCAAAATAGGTATTGAGTAGTTCTAGTACTAATTTTCATATCTTTGAGGTTTCTGAGATTTGTTTCAGAAAATCATCACCCACAATTGCAGCATTGGTAATGATTTATTTGAATGATGTCTAGAGATATAAGCTGAAAAGATTTTGGTTACAGCAGTGATGAAATAATTGTAAGATTATTAAGATTAAAAAAAAGAAAATGAAGAAAAAAAGGCTAGAGGAATATGAGGTTATTATGAATTTGATTTGATAAGATACCTAGAGATGATATGTCTAAGGAGAAAAAAAATTTTATTTGAATTTTTAATATATAGTGATTTCATTTATTTTTAAAGGGAAAGACCTATAAAGATAAAATATGTAGAAGAATTTATTATTGCTATGTAGTAACTATTAATATAGGGGTTAAACTAATATGATGAATGCTACTTATATTGTTAGTTGAAAGTCATTTTAATTTACATATTTTAGTTTACTTAGATTAGTTAGACTAAGTTCTCTTAGATTCAGTTAGATTGAGTTTTTTCCTCTTTATTTTTCATATATATATATGTTCTACTTGGAGTTATAAGTTGTAGATTAGGCTGTAGTTAATTGGGTGCCATTATTGTCTATTTTTTTTCTTCTCTGTCTTTTAGGCTATGATTTTATTTTTTTTCTTGTTATATTTTTAAAAATATTTTTGTAATAAGAAACAAAATTGGAAAAAAAGAAAAGCATCACCTCTTCTTGGTTTGGTGGCATGTAGAAAATTCCTTCCATAACAACTAAAAAAGTAATTACATTGGCATAATTGCGAGTTACACCACTGTAATCAATCAACAGGATGATGGCAGAAGTAAGTACCGAATGTAAGTAAATAGGAGCAGCATCCAACAGTCTTTGGCAAAACTGCTTAATATTTGCCCAGCCATGCCTGACTGGAGATGTTTAGACATGAATTTGGTTAGCATTCAATTGCCCTAAAAGAGTTGCCTCTTATGCTCAACCTTGAGTTCTGGCACAAGGTCTTGCTCCCTGTTCTGTCCCAAATTCTCCCTTTCCCCTTCCCATAGGATCATGCTACCTGATTTTATATGTGTGGCTGTGCAAACAAAGAAACAGATACAAAAACTACGAAGGAAGGAAGGAAGGAAGGAAGGAAGGAAGGAAGGAAGGAAGGAAGGAAGGAAGGAAGGAAGGAAGGAAGAGACTGAGATAGAAGAAACCTAAAATCATTTTAGCCTTTCCTCTTTCAAAAGAGACTTTGGATCGTAGAGTTGCACACAGTCTTCTAAACGTCTTTGTACAGACATTGCTTATCTTTTAGGTTCTCAGTCCTTTGAAAAGAAATTTCAGAGGTGAGAGGACAGGTCTACTGAGAGGCAAGAGGGCAGAGCACACAATAGTAACAAAGGCAGACACTGAAATGTTGCAGACAGTACATAAATTGAGGGGCTTGAACTTTCTCAGCATATGCTGACTCAGAGACAGCTAAAGCAGGCGGGGGGGAAAGGAGACAGAGCATACAGTTCCCCAGCGACAGCAGTACAGGTTACCCATTTGAATGAGTGTCTGGTCAGAACTGATGTTCACCTATAAAAGCAAACCTATCTTGGAGGTTACTGGTAAGGAGACATGGTAGATTAAACAAGAACTGGGAAATCTGATGGATGTATTTCAAGCATCATTTCTGAGAGAAGTTGGAAGCTAATGTTGCATGATTTGTTGTTTAGAAATGAAAAGAAATACCAGGTACTCTTGAATCCCAGATGTGACTTTTTTCTTCCTACTGCCACTGCATACACTGTTGTAGTTATACGAATGTAATATATCAACAAGATTATGGCTTTGGTGTCCTGTAGCAAATCAGATTCCTGTGAGTGGTGGAAAATCTTGGAATCTCACAAATCTAACAGCTCATCCACAGTGTTGCATCCTCAACAGGGATGGAACGCAAATTTGTCATTTTCCCAACTGGGGTCAAATTTGGAGTACCTGGCCCCTCATGAAACTAGTGCAGGAATTAAATGGCATTTGAAAAACTACATACCTTTCTTGTAAAATCTGATGCTCTCAGTCTTTTTACTATGTTCAAGAAACTGTGTAGCTTTGTGAGGAAAAATAAACTCCACTAACTTAATTTGCATTGTTGTTGTTTTCTGTGTACCTTGGAAAAGTGAAAACAATGTAGTGAAAGATCTGGTCTGACTATAGGCTTTGACAATTTGAGTGTTGTTCAACCCAAATGTCACACAGTAGGAAAAGAAACTCAGGTTGATTTCAAGCCGAAGCATTGGCTGGTTTGTATGTTGTGCAATTTCATTTCCATGAATAAAACTGCACCATTTTCAGTTCCTGTGCCAAAGCTGTGTAGTTTATGACTACTACGCAGTTTTCTGAGCAAACTGTGCAACCTTCATAGAAAAACTGTGCAGTTTCCTATCATTGTGGGGGAAAAATTCCTGAGTGTCCTGAAGCTGTGAGACCAAAAAATGTTTAATTGCTCTTGCTCTCTGTCAAGAGTCTCAAAAATTGAAAATTACCATTCTATTTATCAGAAACTTATATTTAGATACATGTTTAGATATACTTGTGTTTAGATATATGTTATGTTTGAACATGGAGGGTCCTTATCGCCATCATGGTGTGGGGGGAACATGTGGCCCATAAATCATAATTTCCCCAAACTTGACATACCTGGAACAACTCAGTTCAGACCTCTGTGAAGCATAACACGATGTACTAAAACACCTTTGAGCAGAAATGTGTGATTCTGTCTCTTATTATTCAGACTCTAATGATTCTTTTTCTATTTTTTTCTTTTTCTGTCTTTTTCTATTGACATTCTACTTCAATAGAATCATAGAGTTGGAAGAGACCTCAGGGACCATTGAGTCCAACCCCCTACCACACATCAAAGCATTCCCGACAGATGGCCATCCAGACTCTGCTTAAAAGCCTCCAAAGAAGGAGACTCTACCACACTCCGAAGCAGCATATTCCTCTCCCGGACAGCTCTGACTGTTAGGAAGTTCTTCCTGAGGTTTAAGCAGAATCTCCTGTCCTGCAGCTTGAATCCATTGCTCCTTGTCCTAGTCTCTGGAGTGGCAGAGAACAAGCCCGCTCCTTCCTCAACATGACATCCCTTCAAACATTTAAACATGGCTATCATGTCCCCTCTTAACCTTTTCTTCTGCAGACTAAACATCCCCAGCTCCCTAAGGTGTTCGTCATAGGGCACGGCTTCCAGACCCTTCACCATTTTGGTTGCCCTCCTCTGGACACATTCCAGCTTGTTGATATCCTTCTTGAATTGAGGTGTAATAAGTACAGGTTCATTCCATCCTACTTCTACATCAGTTCATATATATTTTTAAAACATTAAAAATTTTGTATATATTATTACATGGATAGAATATGACATTTTCTGCCTGTAAAAATTCATATGCATATCTGGTATGTCATTTTTCCAATTTATGCGCTCTGACAAATACTTTAGTATTACTTTTTGTACATTTATTTTCCTTAATGCACATATTTTTTGTACATTATGTTTGATCAGATAATTGGATTACAAAATTCTGACAGGGCATGAAAGCCAAAGGCAAACTGTATTCTGGCGCAAGTATTAGTTCAATTAGTGAGAATTAGATTGCTTTTCGCGAAAATTAGAACGAAGCTCCTTTTTTCCCCCTGTCTGTGCTTTTGGAAATCCCAGGAGTATGGAATAGAATGATAATGCTTAGTGCCAACTGTGCATGTTTACGCAAGTAAAAACTTCAAAGCACTTTGGATGCTGCAACTGCATATACCATGGAACATTTATAATATATAGGATGAGACAATGTCCTATTAACAAAAGTACCTTACCATGCAGGGTTAGCACGAGAGACCCCTAAGAAGACATCATTACATGGGCAATGCATGCATTCCTACCTAAAAGATGGTTCAGGATTAGGGACAAGCCTCTTCTCCCAACATATCTCACTTCCACCAAGTTCACAGGCCTGCCAAGAAGGCAACTTGCCAGCAAAACTGCTCTTCTGGCAGAAGAGCCAAAATGGATGGAGAAAGTGTGAGGCAAATGGGAATCTCTCTTAAGTCCGATTCAAACCACCTCTACCCTGGGGGCCCAGCAACAATTCCAGCACAAAGTTAAACGAAAGTAAGGATAGTCTTAAGTAATTCCAACATCGCTACCCTAGGAGAGATTGGGGTTGGCTCTGCTGGCCCTATGCCATCTTCACCCATTAGGAGATAAGGATTGTTCAACTGGCAAATCTCTGAAATCAGAAAAGTCTTGCACATAACCCTAACCCTCCATAACTAGTCCATCTTTTAAGTTAGGATCATGCTGCCTATCAGAGCTTGAGAGTATACTGTTTTGGGCCACAGCTCCCAGATCTCTGTCGTTTTGAACCACGCCTTTGGTTTGATCCAGAATTACTCTTCTTACCTTTTTCTGAATACTTTGGATGAAGTATTCTCTGAGGTAAAATCTGATCCCCTTTCCCCACTGTCAAGACAGGCACGAGCAAACTGGGCTCTCGCCTGGGCCAAAATCTTGTTAGCAACATATCCGTAATGGTGACTAGCATCTCTATGTCTCTTTTCAGACAGAGCACAAGAGTGCCTTTCTGTAGGCCTTTGCACAACCTCCAGATTTCCACTCTCAAGCCACAAGAGAGGTCATTGCTACTGGCACTGCTTAATGGTGAGGAAGGGAAAGAACAGGGAGGCAATTTAACTAATGTAACTCTGAAGGGATGAGATGGAAGGTTGCACTCCATTGTTGAGTTCACACTCGTTTCCCTCCCCCTCCAAGCCAGGACAAGCCAAGGTGGGCGATTTTATCAACACCTGGATTCCTTCCCCACTCTTTTCCCTCTGCAAAATAGCAGGAGCAGCCCTTCCCACAGTTTGACAGCTGCAGGGGAGAACATAGTGAATGGGACACAATAGGGCTAGAGGATAGCCCCTTGCTGACATGCCCCCCCCTTGAGAGTTTGTATTTCTTAGCTGCAGCAGACCCTGATAGCTAGCCATGCCTTCCTTCAGTTCAGCAGGCTGGGTATGCCTCAGAGCAGTAAGAGAAGTTAGAGAAGAAAAAGGCAGAGGCTCAGGTGTCTGGGTCAAATCATTCCCTGTAGATGCAGCAAAAGCTACAATCAAGGTGTCAGGAGGAGCATAGTCTGGGATCTGGGTGTTGGCTGAACCATCTGCCTACATAAGAAGGTGACTTTCCCCAGCTGAGTTGCTGTATACAAATTTAATTCTTCTCATGACCGCTGGGCTCTTGCAAGTGTGTTTGATGGATTTATGACCCTTGGATTATTTAATGACTCAGCTACATCTCGCTAGAATCTGTCTCTCATTTACAGTTTTCTCAACTTGGACTGTTCTGACACCTGATACTTCCTGTTTCCATGGTTTCTGATTTTGGCACCCTGAATTCTTGCTCTACTGTTGAGAGCAGGACACTGGCACCTCATCCAAAAAAAGACATATGTGTGAGGGCGACAAGGAACTGCACGGGCAGAGCGCTACAAGCCACCTGCTTGATGTAAGATCCCAGCCACAATCACTATGGATAAAATGGAAAATGAATGCAACAGCATGAAGGACCATACGCACTGAGAATATCAGCTAGGCCATTCTCCAACAGCTTGGTTCATTGAGCTTTAGGTGCAACTAGCAACTGAGAAACAAAGGGATGCAACAACAGCCCTATCAAATTCGTCCAATCTGTTGATGTGTCATAGCTCTCACTCTGAAAATGATTACTCCAAGTATTGTCACACTCCAATCACTTACTGATATGAAGCAAAGATAAGGAAATGTACAGTGTAATATCATCAGGGCACAGATACATGTGTGGGAAGAAGCGGGCATGTTTCTCATACAGTTCTTGCCTAGATTTTCTAATGTATAGCTGAAAGTATATCTTATAAAAACCTCCAAAGAAGGAGACTCCACTGTGCACTGAGGCAGTGTGTTCCACTGTCAAACTAGTCTTACCATCAGGAGGTTCTTCCTAATGTTTAGGTAGAATCTCTTTTCCTGTAGTTTGAATCCATTGCTCCATGTCCCAGTCTATAGAGCAGCAGAAAACAAGCTTGCTCCATCCTCCATATGACATCCCTTCAAATATTTAAACATAGCTATCATGTCATCTCTTAACCTTTTCTTCTCCAGGCTAAACATACCCAGCTCCCTAAGCTGCTCCTCACAGGGCATGGTTTCCAGGCCTTCCACTGTTTTGGTCACCATCCTCTGGACACATTCCAGCTGGTCAATATCCTTCCTGAATTGTGGTACTCAGAACTGGACACAATATTCCAGTAGACAGTAGACCTATCTAACTTCACAGGATTATTGTGAGGACAAAATGGAGAAGACAAGAACTTTATATAGAACCATGTACTCATTGGTGAGGTGAGTGGAGTAGAAATAATAGAATCATAGGGTTGGAAGAAACCACAAAGGCCATTTACTCCAACACTTCCCATGCCAGGGATATCATCAAAGTGCTCCTGAGAGACAGTCATCCAATCTCTGTTTAAAGACCTTCAACGAGGGAGTATCTACCACTCTGTGAGTCAGCCCATTCCACTGTTGAACAGCTCTTACTGTCAGGAGAGTCTTCTGAATGTTTAGCCCGCATCTCCTTTAAATAAAATATTTACATAGACTCAGAGTTTTAAGCTCAGACAACTTCAGAAACTGGGCAGCTCCCTTAGCACACCTCTGAGTTCTGATTAGTATGCAGGTTTTATACAAAATCATCAAACCAACTTTGATTCCCATGAAATTTACTTAGCAGTTCCACAAAAGGTCATTCCTCATTGGAATGTGCATATTTCAAGGCTGAGATGCATGACAATTGCAAGTTCAGATTTCCTGTCATGACCACATTATTGGACACGTCCTCCTAAGTGGTTCTCAACCTGTGGGTCCCCAGATATTTTGGACTTCAGCTCCCAGAAGCCCTGAGCATTGACCATAGTGGCTGGGGCTTCTGGGAGCTGAAGTCCAAAAACATCTGGGGACCCACACATTGAGAACCATGTATCTCAACCACCTTTGGGGAGTGTGACGATGCCCTGGCCTCAACCCTGTGAAAGCTAATTGTGACTAAGTTCCGCTGAAACTTACTAAGCAAGTTAGTCATGATGCCAGTGGGACTTGTAGCTCAATCTTATAAATGTTAGTCAGAAATAAGTCACAATGGGTTGAATTCAAACTTAAGCATTCTTAGAAGTAGACCCAATATAAGCAATTAAACATGACTAACATTGGCCTAAATTCAATTGCTCATCCCAGCTAGAGTGGCAGACCCATTGAACCAACGGTACTTACATAAATGTTCAGTTCAGCAATTGCTTCAGTGGGTTTACTCTACTTTGTATTACCAATCAGATTTAGAGTCTTTCTGCACTACACTGTATAGTGCTATTATTTCACTTTCAAAATCCTGTGGAATCCTGGGGTTTGCAGTTTAGGGAAGGGCCTTTAAAATTCTCAGCCAGAGAGCTCTTTGGCTTCAATAAGCTACAAAGCCAAGAATTCCACAGGAGGTTGAAAGTGGAATAATAGTACTATAACAGTGTAGTGCAGAAAGGCCCTTAGACCTTTATGACTCATTCGTTTTATTGTTTCTGACCTAAGTACGAACATCTAATAGGGTTTAATCATTAACAGGGTTGCTCATTAATAGAGATTACTCATTCAAGAGGGCCCATAACATGTAGTGCTTACTCCCAGTGAAAGGTACATAGGACTGCAGCCATAGTCACAACTGGATTTAGCTGATTTAGGGTTTCTCAAGCCACTTGAGGAAAACATGAAACCAATGCACCTTTTTTTGCATTGCAAGTCATATTGGTTTCAAACAAAAATCTTATTTCAAATGTAAGCATCACATTTATTATGATTTCCAAGGCTCATGACTTTTTGAACTCATACAGATGTTTCTAAAGATTTCAGACAGTTCTGGTTTTCCAGCCACCATTTTGGCAACACATTTTCCAAATGTTAGAAAGAATAGGATGTGCACAGATCTGTGGCTTGGCATACATCACAGGTACAAAAGATGATAGGCAAGTATTAATTACATGCAAGCAAGGTAAAAATTAAGTTCCAGAAATTAGTTCTAAGAGTTTCCCCTATCTATGGAGATCTTGTTTTGCAAGAATGCAACAATGCCCGAGTACTTAAAGAACCATCTGACTCTGCACTGATCCATTCAGGATTTAAGATCAGCCAGAGAAACTCTGCTGCTAGTGTTACCTGGGATCGTGCCCAGAGTAGCATGGCCCAAAAGCCCACCACAATTGGTAGAAATTTCTAAGTGGTGGCACCCAGCTATGGAACTTCTTTCCAACAGAGAGCCAGTCATCTTACACATTTGTCTTTCAGGCACCAAGGGCAAACATATCTATTTGTAAACATTTTCAGGGGAATAATGCACATGATTGATTTGTCTTTGACTGCTGGTGTTTGTATCATCTTTATGGTGTCTTAGCAAACATTTGCAATTTGTAATTTATGTAATTTTAAACATATACAATTTTGTGATTTCTGTTAGACCTCTGATTTTAGGTGTTTGCCTCTTAACTATGTGATTCATTTTTATGTGAGATTGTTAGCCACCTGAAGTACTTAGAAAAAAGGGAAGGGAATCAGCCAATAAATCAACCGGATGAATGGACGGACGGACGGACGGACAGACAGACAGACAGGCAGAAGACAAGGGAAATGCATGATGTGAGAACAATGATTCACTAATATAAAGCCAATGGTACCAGACTTTGGGAAAGAGTAAGATAAATGGATATCGAAGCTTACAGTGACACAGCCTTCCCTCAAGCTGGTTCTCTCTAGATTCATTGGAGTACAACTCCCATCATCCCAGGCAGCATAAATGGCTGGCTAGAGAGGGAGGGGGCTTGGGTTGGGAAAGTTACCTTAAGCAATTTAGAGCCCATACACTTGAAAGAGGGCCTCTTCCCCTGTTCTTATTATTCCCTAAAACTCTTGAAAGAAGTGTTTGAGAGAAATTATTCCTGTTTCCATTCTCTCCCTCTTGCACTCTCTGTGAGTTAAAATCAATGACAATACCTTCACATAAGTGGGAAAGGGAATAAATGAATAAAGAGAGCTCTTTTAGGATCTGACTGAAGGTGTCCATCTGAAGTGGGTACTGGGCAGCCTCATAGGCTTCCAGTGCACTCTTCGCCTGCTTGAAAATGCCCTACACTGCAAAGAAAAATTTGCATTCCTCCAGGAAATCTAGGGGCATCACACACCTCTCCAAATGCAAAAAAAAAAAATCTCTTAGTGGGTTTGAAGGGCATGTTCACACACCTTGAACTGCTTTAGGCCCAGGAGAGGCCTTTTTTCAACGGGAAATGACCAGAAGGTCAATTTGTGGGTCACCTCCTGTCAGGAAAAAGCTCTCTCCTGGGGCTAAAATGGCCAGAGGGGATGTGGCAAAGTTGTCTCCCATGTTGGGAGGCATCTATAGGCAAACAAGATCTGATTTTTTTTTTCAAAAAAAAGTTTGGAGGGTTGCCCCTGAAGACAAGCAAAAACAGCCCTAGGTAGTTAAAACTTTGAGGATGCTTAAAATCTTCTGCTTGAGAACCTTAGCCTTGTAAATCGGGGACACACAATATAACACACAAGCAGAGAATTCCAAGTACATTAAACTACAGATCCCAGGACTTTACAGGATGGAGCCATGACAAGACAGCATCAAACTGAAGCACCCATGTCTAGTAGATACAACCAAAAGGGCTGCATCTGATGAAATGGACACATGTTGTGACTGTGTGCCTTCAAAGCATTTGTGACTTATGGTGGCCCTAAGACAAATCGATCATAGAGTTTTCTTGGCAAGATTTGTTCAAAGGGGATTGTCTTTGGCTTCCTCTAGGCTGAGAAAGTGTAACTCCCAAGGTCACCCAATGGGTTTCCATGGCTGGGTAGGAATTTGAACCCTGTCCTTCAGAGTTGTAATCAAATGTTTAGCAACTACACCATACTGGCTCTCCCATAAAACACTTACAGTATAAGAAATCTGTTAGTTTTCTAACGGGCCACAAAACTCTTTGTTATTTTGCCTGGAGATTCAAAGGAAGAGATACAGGAAGCAGTAATTATCTTTGATGATGCATATTTAGGCTTCCAGCTTTGGAATAAAGGTAGATTTCACACATTGTGCCCATTCCCCATTCACAGTAGTACTACATGCATCCTATGTTACGGGCTAAGCTTGGAGTTCCATGGGGGGAGGCAGGAGCGGGGAGGGTTATGGATCAGGGGCATGAACAGGGTGCCATGACATGTAGGGGCGTGGCCACGGTGTGTGGGGCTGCGGCTGTGGTGTGTGGGGGCGTGGCCACAGCACGTGAGGGCATGGCTACACGCCGGGACACCCCAAAAACATTGCTGCCAGGGCGAACCACCCTATCGCTCCCCTCCCTATCTCTATGCGACTGATCCTCTGTAATTCTGGAATTTGCATTTTGGTGACTTTGGTAAGTTGTTCTCAGCCTCTGAGCAGTGGTTTTCAACACCTGGTACCCCAGATGCTTTACATGCCATCTCCCAGAAGTCCCAGTGAGTATGGCTCAGGAATTCTGGGGGTTGAGGTCCAAACATCTGGAGGACCAAAGGTTGAAACTCACTGCTCTAGAGTTCTCTGGCTGAGAATTCTAAATACCTCTCCCTAAACTACATATCCTAGGATTCCATAGGATTTTGTCAGGGCAGTTAAAGTGTAATCATAGTGCTATAAGTGTATGGTATGAAAGGGCCCCAGGCAAAGACATATCTTCCAATAATGAAAAGCAGAAGTAAATAGTTACGTGTTCTCCTTCCATGTAAGGCCATGGGATGTTTGGCTTTGTTCACTTTTTACCCCCAGAAGTCCTTCTGTTTCTAGCAACACTTGACTTCTGATTGTGATAGGATTGCAAATCTTTGCTTATTTTATTCTCACATGCATGAATAATTTCAGGAGGTTTTCTCCCTGCCAGGCAGATGTTTTATACATTTTAAAAAAATCTCTGCCAGAACCTTGTTGGGATCTTACATATTTGCAAGTGGATTTACAAGTGCAGGAATTAGAACTGCAGAATTGTATAACATTCATACCCTGCAGAAGGCTGCTGTTATGTCACTGCATAGTAGAGTCAGCAAAGTGTCGAATACACATTAGTGGGTGATGCACTGGTCCCAATCCACATCAGGTGCTCTTGCCAGTGTCCTCTTACTCACCTTCACAATCCAGTAAAGGAGCTTCATAGCATCTCTGTGACATAGCTAGGTATATGTAAAGTTACATAATGTAACAGGTCATATAGGATTTTGACAAATATTTCCCATTTGGTGACTTTTTTAAAAAAGAAACTGCTTTCGTACTAGAAAGGCATCATTGTGCCGAAAGTAGAATATTTCGTACACAATACAATGTTCTTGGACGACAATTGTTTACCCCCTCTTTTTTGCACACAAAAACCAAAATATGAAAAATCTCATGGAGATTTTTGTTGCTGAGACATCCTTAGTGTCAAGAAGACTTGCACAAATTCTTTATATCCCTAGGTTGTAGCCACCTAAACATTAATATCTACCATAAAACAGAATGTTCAAGCATTCCATAAAAATCTCAGCCTATTTTATGTATTCGTATTCATCCATATGCACGTATGCATGCATCTGTGTTTTTAAAAAATCGTGCACACAAACAAGTGCACACACACATATGTAGGCATAAAATCACGTGGATGTTTGCATTTGAAACCAGTGCCATCTTGCTATGGTTTGCAGCCTGCTTGGAAGCAGGATTATGAAACCCGTTCAGTTGGGCAATGCATATACCAGTATTAGATGTCAACAGAACCACTACTGAGTCAAAAAATTGTAGAGTCGTAGAACTCTGGCGCTGGAGGATACCTCAGCTGCCAAACCACAATTAAAGCGTTCTTTCCAGATAACCACCCAATCCATTCAAAAACTTAAAATGAGACAGAATCTACTACCTTTTGAGGTAGTCTGGTCCACTATTTAACAGCTAGTAAATTTAGTCAGAATCTGTGTTCTTACAACTTGAACCCAACAGTTTGGCCTCTGCCCTCCAGAGCAGCAGGAAACAAACTCACTGTGCCGTCTCTGTAACAAGTATCTGAAGATGGCTATCACATCGTTACTCAGTCTTCTCTCCTCCATACTAAACAAATCCTCAAATGTTCTTCGGACAGCTTTGTTTCCAGACCCTTAGTTTCCAAATTCATACTGATGTTAAGTACAACGTTCCACCTCTCTTCCCCTGATAATCAAACAGGATACAAAAAATACATACTGTACAAGTATCAAAGGCTTAAAATAGCTCTTTGTCATTTTTGCCATACAGGATTTGAAGATCATGATGAGGTCACCAAAACCACCCAACCAAACAGCTGAGGTAGTTTATAGCAAGTCTGATTTCACACCATTATTATTACAAGCCTTCTCTAGATTTTCCATCATCAGAACTTGGGTGGTGCCCACCCAGTTCCCTTTTGGAGCTGATCTCACTGCAACGGGGGGTGTAAGATCATGGGATGGTTGCTGGGTGGCAGCTGCCGGCAAAATGGCATTGCTTGGTCCTCGCTGGAATAGATTTCTCTGGGAATCCCATCTCCAGAGCAGAGCTGAAGCCTGAAGGCTGCTTGGAAACCCCGGCGGAAGTTCTCATTGAAGAACCCATAGATGATGGGGTTGATGCTGCTGTTGAAGAAGGCTAACCAATGAGCAAAAGGGTAAACATAAATATTAATGATTTGCAACTGCTCTGCAGTCAAGTCTGCATAGTCTGAGAGCATCGCCAATGTCCACAATGGCAGCCAAGAGAGGATGAAGAGCAGGGCCACAATGATGAGCATCTTGATGACCTTGAGCTTCTTCTTCTGAACAGAGTGGGGCTCTTGGCCTTGCTTCCCGCAGGCTGGGAGTGATGTGCTGAAGAGGGTGATCCCTATCCGAGCATACATGATGACAATGAGAGAAAGCGGGGCCAAGTAGATATTAGCAAACAGTACGGTGGTGTAGATCTTTCTCATATCTTGGTTGGGCCAGTCCTCCCGACACCAATATATGGGGGTGGTTTTGTTGCCATCACCAAGCATCACACGGAAATGCTTTTCTTCTTCTACCTTCAGCATCACAGCAGAAGGGCACATGATGGCAATGGCTAGAATCCAGATGATGGCTATGATGACAACTGCTGTCCATATGGTGAGCTTTTGTTTAAATGGATAAACAATAGAACGGAATCTGCGATGGAGAGAAGAAGCACCCATGAATTGGTGAAATTGCAACTTTTCCATTACTCACATTTGAGATTTCAAAACACAGCTTCCTGTAGCAGCATCACAGAAAAAAATGGTGTTCAGCATGGCCCTACTTTTCTGCCAGCATTCACTGCAAGGTTCAAGATTCTGCGCCTCTGAAGGCTAGCAGAAGAATTTCATCTTAAGTAACAAATACCCTGTAGAGAGCTCCAGAGGAACCTTCAGAAAGAGTTCTACATGGTCTCTTCCATGTTGGTAGGGTGGTGAATCTTTAAAGTAAACAGCCTAAGTGCTGATGCCTGTCCCCTAACACTATCCCCAAAATAGGCTTAGAACTTTGAACAGGTCCTTAAAAATCCCTGGCATGTATTCATTCTCCAATGACAGGGAAGCCACCAGCTGTTCCTGCTTGTAAGGGATCTATTTATATTTGATGGGATGGTCTATCTTGTGAAAATGAGGCTGTGTGCGTATCTCTCCTTCTCTTCCTTGGGAATCCCAAAGTTTTGCAAATCTACCCTTGGGTGGGGTCACACATTTACTCCTATTTATTTATTTATGATGAATCTGCATATCACTATTCAGTAAGTGTCTCCAGGGCAATTTATGTAACTATGAAGGCATAATGAAACAACAATGATCATTAAAGCAGAATTATATACACACAGGCAAAGGGAAACATCTCATATTTCATTGCTGAAGACAAATGGAAATCCAAGATGAATGCATTTCTGGCATTTGTTTTCACAAACCCACTATGATTGTGGCTATATATATGATCATTCACAACTCTGCTGGCATCACTCAGTTTTACTGATAATGCCACTGTCTTACAGACGTATGAAGTTATGTTGTATTTGTAGGAATATTTGATCTGTATTAAGCAAAGTGCAACATGGCTAGTGCCATACAAGCTTGTGGTGGAAACAGGAGTAATTACTTGGAATGCCATTGTAAAGTAAAAGGAAAATTTAGGACTATTGTCTCAAGAAATTCATCTTGGGAAAGGAAAGAAGATATAAAAGAGAGATTGTTTTTCACTTGGTTACAACAGCCCCTAAAAGCTAGCTGTCATGTGTGGGGTTGGAGCCTCATGGATGCTCCTTTTGACAGATGAAAGGGGGAAAGAGGTGACCTTCTTGGAGAAGGAGGAAGTGACCTCACCAGGGAAGAAGGAAACAAAAGCTTGAGTCCATAGAAATGTGAAACAAAGAGCAAGCATTATTTAGGCTCCCCTCTCCTGCTAATCACTTGATTCACTTTGGACAATATAGTTCCATTTGGGACTAGTAAATTACATTTTTGCCACTATGTGAACACACAGAGGTACATGTTGAGTCCATGTATTCCCACTCTTCCTCTAAATGTAGCCGTGAAGAAAAGAGCAGAAGCATCTACTAACCAGGGTTTATCACTACATATTTGCATAACTCTAAACCATGTTTATCCAAAATGACCCACTGAATCAATCTACTGCCAAAGTAGCCCAGTGTTCTCCACTCTGGTCTGAGGCAGTTCCCAGGGTCTCAGGCAGAAGATTTTCTCATTATGAGATGCTCCCATAATCTGAACCTTTATCCAATTGGAGATCCTAGGAAATGAACCAGGGATCTTTGATTTGCAAATACAGCACCATAGCACTATGCTAAGGCATCTTGATCATAAACCTCAGGCCCTGTTTGACCATTCATCCACCCTGCTTGCCTTTTGTTTTCTTTCTTTATAGTTTTTCCTCAGGAAACTTGAACTGTATGAACTACACACCCTATTTTTGAGCCACACGTGCTCACCTCACCCCACTGGCTTGTGATTACACTTCTATTCATGTGCAACTTCTCCCTGATTTTCCTGCACTATGCGATTCTTCCACAGGCTGAAGAGGCAAATAATGAATTGTAACCTTCGGCAACAGGGATGACCAGGCTGACATCTTTGTATTCCGCATTTATTTCCAGGCTGCAAAAGAGCCATACCTGTCAACAGCAATTGCTACCAAAGTGAAGACAGAAGCTGAGACTGATATTCCCTGGACCATTCCATTCATCTTGCAGGCAATATTCCCAAAGGGCCATCCTGCAGTACAAAAGAAATTGTATCAGATGAAGATGAAGATATCAGACAAACGGTACCAGATCAATATGTCACAGTAAAGGTGATACAGCAGGCACAGTAGATGTAATGGGAGCAGTCATGTCTGCTTTGTTATATGGGTTCAGCTAGTTCATGTATAAAACTGAGGGATCTATAAAGAAGGGACCTGACTGTTACATTGAAAGTTTGCACCTTTGAGTTGCGGGGCAGACATTCTGAGTATTTGAAAATGCTAGCATTGTAATCACTATTGATCATTGAGAGCTTATGAGGAATTACAGAAAACAACAACAGAACTGAGATAGAACCAAAGCACTCCTCTCAAATTGATCTCTCTCTCCCCCCTCCCTCCCCAACACACACAACACACTCCCAATACTGTCAGAAGTACTATTTACTCCCAATCCTGTAAAAAGTAAGCTGGAATCATGTAAGCTGCCTGTACATGTGTAACTCTACATGCTGGTCGTATGTTGGATGTTGCGCAAGGAGCAATTTGCTATCTGCTTGCACAATGCCCAAAACCTTCCCCCTTGCATCTCTTGAGACCCTGATGCTGATGTTTAATGATTGGCAGGAGGAGGAGGAGGTGACCAGGTATGACTTGTCCTCACTGTAGTTGAAAGCAGGGAAGAGAAATGAGGTCTTTCTCCTGGATATTAGAAAAGTAACTTCGTTTTTTCATTTCCCAGCTGCTGTGGCACTGTGTAGTTGCCTCCCTCCCCTCTCCCCCTGGCACAAAGAGCCACTGCATGACCCCTAGGCCTTTATAGCTACCTTGGAGAGAGGTGGGCACCAGGGAGCTATATATGTAGAGCATTGCTCCAATCTAGGATCTCAGTTATAGTCTGGGTTGGATCTAAACTAAGATAGGTGAAATTAGCTCCCACTGAAATCAGTAGCGCCAAATTTCCCCATGGATTTCTGTGGGATTGAAGTTCAGCCTGGACATGTATGGGACTAGTACAAAGGTACACTATCTACTCTTCAGCAAAGACAGGGAATCTTTGGACCTCCACATGCTTTGGACTATGATCTCAAGGGACTGTATAATTCCATACCGTTGGCCTTTCTGGAGGTGGGGTGTGATAAGAATTGTAGACCAAAACATCTTGAGGGTTAAAAGTTCCTCATCACTGCTCCCTGGAAGGACTAGTTCAGAAATAGTGAGAGCTGGTAGCTCCAAGTCAATGAGTCAGTGAATCGGATTTGATCTTTGTTCAAGCTTTAAAAGACCTACCCCAGTTGTTGTGGCCGTTTGTTGCCATCAGGTTAAATTTGACTTATGGCAACCCGATGAATCAGAGACCTTCAAGTCACCCTGTTATCAAGAAGCCTGCTCAGACTTGCAGACTCAGGGCCATAGCATCCTTGATTGAGTCTACCCACCTGTACTGAGGTCTTCCTCTCTTCCCGCTGCCTTCTACCTTACCAAGTATTATTATCTTTTCTAATGAGTCATGTCTCCTCATGATATGTCCAAAGCTCAATAGTATCAGTTTAGTTATTTCAACTTCTAGGGAGAGTTCAGGCTTGATTTCCTCTCAGACCCATTTATTTGTCTTTTTAGCAGTCTGTGGTATCCTCCAGCGCCACATTTCAAATCAGTTGATTCTCCTCCTATCAGGTTTCTGTCCAGCCTTCACAACCATACAGAGACACTGAAATTCCATCACAGGGACAATCCTGATTTTGGTATTCAATGATATACCTTAACATTTGAGGTTCTTGTCTAGTTCCTTCATAGCTAGCCTTCCAGATCCTTCTGTCCAAGGTGCTTAAATCTTTTTCTCAAAACAGGCTCAGCACCATGGACAGATCCTTTAAAATTCATACAAAAACCCAGAACAAATTCACTGTTCCGCTGATGCAGGAACCATCAGCTGCCACTATCATTAAAATGCCATTTTTGATACTGTAAATATATGCCTGATTCTGACTAGATATTTGCCATTCACCTTGTAAGAAAAATTGGTAAAAAGACAATAGCTCCCAAACTTCAGGGACCGCAGTAACAAGACCTACCTGATATAATGTTATCCAATAAGGTGGTAGGCATGCAAAATATCCCCACCAGCAGATCACTGACAGCAAGATTCAAGATGAAGAGGTTGGTAACGGTGCGCATGTGTTTGCTCCGCAAGACAATGAAACATACCACTCCATTGCCAATCATGCAGAGGAGGAAGATGAGCAGGTAGGAGATGATGAAGATGGCAGCTATGAGCGGCTGGTGGAGATAAAAATCCACATAGGAAATGTTGGCCTCCATGTTACAGGCGCTTGGGTGTCCACTGCAATTTTTCACATGAAGTCCACTGACGGAAGGGTTGAGGTCCAGATTGTTCTCCATCTTAAGCTATGCCTTACATCAAATCAATGAATAATCAATGAGTAAATAGGGAGGAAGGGAAACAACATGAGAACATAAACCCAGAGTTGGGTAGAAGGGGCTCTTGTACAAAAGTTTTTCAGAAATTCTTTTTTTCCAAAAAAGATTCCAAAACATGAAAAAAAAATGCCTAACAGTACAGAATTTTCTTGATGGGATGTCTTGACATGCCACCCTTAAGGAGACACTTTTTATCTTTTCTAGGAATCAATTTCCACCTACACTCCATCCCTAGTTACTATGCCGCCTACTGCCCAAAACACACAATATTTTTCATTAAAGCCTCTGTGGTCCAATCATTTCATCCCAATATGTACGCATACATGATATTAAATTTAAAATGTTTTCCATTTTTCAGTGTTTCAATATGTTTTCAGGCTGTTCAGATCATTTTTATCATTTTCAGTTTTAAATTGTTTAAACTGTTTATTGTTATTTTCCTAGTACTGCTGGCTGAGATCCCACAATGTGGAACAGAATCTTCTGCCCATGCAGTTGTGTTTCCTCCACTCTCCCTGAGCCACTAAACACCTGTGGAAACATTGCTCACTGAAGCAGGTTTGCCACAGGCATAAAACATTGTGCGAGGTGGTGCTGGAAACCCACTGTGCAATGTCCATTAAAAAAAACAATCATAGCCTGTTAGGCATGTGGATGTCACCAACAGGATTCTGGTCCTCATGAGCAGGGCAGTTTATAAATACTTTAATAAATACATGAAATGAGACATAAATATTACTCAATGCAACCATCTACTTTTGGGCTGGCCTTGGTAGCAGTCTTACAACAGAATTCAAAAACCTTTTAATGGATTAGCATGAAGATTGCAAAAGTTATACAAATTGCCTGTTGCTGAAAAGGAAAAGGAAAATCAGAATGGCTGGGGGTAGGAGAGAACATAGAGACATTGTCACTGATGCAAATGAAGAGACAAAGGGCCTTTCTGCACTATACTGTTGTAGTGCTATTATTCCACATTCAACATCCTGTGGAATTCTGGGATTTGTAGTTTACTGAGGCCAAAGAGCTCTCTGGCTGAAATTTCTAAACGCCCCTTCCTAAACTGCAAACCCCAGGATTCCATAGGATGTTGGAAGTGGAATAATAGCACTGTAACAGTCTAGTGCGGAAAGGCCCAAAGAGAAAGCCATGGAAGAAAGAGAATTCAAAGGATATGGGAGTTGTAGGAAGGAGGACAATAGGCTGAGAAGCAGTGAACTCAAACAATAAGTAGAGGATGTGGAATCCTGCAAGTAAAGAGGACTAGAGGGCCCAACCAAGACAGAGTGGACAGGAAGAGTGTGTTTGAAAACAGAAAGCGAATAAACAGACAATGGGCATTTGTGCCATTTGGAGATCACAGGGCTCGGGAGAGAGGGAGGTTTGGGAATGGGAATCAATTTCCCTAATTCACATGATTTAATCAACCAGAGTTTTAGTTGTCTAGAGCTTGAAATAATTGTCTAACAAGGGGCAAAGCATCTTTTTCTTTTAAAAAAATGCAATGAAGGAGAGTGGTAAGGAACGCAACAAGCTGTGTATGGGGGGGGGGCGGTGACCATCCAGTCTCTCTGCCCACAGATTTTGTATTCAACCCATGTATCTATAGTACAATTTTCCAGGTATCATTTTTGTACTGGAAAACTGGAGGATGCATTTAAGCTAACTCATTTATCTGTAAATGCATAGCACTTCATTACTGAAATAAACAACTTCAAACAATTGTCTTTTTTTAAAAAAAAAAACCTCTGGCCTAAAATCTTGGTTCTGGACAATTATTTCAAGCTCTTGTGGTTGATATAGCCAATGTGATGACTGGAACATAAGCAATTTAACTGCATTAATTATCATCTTCACAATATAAAATGCAATGAGGGGAATACTTCCTATGCATTATTCTTACTCTTCTTTTTTTGCATAGAATCATAGAGTTGGAAGCTACCACAAGGGCTCTCTAGTCCAACCCCATGCCACACAGGAGTATATAGCTGAAGCATCCTGGAAAGCTATCCAATAAACCTCTATTTAAAATACCTGCAAAGAAGGAGAATTCACTCCAAGGCAGTCTATGGCCACTTCCGCACTAGACTGTTAAAGCGCTATTATTCCACTTTCAACATTCTATGGAATCCTGGGGTTTGCAGTTTAGGGAGGGGCTGGCTGGCTAGTGCGGAAATGGCCTGTCACTGTTCAACAGCCCTTACAGCCAAGCAGTTGTTTAGCTGGAATATCTTTTCCTCTAATTTGAACACACTGGCTCACGTTTTAGTCTCTGGAGCAGCAGAAAATAAGCTCTCACCATCTTCTCCATGGCATCCCTTCATGTATTTAACTTTGGCTATCATATCAGCACTCAGTCTTCTCTTCACCAAGCTAAACACACCCAGCTTCCTAAACTGTTCCTCATAGGACTGGCTTTCCAGACTTGATTAATCTTTTATATCACAACTGAATGATTTTAAAAAAGTTTTTTAAAAAAAAGGACAATCTGTCTTCAGGCTTAAAATTGAACATACAGAATACAAAGAGAAAGGAGGAAGGGAGAAGAAAAGCAACACATTCTGCTACCATTTCTTAAAACTGCATAACTGATATTATAGTAAACCACAGGAATGGTAATTGAGGTAGAAGTCTGGAAACAGGAGCCAGCTGGCAGTTCATCCAAGCAAGAGTTTGGAAGCACACTACTTCTTAATAAAATCCAAAATATGCAAGCAGCAATACCTTTATTGGGCCAACTCCAAAGCAAAAAAAAAAAAAAAAAGCTTTTGGAGCTTCGCTGGCTTCTTCACCAGGCGGGAGAAAAATGGGGATGATGTTAGGATGATGCTAGCAGTCACAGGTCTTCATTCTGTCTGAGAAGTGGTCAGTGAAGATGATATTCAGGGCTTTCAGTGCAGGCAGACACCACTCCCCTTACTGGCCATGCGAGGACTAGGACAAAAAGCAATAAAAGACAAGTAATATAATTTCAACTCCGTTAGCAAAAGAAAGCTAACTTCTCTTGAGATCCAGCTGCTCCTGTCCTGTGGAAAGCTAACTGCTCCTTTCTTAGGTGGAGAACACTGAATTTCTCAAGGAGTCTCTGTACTGTTACATCTGGGGGAAAAGGGTGCTGTATAGGTAAAGCTTGACAAATTTAGTCCCAAATCATACTCCAATGAAAGAGAGTTATCTTTGTTGGAGGCAGAAAATGAGTAAAGACCCAGTCTTCTAGTTTGCCCTTATTTAGGATTCCCCTATTGCAGCTACATTTAGCATCTTGAAATCCAGAGAAGAAATATATTCAGAAGTAGCTGCGTTTGCTGTGCTACAACAGCAACATTAAAAAAAAAAAATGTAACTCCCACCATTCCCCTACAATGGATTCTTGCAGGAAGCAAGATGTCTGATTTGCAGGACTCCAACAATAAAATTCCCAGCTTCTGGAGGCAACCCTAAATAAAAGCAAGTAAAGAAGTCATGGTAACATTTGGGTACTCCTGAACATACCGCCTCTTCATACTTCTGCCTTTCTCACAGCATTCTCACTGCTAGTATCCTATGCTAGCAGTTGCACAGTGGGGCCGAGGGAAGGCAGGCAATATCTGCCTGAATACACAGCCTATGTGTTCAGCACCTTCCCTCCCTCACAGCCACTGTGTCCATGGCATTTTTCATCCTGCTACCAATATCAGTACCAATGTAGTTTCACCCATATTGTATACTAAGAGGATCCTTCCCTACATTGAACCTGTCAATGGTCAATTGGCTAAGTTAAAATATTCTGCAATATTCCACAAGCTCCACCATATTTTATTGGTAGGGGCCCTACGTTGAAGTTGCATAGCATAAATTCCAAATGTAGAGTTATGCACTGAATATACTGTGCAATGCTTGTATTGAATGGCAACACTGCACCACCAAATGTGCAGATGAATGTGCAAATAAATCCATACTCAGAGGCACAACGGACTTCTGGGCAGGATGGTAGAGTGATGCTTCTTGCTAGCATTCCTCAGTGAGGAGAGCTTTAATGGTGAAAGCCCCAGCCAGAGGGAATCTTTGGCGAGTAAAGCTCACCTTAGATTAAAGGGTGATCAGAGGGGACCATCCATGAGGGTCCAGAATTCTCATTACATGCATTAACTCATGATACAAGGCAGAAAGAAAAGGAGGGATTTAAGAAGTTACATCTTCACCCTAGCCATGAAACACAGCTGTTCTGATCTGAGACATCTGGTGGACACTAAAGCCATTTCCACACTAGACTGTTATAGAGCTATTATTCTACTTTCAACATACTATGAAATCCTAGGGTTTGCAGTTTCAGGAGGGGCCAATTCCATAGGATATTGAAAGTGGAATAATAGTGCTATAACAGTATAGAGAGGAAATGGCCTAAGTTGGCACCTGCTTTCTTAAATGCTTAAATAAAACCTTGTGATCATACTAGTGAATAATTCTTCTGATTCAGATGGTGGAATGGAACCTCATCAAGCCACCATCTTTTCTTCAACTAAGGACTGTAGAAGTGGGCTTATCCTACAAGATCAGGACTTACGCCTCAGGCCTCTCCCTAATCTGCAAACCCCAGAATTCCATAGGGTGTTGAAAGTGGAATAATAGCACTATAAGAGCGTAGTGTGGAGATGGCCCTAAACAAAAGGATTAGGAGTTGATGTGCTTAAAGGGATATAACAAAGGAATTAACAGCATATATTTTTCTGGATAGTTTGGATTTTTTTTACTTATATGATTGAACTGCATTTTTGTAAAGAGAAAAGTGAAGGCACTATCTCTTTGAAGCTGATAAGACTGCCTATAAATGGGTGGTGTGAGAGAACAGTCTGTCTGTTAACTGTGTGAATTTGCAAGGATGCTGCAGATCAGACAAAAATGTCCAACTGCTTCCGTAGGGGAACATCAGCATGCATAAGACACAAACAGGATTTCACACATCATTTTTAAAGTTCAACTTCAAAGACAAGAGTCATGGAAAGAAATCAGGAATTCCAACAATGAGAGAAATATTCTTTGTAGAACACTGCTTTCAGTACATTTCCACTACATCTCTAAGAGATAGCATGATCCATCTTTAGAGAAGTGTACCAAGGCACTACCACCCAATTATTCCACTACAATTCCTTCTTAATACTTTCTTTCTTATCTATTCCACTTTCTTCATGATCTTCATGTTAAAAAGAAAAAGAGATGCATTTTGTCATGCTCTTGGAGGAACAGAAGTGGAAAGCAGAACAGAAATAGCTGAAAATATGAAACTATACTTTAGGGAAAAAAAGTTAGTCATTTATAGTAGTATCTGAAATTTCAGACTACGATCCTGTACAGTGGGATACTGCACCCTTCTCCAATATGGTTCCCACTAGATATTTTAGACTACATTTCTCATGTGTTCCAGCAGCATGTGCAATGGTCAGAAATGATGGGAGATATAGTCCAAAACATCTGGAGGTAGCCAGGTCAGAGAAGGCTGATGTAAGGGCTGGGCAATAGAGGGCAATCTAACATCAGCCAGGAGCTATGGAACAAGCCAATAGTTCGGGCTAAAAGGTGAGTCAGAACCAAAAGATAATTCAGGAGGCAGGAGCAAGGAGCAAGCCAGCAATGAGGAACAGCTGTGGCTAGAAGGAGACTTTAAGCCAGTGGTTCTCAACCTGTGGGTCCCCAGATGTTTGTGGACTTCAGCTCCCAGAAGCCCTGAGCATTGACCATAGTGGCTGGGGCTTCTGGGAACTGAAGTCCACAAACATCTGGGGACCCACAGGTTGAGAACCACTGCTTTAAGCTGAGAAACACCTTATTTCTCAAGCAAGGATCAAATGAAACAGGAAATCCTCTCTATCTTCCTTCCTATCTAGGAGGAGCCAACGGCATGCCTGAGTGGATGGAGCCAGTCATGGGTAGGGGTGTAAATCTTTGCTTGTTTCTTTCTCACATGTAGAATTCAAATTTTCCAAAAGTTTTCTTCTCACCAGGTAACACTGTAAGAGTTTGCCTCTGCTTTTTTTTATTTAGAAAAAAAAACATTCTTATTTAGCACTAGCACATTTCTATGCAAAAATTATGCAATTTCTGCACAAAATTTAGTAGCTGTTGCACACACACACACACATATACAGGAAAAGGGTTTTTTAGAAGCACTTATTCTCATTTAAAGGCAAACAAATGTTCTGGTGCTCAGCAATGTTATTGAATGGGACAAAAGTGAGTAAACCCTGCGAACATTTTTTTCTTAATCCCTAGTCAAGAGCCTGAAAGTACCTTTCTGAAAAAATTATCTCCTCAGTTCAGTGGTTTGCCATATGAGGGAAATGCACACAGATTAAGAAGCTCCTGAAAAGAATGGCTTCTACCACACCAGGCAGGTAGTGATGCAACAGCCCATGGCACGGTGACTGAAACCTTCCAAGAGGAGCTTACTTGGGTGGTTGGTAGCCTCCATTCCAAGGGGTGGTGAATTGCCGCTTGTGGTTATGGTATTTCTTCCTACGATGTATCCTCTCTAGTTTTCTCACACCTAATGCATTTCCCTAATCTACCATTTTTGCTTGCATTCTGTACCCATTTCCAAAAAGGTAGCCAAGGGGCAACACAAAATTTTTCAGGTTGGTGAGAACAAGGCAAATTGAGAAGAGCTCCAGAAGAATGAGAGGTGGGCAAATGGCAAGTGAGATTCAAATTAACCAAATGCAAAGTGTGTGTGGAGGGGGCATAATGTTTTTATTTTGTTATTATTTTAAGCATATTTTAATGCTGTTTTTAAGTAATCAAATCACATCTTTTTTCCCAAAAAGACCATAAAGGCTTTCCAATCTTTTAAAAATGTCCTTAATGATTTTATTTTCATTGAACAAGTTAGTTTGGCCATTTCTGCCAAGTCCATTAGTTTTAACATCAGTTTCAACAATCATTCCTCCCTAGAAGGTTCTTCCATTTCTGTGCACACCTCAATGACATACTGAAACAATCTTACTTATCTGTTTTCTAATGGTTCATTCATAAGTCCCAAAATAAAAAGTTCTGGTTTTAAATGAATATTTACCTTTAAGATTCTCTGCAGCAGAGTACGAATTTGAGCCCAAAATTTCTTAGCTCTTCCATACATCCATCATATATGATAAGCTCTACAGACCCGTTTAAAGAATGTCCTCCCTAGATCTAAAGACTCGTTTCTATAGTTAAGGATTTGTTTGCTTGTTTCTTATTCAGCTGTTCCACAAAAAGCAGCTGTCAGTACAATTAGAGACCAAACATAACAATGAAACCTTTAAATCATCACTACAAAGCAATTTAAATGTCATTAACATTAAAATCAACATTAAACACTGAAAGAAATCAGGGGACAAACATTGTGAAGAGACAAACATCCTTTCTAAAGCAGAGGGAGCAGGAGATGATCACATCTCTGAGGGGAATAACATTTTCCACAATATGGCAAACCAGGGAAAGAAAAAATTAAGGAATAAACTACCTCTCCTAGAAGGCTGCAGCTTTGTATCAGCACTGCACAATTATAGCAGTCTGGTATCTCTTTTAACTGATGTTTTGGAACCATTCTATGGAATGTACGTTTCTTAGTTTAGCGAGGCACTTAGAATTCTCTGCTAAAGAGCTCCAGCCCCTTCCCTGAACTACAGGTTTTAAGTACCTCCATCAAATTGCAAGTCCTAGCATTCCATAGGACAGACCCATGACAATTAAAGTGGTATCAAACTGCTATAATTATGCAAAATGTGAACGCACTTCTGAATAGGCAGATCACATTTTAAACAGGTTGCAAGCCCCCGCCCCAGCACTGTTTAACATACAAAAAAATCCTCATATGACAAAAATAGTCATGGAAACCTGAAATAAACTTCCAGACGCTTCTAGTTTTCCTTTCTAACATTTTTTTTTCTTCCTTCCTTTTCATTTTTGGTAGTCTGTGCAGCCCACGGAAGATCCCAGGAGCAGAAAACTAGACATCACACCCACCAAAGATGTCCGACCCTGTTAGAAAAACATCTTGAGAAAAAAATATTTTTGAATGCATGCTATGGGGTGATCGCTATACTGTTGTTGCTGTTTGCCTTCAAGTCATTTCTGACTTACGGCAAACCCCAAGGTATCACGGAGTTTTCTTGGCAAGATTTGCTCGGGGGGGTTGCGTTTGCCCTCCTCTGAGGCTGAGAACGGCCATTTCCGCACTACACACTTATAGCCAGGCGGCCCCTCCTGAAACTGCAAAGACCAGGATTCCATAGGATGTTGAAAGTGGAATAATCGCGCTATAAGAGTGTAGTGCGGAAATGGCCAATGTGTGACTTGCTCAAAGTGACACAGTGGGTTTCCATGACCAAGCAGGGATTGAAACCCTGTTCTCCAGAGTCCTAGTCCAAGGCTCAAACCACTACACAACACTGGCTCTCTGCATACCTGCGGGGAAGGGACAACATAAGGGTATTGCTCCCCACATAAGAATGCCGTCCCCCCATGAAATTTTTCTTCAGTCTCCAAATATCTAGCATTGCAGAGAGAGAAGAACTGAAAATATTTCATACCTAGAAGTCTTGTATTTTCTGAAGTCATGTTCCTTCCCTAACATGCCTTCCCCTCTTCTTTGGATTCCTATACTGTTTTTCCAAAGGCTCAACTGAAATTTCAAGTTACTGCAGTACTGGAAATCTGGGGATGACTCAAGGCTAATTTCACTGGGAGGGGAATTTTTAATTGGGGGACAGTGCCTCCATTTTGCCCCTCCCCATAGATGCAGCCCCCAAAGGTACACCGTTAGCATTGCAGCATGCTAAGATGACACCTCCCCTCCTTCTCTAAAATCTCATCTTTCCTCCCAACACTCTGCAATATGTGTCACTGTCGCAACTTGCAGGAGCTGTGCAGTTTTTAAAACTATTATGGAACTGCTCGGTCAGGATTACCCAGGCTAGCAGAAAGCGGCAGGGTTCTTTCAGTTCACAGATCATTTCATTTTCCTTTCTGATGGCAAGTAAATTTGCAATAAATACGAGAGACAACTCAGTGGTCTTATTTCTTTCTCAGATGCAGCAACAGGAAACTCTGAGTAGCTTGCTGGAAAACAAAAACCCCACATGCTATCAAGTACTATGAACACTAACAACAATAGAAACTGAAGCATGAAAGGAATAGCTCTCCACGGAAATAGGAAGATGCACATTATTAAAAAGAAAAGAAGTACACAGAGAGAGCAAAATTTCAGTGTAAAGAGATTAATGTCACTAACTGGGATTTTGTGCTATACTCTACGCTTTTGTTCTGAAGAAGACAACATTATTTTTCAGGAACACATAGAGAATCTTTATCACAGAGCTGCAGCTATGGAGCTGGGAGGGATGATGGCATGGGTTTCTGCCACCCCAAACAAAATTTTCCTGCAGTGCCAAATTTCCAGCATTGAAGAGGAGAGATGGAAGACCCTTCTGTTTGCTGTGCTCACATTCCCTTGGTCGCTTTGCCAGCCACTTTCCTTTGGATGCCTATACTGTCTTTCTAAATGCTTGACTCAAGTCTTCAATCACTGCAATAACAAAAAGCTGGAGACTGAAAGAAAATGTAATTTTTTTGGGGGGGGGGACAGAATTTTGTCCTCTCCATAGTTACACTGCTGAAAAACTGAGGATGTCAGCCTGTCTGTATCCTTTCTGAGTTTCTGGCAGGCAGCTAAAACTGTGTAATTTCAGTAGGCCTTTCCTCCTTAAAATTAGGGGTCCCTGTTCAGTCTCTTTCAAACCGTTCTGTTCATTATCCATCATTTTAGAGCTATTTTAAAATAGTTTTTACATTTGTTATAAAGTGTGTTTTAGTCATAGCTACCATTTGAAAGGATTGGACTTTGACCCTGGACAGCAAGGTTCAATTCCCTGCTCAGCCATGGATGAGTGATCTTGAGTATGTCACACACCCTCAGCCTCAGAAAAACTCATGATAAGTTGGCTTTAGGGTCACCATAAGTTGGAAACGATTTGAAGGCACACAGCAAAATTCTCAGAAGTTCAGTGGGCTGAGAGGTGATTAAACAAAAGCCTTAAATATATCATAAATACAGTCAGCCCTCCACATTTGTGGGTTTCACTTTTGCAGATTTGATTATTCACGGGTTGTTTGCTGTCACTTCTGCTGCCTCCCTGTGCCATTTTTAACAGGGACTGCAAGCCTCGTAAGACTAAGAAACTGTGAATGCGGCTTGTAAGTCCCTATTAAAAATGGTGTGGGGCAGCAGTGGAGGTGGCAGTAAGCCCCATCAGCCCCCTACTTCTGCCTTGTGAAGGAACCCTGATGCCTCAGAGGAATCCACTGTGAATATGGTGATCGTACTTTTTCATGACCGAGCAGGGATTGAAACCCTGTTCTCCAGAGTCCTAGTCCAAGGCTCAAACCACTACACAACACTGGCTCTCTGCATACCTGTGGGGAAGTGTTAAATATGGTTTGGCAGGGCCTACAGTTATTCACAGTTCTTCCACTTTCAAGGAGGTCCTGTGTCCCTAACCCTAGTGAATGTGGAGGGATGACTGTAATTTGGGTTTTTTTATTGTAATATAATTTCTCCAATGCTCTTTAAATATTTGGACAGTGTTCTTTTTCATTGCATTTTGATGACACAGGAGGTGTCTTCACATAGAGGAGGACATGAACTTCCACCCCACTCCACTGTTGTTACTCTTAAGGCAGGCACTTCTTACATGCTTCCTCCCTTTCCCAAATGTACTTTGTCTCTTCTACATCCTCCTCAATTTATGGATGAGATCCTGTATCAGGAGACATATCATAAAAGTTGCCATAGCAGAACTATGAAATGTCCCCTCTCCCCTCCTGTAGCATCCATTCCCCCCGCCGCCGCCACCCCCAGTGGCCATACAGCGGGAGAGAGTAGGGGGCAGCCAAGAAGCATCCGTCTGACTACAACCACATGGACCAGAATAGCATCATCCACAACTTCTGGACAACTCTTTGGCAGCTCCTGGAAGATGCTTTCACCGGTGTACACATGGTTATATTCACATTGGCCCTTTTTGCCCGGTGTCACTGAAACGTAATAGCTATGGGTTGTATTCGTTTCAGGGGATGTGGTTCCGCACAATGTCGTAGCCGTACAGTAGCTGTCCCATCTAAAAATGTAGCTAGGACACTTTATTTGAACTACAGAAAAAATCCGTTTTTCACCGCCTCATTCACATACATCTCGTCTTCTGCCTCAATGCAGAAACATTTAAAACACTTTACTGCACACTAAGGCCATTTCCACAAGGGGGTAAATCCCCGTGCTGGGACGACCGCACACGGAGGTTGCCCACACTGCCGTGTGCGCTAGAGCGGGTAAAAAGGGGAGGTTCCACACCTCCAACCGCCCGCGTGTGGCTGTGGGGGTGGCGCTGCGAGTTTTATAAAAAACACCTTTCTAAGTGGTTTTTTTAAAATTTGCCCACGCTACTCCGTTGCAGCACCCAGTGAGGAACTGCATAGACGCACTAGCGCGTCCCTGCAGAGCTGCCTGGGGGCGAGCTTCTGGCTGGCACGCTGCCCTGATTGGCGGAGCGCTGCCGGAAGCCGCTGGCTGCCATTTTGGGTGCCGCCAAGCGCCGCCGAGCGCCGCAGACGCCGCCAAACATGTGGAGCAGCAAAATCACGCTGCTCCCCGCGGGGACGGAGCCTCCCGCTTCCAGGTAAGCTCCATCCCCGCGTCCGCGGCCCCATTTCCCTGCGTGTCCCCTCCTCCAGTGTGAAAAGGGCCTAAGAAAGTGGCGGAACCAGCAGGAGGCCAATCGGGGTGGTGCGGTGGGGCAAAGGTGGGAAAGGTACTTGTCCACTTGGACAAGGACACTGTTATGCAGAAGAGACACTTGGCTTATATTCGCAGTAAGGAGAACACAGTGTTGTTACTGAGTTTCAAAAGAATGTGCCTTAGCTACACAAAGCTACACTTATGGCGTCTTGTGCAGAAAGGGTCACTGTCTGACTCTTCTCAGCTGTGTCCTGCTTTCTATCAGCTGCTACAGACCCATGGGAGAGCACAGGCAGAAGATGGGTTGTCAGGGGATTGTGGGTGTAGCACAAGGGAAGAAGAAAAGTCCAACCTCTTCAATAACAACAACAAAAAAAGAGACATATGTAGGTGTAAGTTGGACTTCCTCCTGCATATGTCACTAACAGGACATCAGTCATTCCTCTCTTTTTATTTTTCTGGGTGCCACCACTGACTCTGAAAAATAATCCATGAATAATTTTATGTCAGATTATGCTGTGAGATTTATAATTCAGTGACATCAGGATACTGTCATTATTTGAATGTGTGGACAAGTCAATGCAGATGAATCAGGGGAAGGAAAAACAAGGCGTACAAGCTCTTTTTAAATCGGGATAAGAAGTGTCAGAGGTCCAGGTCTCGAAATGCACAACATTTCAAAAAGGAAAAAAAAGTCAACTTGGGATGTGGTTGTCTACCTGCTTCTGGTTTGCTTGCTGAGTTTTGGGGTTGGAATACCCCAATACACTCTTCTAAAACAAAACAGGTTATCACCTAGAAGTCTCCTAGGAGCATTTTTTCCCATGAAAATTTATTTCATACAGCTTGGACCCAGACGTCAGATGAATTGCATCTCTGTATAAGAATCTGTCCAAGTATGAAGATCATTGGGTGAAGGCTTTATCTTCATCCCATCACAGGCACATTTGGTGAAGACCCAAAAGAGGTCTTTTCTGTGTCTTTTGCTCCCACACTGTGGAATTCCCCCTCAAAGAAGGCTAGGTTGTCCCCCTCTACGATTCCTGCTAGCATGCAGAGACTTTTTATTTACATAGGTCTCGGGTTGTTAACTGGACATCACCTATTTGGCCACCAGCATTTGAACCAACATGCTCAGAGCTTGGGCCAGTGATTTTGATAAATCACAGTTCCCAGGATCCACCAACAAACCTGGTCAGTGAAGTCTGGGCATTGTACCAACTCTCAGATTTTGAACTCAGTAAGATTTCTCAAGGGAAAAAACACAGGGAAGTTAGTATCATATGCAGAAGCTACAGAATTGAGCTGTTTTCAGCAAGAAATCTGCTGCAGGGTGTCTGCTGTGGTGAAGTGTTATGTTTATGAGGCTTCCTAGATCTTTAAAGCTGCCTGGATCAGAGAGCATCTCTATTCCAGCTGATCTTTTCCTCAGGCTTTGGAGAAGAATTAGTTGTTGTGTCACATTCAACCTTGCCCACCCCTTCTGATATTTCCAACCTGCCGCATCTTTCTAGAAGGCAGCCTGCATGCAACTGAAAAAGCAAATAAATAAAGCCTGGCTCAGTCCAAGCAAAGCATATTTCTTCTGCCAGCACCATCGTCTTCTGCTGGGGGAAAGCAGCCACAACAGCCGAAATTGATACTAAAAAACTAAAGCTGCTGGTTATGATGAACAACTCTACAGGCTTGCAAAGCACATACAGATGGGACCACTTTGCAAGTTCCAGGAAACAAGGGACAGGAAACATGACTACATTGTGCTTCCAGTCCTTCTCCTTCCAGATCTTGTATAAGTGGCAATGATATGGGCATTTCCTTCCCTGTATTTGAAACTGTCCTATGCAAGACCTTCAGAACATCTACAGTCCTCCATCTACATTGGTAGGTTTGATCTTTGTGAATTTGATTATTCTCAAAGCACCAGTGCCTCTTCTCCCCATTCCCCTCCTCCCGTTCCCTTGTGTTTTGCCAGCATGGAGAAAGAAGGCAAGTGTGCCCGGGTGAAAAGGCACATGTGTTCTTTCCTTCTGCCCTCTGGAGCTCCCTCCTTCCATTCCTTTGCCTCTGGCCCCAGTGCTGGGAATGCACACTGAGGCAAAAGGTAAAGGAATGGGGTGAGAGGCACTGCACTGCTTTCTTCCCCTCTCCAGAGCTCCCCCTTCCCACACCCTTGCCTCTGGCCCCGGTACTGAAAATCTGCACCAAGGCAAAAGGTAAGAGAATCGACGGTGGGGGAGAGGAAGGCAGCACACTTCATTCTTCTTTCCTCACGCTGATGGTGTCCCCCTGAGGACACTGATACCTATCCATGTTCATTCTGCAGCACTTCAAAAAATGCACACTCTAGTGTTGTAATAACAGTAAACCATCTCTCTTTCTCCATCTCTACAATTTCTATTTCCTCCTAAAATTAAAGCTGTCAAATATAATACACTTATTGCTTACTTGTACGCAGGATTGGCCAGTGGCTTCTGTATCAGTGGGGCAAGTAATCCACTCTGGGTTTTACTCCAAACTTTTATGGAACTATCAAAGACCTTTTCCCAAATACGTCCAGCACTTTGGAGAGTTCTTTTAAAGTTCTAACTGCCATGCAGAGCAGATTTACTGCCCCTCCCACACACGTATGGACACATTCCTTATCTACACAATTACACACATGGCAACTGAGCGTGGATGTGCATTGCACGAGGGCACATTTGGACATAGGACATGGATGTGCCTATGGATTTTGTTTTGCATTCACAGTGTTATATTGGTCGATTGTGCAATGTTGCTTTTCAATAGAAGGATTATTTGGTACTTTATTTAATATGTAATGCAGAGATTTGCACCAATCAAATATGATGTGGGATCCTGGCCCACAACTTTTTCTTTTTACTGGGGAATTTGAGCAATAGGTTCAGCAGCTGACATCTCACATTTTACCACTTCAATGTTGCTTATCTTCTTATTTTCAAATCTCTCCACAAAAGAATGACTACCCTAGGGGATCTATTTTCATCCAACAATATTAATCCCAAAAGTACCCAACACAAGCACACCAAGAGAATGGGGGGAGACTACAACTCCCAGAATTCCCCAGCCACATGGCCACCAACTAAACTGACTGGAAGATTTTGAGCTTTAATCCAAAAACTATTTTATTTCCAAGGTTGATACACATTTGATTAAGCTCTCAGCAACTCTGTCTGCCTTGATTTGCTAGTACTCTGTCTTCTGGCTAACCTTCAACTACTTTGTACTTTAAATCTCAACTTAACTCTGCAGATTGTGTGAAAAGAAAGAATATTTTTTCAGGATTTCTTACCAGAATAATTAAAGGCTTTCTAAGGGCCTGAACTGTCACAAAAAGAGGGAATACTTAAAGCCAGGGAATAGAAAGAAGTTTTGCTGGATTTGATTGTCTCCATGAGAGGAGCATTTTCACACCTGAGATTCACTGCATCAAAAGGTGCAGCTTGCTTTAAGCGTCTGCACATCTGAAAGGCTTACAAAGCTTTTCCAAGAAAAAAAAAGTATGCACAAAATGAGATGATTTTCTGAGAGATTTATCATGCACATCTATTTCAGTATAAAAAGAAGGAAAAAGTCTTGTGGGACTTTTCATTAAGACATTCCATCTACTTCCAGCAGAAGCATTTGCGGACTCCAGTCTTCTCCGCATCTATGCATCAGTTGGGAGCTTTCAAGGATTCACGAGATTCCTGCTTTCTTTTTTACCCAGAATTAGCTGCATCTTTTTCAAACGCACATAACTGAAAGGCACATGCAAAAACTCATTTTGATCACTTAGATAAGGAACACTGCGTATGCAGATTAGCAAACATGTGAAGATAAAATTTCACAAAATGCAATGTTGGCTGGAAACACATAGTCCTGCAATCAACATCAAAGACAGGCAGGAAAAATATGCACATTGTTTTGGAGACTCAATAAAGTTTAGACACATCTCTATTTAAACCACATCATTGTGTTAAACCAGTAAACATTCAGCATGCCTGTGTGAATCCTTCTTGCTTATTACTCACAGAAAATATATAAATCTACTGAGAATCTTCAAAAGCCTATCTCTCACAATTGATCTAGATTTCTTTTAATTTCTTAAGAATCTTGCCTTCTTGGTTTTCTTGGACCAGAAGATATAATATATTTATATTTGTTCAATTAGTCGGCTTCATCATGTGTTGAAGCAGCCGCTGGGCTTGCTATTCAACATCTTCATCAATGACTTGGATGAAGGAGTAGAAGGCATGATGATCAAATTTGCAGATGATACCAAATTGGAAGGGGTTGCTAATACACCAGAGGACAGGATCAAAATTCAAAATGACCTTGACAGATTGGAGAGCTGGGCCAAAGCTAACAAAATTAGTTTCAACAGAGAAATGTATGGTCCTGCACTTAGGTAGAAAAAATGGAAGGCACAAATATAGGATGGGGGACACGTGGCTGGATAGCAGTACGTGTGAAAGAGATCTAGGAGTCTTCATAGATCACAAGCTGAACATGAGTCAGCAGTGTGATGCAGCAGCCAAGAAAGCCAACGCAATTCTTGGTTGCATCAATAGGAGTATGGTGTGTAGATCGAGGGAGGCAATGGTACCACTCTATTCTGCATTGGTTAGGCCTCATTTGGAATACTATGTCCAGTTCTGGGCACCTCAATTCAAAAAGGATATCAACAAGCTGGAACGTGTCCAGAGGAGGGACACCAAAATGGTGAAGGGTCTGGAAGCCATGCCCTATGAAGAACGCCTTAGGGAGCTGGGTATGTTTAGTCTGCAGAAGAGAAGGCTAAGAGGGGACATGATAGCCGTGTTTAAATATTTGAAGGGATGTCATGTTGAGGAGGGAGCGGGCTTGTTCTCTGTCGCTCCAGAGACTAGGACGAGGAGCAATGGATTCAAGCTGCAGGAAAGGGGATTCTACTTGAACCTGAGGAAGAACTTCCTGACAGTCAGAGCTGTCCGGCAGTGGAATAGGCTGCCTCCATGGAGTGTGGTGGAGTCTCCTTCTTTGGAGGTTTTTAAGCAGAGGCTGGATGGCCATCTGTCAGGAGTGCTTTGATGGTGTATTCTGGCAGGGTAGAATGGGTTGGAGTGGATGGCCTCTGGGGTGTCTTCCAACTCTATGATTCTATGATTCTATGATTCACTATTCTGGAGGGTTTTTTTTCAGTAAATATTTCACAGTGGCTCAGATCTGAGATCGTCTTGTCAGTGTGTTCAAAGTTTCATTGCTCAGGTTGTTCTTTGGCATGTTTGGCATCATATGTTCACTTCAACCAGAATTAAATCAAGCTCTTTAAGCCGATGTGTTGTCATATCCAGATCAGAGAGGCTACTAACAGAACAGCTTATGTAAGGAGGTGTCAGAAAATATGTGTGGAATAGAAAAAACATTAAGAAACATTAAGAAGCTGGGCATAAGCAAGGCTGGCCATACATCAGCAAAGAAAACTGGGAGAAGAATGTCTGAAGGAGTGGAGTGGGGGTTGCCCCAGATGTGCAATTTGTGATAACTGAAGAGTTGAGCTACTCATTACACTAAATCCATTAGTTGTGCCGCATTTTTTTAAAAAAAAGAAAACAGTTAATAATAGTCACAGGGGATTTTGATTGAGATTGCAACAGTCTTCTGCAGAGGTAGACAATTTTATCATAGAATTGTAGAGTTGGAAGAGACCACAAGCTCCATCAAGTCCAACCCCCTGCCATGCAGGAATACATCATCAAAGCATTCCCAACAGAGGGCCATCTACGGTCTGTTTAAAAACCTCCAAACAAGGAGACTCCATTCCAAAGCAATGTATTCCACTGTTGAACTGCTCTTATTATCAGGTAATTTTTCCTAATGTTTAGATGGAATCTCTTTTCCTGAAGATTGAAACTATTGTTCCACATTCTAGTCTCTGGAGCAGCAGAGAACAGACTTGCTCCATCCCCCATATGGCATCTGTTCAAATATTTAAATATAGCCACCAAGCTGCCTGTTAACTTTCTCTAAGCTAAACAGACCCAGCTTCCTAAGCCGCTCCTCATAAAACTTCATGGTTCCCAGGCCTTCTACCATTTTGGTCACCCTCCTCTGGACATGTTCCAGTTTGTCAATATCCTTCATGGACTGTGGTGCCCATAAATGGACACCGTATTCCAGATGGGGTCTGACCAAAGCAGAAAAGAGTGGTACAATCTGTTACCCTGATTTCTGGGGGTCCCAGGAGGGACACCTCAATGTGCTCAAAATATGGGGAATTAGGAATTAGCTCAGAGCACTGGCTGGCAATGCGAAAGGCAGGGTAACTTAGCAGGATCTTGGAACCCTATGTATACGGGGTCGGGCCACACCAAGAACTAGGCAAGTTGTTCAGTTTAAAAGATTTTATTGTCATGTCCACAATTCAGCACACACAGACACATGCACTCACACACTCATCCAAGAACTAGAGAAGCAGAAAGTGAGGAAAATTGATAGGGGTTTCCAGAGGATTTCTGGGTTGATACTCCACCTGATCCTGCAGTCCGGGAATAGAGAGATAGAGAGCGATGCTGGGGTTCGTAGTAGCTCAGCACGTGGAGGCTGAGGGGAGGCTCACCAGACAGAGCGGCAGCAGTTCGGGATGCAAGGCACGAGCGTTCCGACAAGAAGCTCAAACTTGGGGTTTTTATAGGGAAGATTGTACCTGGAGGCTAGCCTTCTCCCGAGGAGTGGAAACAAAGCCTCTGAAAGGTCAAAATCAGAATTGATGAGATTTGGCCAGCATTGCCAATTGTTAGAACAGTATGCAGATGAGGAGTGCTTAGCGTTTGTATAGAGCAAGCAGTTCGGGGCTGAGAGCCCTTGCATTTGCTTAATGGTCGGCTGTGTCTGGAGGGCACTACTGACTGTGCGGCAAAAGTTGTTTACTGGCCTAGACCTAGCTTGCATAATTAAGGCCATGCGGCCGTGCCTGCCTACACAGGCTCTCCGTGACCCTTTCAGGAGTTCATCTTATGGAGTGCCACGTGGAATATTAACCATAACCAATATGACATTGTAGACCTTGGGCTCTGGTTAGACAATTGCAGTAACAAATCGCTTCCCTTGACCTAGACACTATACTCCTGTTGCTGCAGTCCAGAATTGCTTTGTCTTTTTTATCTGTTCAGCTTAGGGTCCACTAAGACACCTATATCCTTTTCACATGTACTGCGGTCAAGACAGCTGTCACTCCTCTTCTTTCTGTGAACGTCATTTTTTCTGCCCAAGTGTAGTACCTTATACTTCTCCTTGCTGAAATTCATTTTGTTAGTTAAATCCTAGCTATACCGTTTTTTGCTTGTTGTAACCACAGCTGTGTAAATACAAAGAAAAGTTGTGAATTAAATTATATGCTGTATCATAGACTATAACATGAATTTTCCCAGTTCCAGTCCACTCGACCCTCTCACCAATATGTTGATCCTGCCGCAACATTTAGTTGACATAGGCAAGAAGCTATGAATGAAAGCACTCTTTTGCAGCTTTATATCAAAGCTGGATATTTTTCAAACTCTGTTTTGTTTAGCACCATAAGGCATATGAATCAGAATGAGCGCTCAATCTGTCCTTGAGCAGATCATCAACATTCAAATATACGCATATATCTTTCCCCAAGTCTTTGCATCCTGCAAAAAAAAGACCTTAAAAAACATTTTTTTTTTTTTGAAAAAGAGAAGCACACCACTTAACTAGCTGTTAGATCAAAATGTTTTACAAAACATAGCCATTCTATTCAATAACTACCAGCTCCTCTACTGGGAAATAACAATGAGATTTTTTTTTAATGGCACCACTGATTAAAAATAACATCTTGATGGTATGTGTTTTGGCAGTAAAATACATTGCCTCAGAAGCATGCCCTCCAACATTTGGCTGGTGAAAAGCAGGACACGTGTGGCTAAGTAACATCAAAGTTTGATCAAGATGACAAAGAAAAAACTATTAACATGGAAGAACACACAAGCTAGGAGAGACTGGAAGAATGTGGAAGGCTAGGAGAGAGGTTTGCCTTTGTCTGAAGCTCTTTCCACACTATCCTGTTATAGTGCTATCATTCCATTTTCAACCTCTTGTGGAACTCTAGAGTTTGTAGTTTCCTGAGGCCAAAGAGCTCTTCAGCTGAGAATTCTAAAGGCCTCTCCCTAAACTGCAAACCCCAGGATTCCATTGGGTGTTGAAAGTGGAATAACAGCACTAAAACAGCGTAGTGCAGAAAAGCCCTGAGTCTCCTGGGATGGCCCAATTTCCACCTCCTCCTGTCACCTCTCCCCTGCTGAGTTATCGGAATCCAGACTACTTTTGCACTTTGAACTGCAGTAACCAGAGGACCAAGGGGGAAAGTGGGAGGAGGCAAGAAAAACTGAGGCATTTTAAAAGAAGCTGAAAAAGCAGGGTGACAGAGGATTCATTGGGATGGTTCCTGCCAAATCAGGACAGTTGGAGGGTATAGTGGTGAACTCTCCTTTTCAAGTTTTCAAGCCATAGATGAGATAGCCATTTGTCAGGGATGTTTCAGATGAGGATTCCTACACTCGCAGGAGGTTGGCACAGATGAGACTCAGAGTCCCACCAACTCTGTGATTCTGTGATTCAGGCACTATGCATGTATTATCTTTTATTTGCAAATACATTAAAGCAGGGGTCGGCCACTGTTGGCGGGCCATACATCCCCACCACACAGCTCTGCAAAAAAAAACAAAACCCACAATGTATTGCCCCCAAGTGGGAACATGGGTGCAGTTTTGATTATGGTGACTGTAAGGTGAACCTATCATGGGATTTTCCTGGCAAGATTTGTTCAGAGTGGTTTGCTTTTGCCTGAGGCTGAGAGAGTGTGACTTGCCCAAGGCCAATGAGTGGATTTTCACAGTAGAGAGTGGATTCCAGTCCCGATCTTCCAGAGTGCTAATCTAACCCCCAAATCCCTACACCGTGCTGGCTCTGGACTATTTAAAAAAATAAATCATTTTTTAAATCTAGGAATGGACTTTCAGGCATTTGCTGAATCCATCTTGGAGGCATTTGGGGCAGTTGTTGTGGCCTGCACATGATCTGAAAGGCAGATAACACTCGCTCCCCAGAAATGCTGCAGTTGCCCACGCTTAAAATTTGAATTCATATCGTATGGCACTGTAAAGGAACAGCAATAGATGGAGACTACCTTACTTTCCCTGGCATTTGTCAACAGTCTTCCAGACAAACTATACAAGCTTTAAAAAGTGCTGCAGTACCATGGAGATAAATCCCAGTAACCAAAATGTGAACAGCAGGACTGTTCTTTTCAAAGTACACGTTGCAGACCTACAAATGTGAAAATCTCTCCATCTCAGTTTTGTTTCTTTTCTTCAAATCCCAGCTACCTTTTCTTGTTCTCACTTTTTTGATACTAATTACAAGACTTTCCTTTTCTTTCCTTCCAGCATGGAGATTTATGTCTTATTTTGGCACATGCTTTTCCTGAAATACACTTTTTTAATGTATATATTTTTGTTGTATTTTTTTCTGATTTAATAAAGCATTATAATCTGTGTTTTCTACAAATACACACTTAGTTACACAGAATTCCAAACAGAAGCAAGAAATGGGGGGAAAAGGATCTAACACTCCTGGTTTCCCCCATCCCCATGTCGAAAAAGTCAAAGATGGGTCTGTGGGTTTTTTAAAGAGTTTTGCAGTCTTCTGGATAAACTCATCTGAAAATCAGCTGGGCCCCATTTCTTTCTCATTGCTACGCACAGCTGGCTCTTGAACTTCCATTTTGCACTGGAGTGCTGATCACGAAAGCCAGCAAGATTAACAAAATGAGAATAAAAGGAAAGAAAGATATGATTCATCTTTGCTGGTGTCCAGCCTAACTGCATTGCCAGAAGTAACCCATGATGGCACAGAATCCTGCAGGTGCCAGATGCCTGTGTCACTATTATAACAAAGCAACCCAAAATAGAAATGCAGGTTCTGAACTGACCAATGCAGAGCCCTGGCAGAAAAAATGATCCATCCCTGATGTGTCACTATGAATGCTAATATGCTAATAGCCATTAAGGACAGGAACTTCACCCAGTGTCGGTATGCAAAGCCAAATGGTGAAGGCAGTGGCAGCTGAGGGCTTCTAAGTTTTAAGGGAGGTCTCCAAGGTGCTGAACCCTACTAGGAAATAAAATTATGGAACTCTCCAAGGTACTGCATCACCTGGCATAAGCAGAAGCTAAAGGTTTGCATCTTGGTATGACACTGAATCTGTTCTGGATTTTAGTCTGAACTTTAGAGGAGCTACTCAATGTGGTGAATCAACTGTGTGAAGAACTCCTTTCAAATCTGGAGTGAATTCACCAGTCCGCTAACATGGTGTCCATCAGCAACCATGAGCCAGCCAGTTATTTTGGGGGGCTACAACTGCCAGAATCCCCCTAGCCAACCGGTGGCCATATTCGTTGGGAAGATTCATGGAGTTGTAAACCTAAAAATGACTTTTTTCAAATTCTGTCTTTATTTTGTTTGTTTTTTTAAAAAAGCACATCCCTACATAGTGGCTCAAGGTTCTTTAAATAACTGTCCAACAAGGAACAAAGAAACTCATTACAATGTTCTCCCAGGACAGTTCAACCTTCTGTCAAGTATTAGTCCTTTTCGTTTTTAAGTCAGTTAGCAGAATCAAGGCTTTTTGTTGATTTCAAGACCATATGGAACTCAAAGGGAGCTAATATTATCCTCCCTCACAAGTTTTGCCTTCACGGAAACAAAAGGGACTGAATTCTTTCTCATAGAGACAGTGAGAGTACTGTGTGATCCTTTGAGGAAAGCCCTCCTTAGATTCCTTTTTCTCTAAAACCAATGAAATAACTGTATTCTTCTTTCAAGATTGTGTCTTCTTCCTGAATCCAACAGAAATGTTGGCTGTTATACAGAGATTAAGATTTCTGCACTATAAATCTTAGTGTCTAATGAACACATTTTGAAATATGTACTCACATAGGCAGCAAAAGAATGTACACAATTCAGTGGAGGGTTTGCCAATGAACTGAACAAAATCTGAAGGCCAGTCCCATGTTACATAAATATGTAACAGCCACTATAAACCTTTGAGATGAAAACATATTAATTTATTTCATCGGCATCTCCAGTCCCAGAGCTCACCAGTTTTCATACTCGAATCAAATCAAAAGTGGCAGCTCCCGTTTCAAGACGGTACTAGCCAACTTCCAAGGCTGACAGATTTCAGCAGCTCCTATTTTTTCAGTTGTTCTGAACCATTTTTTTAATTCATCCAAAACCCTGAGCAGCAACTATTGGTTTTGAATGACAAACTACTTTCATTTTGAAAGCCTGGAGGACTTAATGGGTCAGACAAGGGAAAACAAACTGAAGTGGCATCTAGACAAGATCACAGAATCATAGAGTTGGAAGGGACTCCATGAGCCATCACATCTAAGTTTCTTCTCAATGCAGGACTTCTAGCTAGAGCAGTGTTTCCCAAACTCTTGTCTTCCAGGTGTTTTGGACTTCAATGCCTGGAATCAATGATCATTGGCCAAGGTACCTTGGACTTCTGTGAGTCAAAGTCCAAAACAACCTGAGGAATATTGTTTGAGGAATCACTGAACAAGGGCATTCCCAACAGGTAGCTGTTTACCCTGTTTCTGAAGACCTCCAGAGAAAGAGACCTTGGTTCCATTGCTGAACCATTTTTACTCTCAAGAAGTTCCTTCTAAGTTCAATCAAAATCTACTGTCCTGTAACTTCAAATCATTAGACCTAGTCCTACCCTCTGGGACAGCAGAAAACAGGCCTGCACCCTCCTTTCCGTGACAGCCCTTGAGGTTTTTAAAGACTGCAATCATGTCATGCCCTCAACCTTCTCGTCACCAAGCTGAACATGCCCAGCTCTTTCCACAGGTCTTCTTTGCAGGGGTGTTCACCAGTCCTGGATGGGGTTGCACTCCCCCTGAAAGACTGTGTTCACAGCTTGAGTCTGCTTCTGGATGCATCACTCCAAATTACAACCCAGATAGATGTGATGACCAGGAGTGCTTCCTATCAGCTTTGGTTGTTCCACCAGTTGTTCCTATCACCGTATCAAGTTCAGAAATTTCAGTTAGTTCAAAACATGGCAGGCAGATTGGCTACTGGCACATCTGGGAATGATCATATTATCCCAATGTTAAAATCACTCCACTAGCTGCCAATAAGTTTCTAGGCAAGGTACAAAGTGTTGGTCGTTAGCTTTAAATACAACAGATTACATGGCTTGGGTCAAAGTTATGTACAGGGTCATCTTCTTCCATACATTCCCTGTACACTCAGGTCCTCTGGAGAACATTTAACCTCAATCAGCCAAACTGGGCTGACAACTATTACTCAGAGGACACTTTTGTTCTCAGCCATCCCCAAACCATGGAATGAATGATTTGCCGGAGGACATTCATCAGCTGGATGTGCCACCTGGGTTCAAAACAGCAATGAAGACCAATCTCTTCCAGTAGACCTAATCAGATGATTTTTAAAACATGAGTTTAAAGGTATGAATTGATTGCTTTTAATATGCATTGGTTTTATTTGCTCTTTTTGCTCCTCTTCTGTGCCTTCAAATCATGTCCGTCTTTAGAGCGATCCTAAAGCAAACCTATTACAGAGTTTTCTTGACATAATTTATTCTGAGAGGGGTTGCCCTTGCCTTCCTCTGAGGCTGAGAGAGTGTGATTTGCCCAAGGTCCCCCAGTGAGTTTCCATGGCCAAGCGGGGATTCAAAACTTGGTTCCTATGTCTGATGTGTTTTTAATGGTGTCGTGTCCAATCTGTTGCTGTATTTTAACCTGCTGTTCTTCCCCATGGGAAAGGCAGGTAAGAAACTATCAGCAGCAGCAGCATCACTACTATTACTACGAGGGTAGGACAGATTGGTGAGCTAAGGACAGAGTTTGGAAAAGTTACTTTGGTGGACAACAACTCCCAGGATACCCCATCCAACACTGTCATGTTGGATAGGTGTTATTGTTACTGCTGTCATTTGTTTATATAATACCATCAATAGTCATCGCCATCTATGGCCATGGACCGTAGTCTAAAGAAGCCATTTTAACAAGCTCCGGCCAAGGATCCTACAACTGGAGGATGGACAGGAAATGCCAAAAGAATGTCAACTACTGCTCCAACATCACAGTCCTCTCATCTGTCTCTGAGTTAGAAAGAGAGGGAGCCTTATCAATCCAGGTGCCATCAGTATACTACCAAATAAAGAATACTTAGATACAGGCATACTTCCATTAACAATGCCTCTGAGAGTGGAGGTTCTTTGTATAAAGTCTTTTTATGCCCACCTAGCCCCACCCTTCCTTCTTATCCTCTGTTCAGCTGGAAGTATTTTTAGTAGCATCAGTATTTGGAGGATGGTGAAGAAAGAGTAACACAGACTTTGAATATTGGGGTGCTGAAGCACGTCTGCAGTGGACAATGGAACACACGAAGCTTGAGGTGGGAAAGACTGTGATTCTAATCCTAGTGTAGCCGTATGTTCCTGCTGTCCAGGTAAAGAGCAGCCGCTGCCAGAATTCCTCAAGCACGCACAAACAGCAAAACAGAGAGAAAAGGTTGGAGCAGTTAAGCCTGCCTTACCAGCCGCCGTTATATTTATAAGTTTGGCCAACAAATAGGAAATCATAAGAAAAGTAGAGACTGGGGAAAGAAAAAGTCATCCCTGGATCTAGTATGGGAGAAGCTTTCAGGGGATCACTAGAAGCTAAAAAAAAAAAAAAAGTTTTATATACAAAGACTACCAGACCTTGTCATTTCATTTCATATGTGTGCATATTGTTAAGTTTTGGTTAAAAGTTCACTGAAACATGTTGAACTGTTCTTTTTTTTCCTTTTTTTTTTTTTTGTGGTATAGGAACCTATCTCCATTCTTTCCATGTGATGTCTGTCTCTGGTATCAAATTTCTGTTATTGGAGTAATGTCTGAGAATGCTTCTACTTTGTTAAATGAAGAATTTGTTGTTATTGTTGTGTGCCTTCAAGTCAGCTTCAAGTTATAGGAACCCTAAGGTGAACCTATCAAGATTTATTCGGAAGGACTTTCCTTTTGCCTTCCCCTGAGGCTGAGAGAATGTGATATACCTGTCTTCAGTTTCTAGAACACTTACCATGGTACCTTGTTAGTGACATCCATCAGTGTAACACTGGCATATGTCTCTTTGCAGTGCTTATAGCAGGGAAGAATTCAACAGCTCCCTTGACCAACAACCTTCAGCTCCCTTAAAGCTCACATGTCATGCTGCCTCCTCTAAGACAGCCAGGGAGACCTCATCCTGGAGGATGACTGGACTACTGTGTGTCAAGCTACAAGTATACAACTGGATGCTTTGTTATCCCACCCTCCTCTCCATCATCTGCAAAATGGCCATGGGGCAGGGGAAAACAAAACAGGTGGGTTTTGAGGGAGGGGAGAAAGGAGACAAGATGTATTTCCTGGGTGGAATTTTATATCCTGTCTCTCAATGCTGACTCAAAACACAACCTCAAAAGCATATGGACTGGATTCCTCTTGGTATCGGTCACCTAAGTAAGCATTCATAACTGTTAACGTAACTAAAACAATGAGGGCCTTTTTGTACTACACTGTTATAATGCCATTATTCCACTTTCAACATCCTGGTGGAATTCTGGAGTTTGTAGTTCTCTGGCTTAGAATTCTAAATGCCCCTCTCTAAACTGCAATCTCCAGAACTCCATGGGATGTTGAAAGTGGAATAATAACACTATAACACTGTAGTGCGGAAAAACTCTTAGTCACACCACCAAAAGAGTGCCTTTACGGCAGTGGCAAGAAATTATTAGATGGGTGAAAGAGAAATGAGAAGAGAGGTAAAGAATACAATAAAGGAATTATAGGGTAACAGATAAAGCAAGGTGGGAATTCAGGGAGAGAGGGGAAAGTATTATTAATTGAAGGAGAGATAACAACAAAAAAGATTTCACATGAAGGAGGTTTAGTTTAAGAAAGAGAATAAAGACTTTGGAATGGAGAAAACGTGGAAGAAGGAGTGGAAGAAGGGTAGGGGGAGGGAAGGGGGAGGATTGGGTGGGGAAAGAAGGTTTTTATTAAGATAAGGGAGGGGTGGGAAAGGGAGGGAAGGGAAGGCAGGGAGGGAGGGAGAAGAAAGAGGGATTGTAATATATAAATTAATATGTAACATCTGATAACAAAGCTTGAAAGGAACTAACAGAGAATTAATGTAAAAGATTGATGTACAATATGGTATAAGGTTAAGCATTGGTATTGTGTATAAACGCCCTCATTTTAAAAATAAATAAATAAATAAGAGTGCCTTTACCTCTGTATATATCAGTTTATTAATGTAAAGTATCTTACAAAACAAGAAGTTATACACACCATATCATAATAGTATACCCAATATTTAACACACCACTCATATACATACAGTATTTCCTTCTTTTTTTCTTTCTTTACCTTTGTATATGTTATAATCACAATGGCCAAAATCCTGTTGATGTCATTGACACAGGGTAGTTCCCTTACACAGGAACTTGTACTTTTTTGGCTGTTGTGCAACAGACAAATTCATTTCAGGGTTGTGTAAGCAGCATTTCACAAGGGTAACTATTCCCTGTGGGCCTAAACCCTATTACTAGTCCCCACTAGACTAGAACCATGGAACCATTGGGACTTACCTATGTGTTGACTCGCCATTCAACAACTGATTGCACACATCTATTCTGATCAGGGACTAAACTGGATTCCAGCCTTGCAGTTGCCCACATTCTTCAACGGCACATAACTTTTTTTCAGTGCCTTCAGCACATGGGGATTGCAGAAACCACCACTGTGCCTTCCCCACTGCACAATGGGAGAATAAACAAACACTCTGGCAGACAGACCATAATTTGTACAAATGCTGGTATTCAAGAGAAATACCGTATAAGTGCCAATTTACATTATAGAAGCATAACTGCAAGAACATCATTGGGATCAAGAGATGTCAAGCTCACTTTAAGAAGTCTAATTTCTTTGGACGAGTGGTCCACTCAAAAGGGAGGAAAAACACACAACTGCACACAGTTCCACACTGTCATCGCGCCCAAAGTAACCTATATAAAGCTTCCTGAACCTTCATGAATTTTGACAAGTGCACAAGATGATTTTGCATTGCTCCAGGGGAACACAAACCTGTACCTGAAAATAGTAACTCAGGGAAGAAGATGTATACATTACCATTAGAATTTACATGCATCATACGTGTATGAATTATTCTTAGACATGCCCACAATACCAAAGACCAGAGAATATATGAGATCACCCTGACACCAGCTGAGATCCCAAAACATCAATTAAATCAGCTGGAGAAATGCAGAGTTTTCTCATAAGAAGGAGTAAAAATACACTATCTTCATAAACACAGGGGGAAGAAAATGCTTTGTATTTCCTTTTTCTCCCTCAACTTAGAAGACTTTAATTTAAAAAAAAATCAAGACATTTCTTTGATTCAACCTGATCGAGAAAATTATGCAGTAGATATCAAAGCTTTACATTAAAAAATCCTCAGAAAATCACAGCACAGACTTCAGGATACATGTTTTGTCGTGGTTAATTTGGAGAAGATGAAAGCCACACTAACTGCATTCACACATCATGGTCGGCCAGGCTTTGTTGGAATGGAGCTGAATGTACTAAAGATGTGTCTGCCTACAGCAGGAGTGGACAAAGTGTGGCTCCAGGGCTGCATGTGAACCCCTTTGAAGCCCCTCCATAAACTGCAAACCCCAGGATTCCATAGGATGTTGAAAGTGGAATAATAGCACTATAACAGTCTAGTGCAGAAATGGCCTAAGTTGCAGACAAGCCATGTATTGTTTGAGTTTTAAAATAACCTGTTTTTCAAAATCAGAAGTGTTCTTTACATCTGCTTCCTGTTTTGTTTTTGTTTGGCTTTTGGTGGGGGGCAGCATTTATGGTCGCTGGAGAATCCTAAGGTCAGAAAATCAGGCCCCAGACTGCCTGCTGTTCCCTGTCTCTGGCCTATAGGATCCCATCCTCTTGCACACATCGAAACTGAATTAGCTTGAATTGAATTAAGACAGTGTGATGTGGTTTAGTCTATCTGTATTTTGAAACACGCAAGCCAGAATACCCATACCATGGTATTTCCACTTTCTATGTATGTTTGTGAAACTTAGACAATGAAGAAAATGGGCAGGAAGAGACTGACTCATTTGAAATGCGGTAATACAGGAGGGTTTTCTAGAAACCATGGAGTACCAAAAAGACCAATAAACGAATCCAAGAAAGCAAATCAACCCTGAAGTTTCCCTGAAAGCCAAAATGATCAAAGTGAAGCTGGCAAACTATGGCCATATCATGAGTCAACATCACTTGTTAGAAAAGACAATAATCCTTAGTACAGTGGCACGCAGTAGGAAAAGAAGAAGAGGACATTAAAGGTGGATGGAGGCCACGATGCTGAGTCTGAAGGACCTCAGCAGGGCCTCTGATGGACATAGAGTATCATGGAGGTATCTCTTTCATAGGTTTGTCCTAAGCCTGAACTCTCATTCCCACTAGAAGAGAAGATGATTAAACTGGGGTTATTGAACTGTGGAAATAACAAGAGATAACATAACTCACGGGAAAAGATTGGTAAAGAAGAAGACAGTAAGACAAGAGGAAGATCACATCTGTTGGTGTTGTGTGCCTTCAAGTCATTCTGACTTGTACCAATGCTAAGGTGACCCTATCACAGGGTTTTCTTAGCAAGGTTTGTTCAGAGGGGGGTTGCCTTTGAATCACAGAATACTCTGAGGTTGAGAGATGTTACAAACAGGTTGATTCAATCAAGGAAGGCACAATTCTGAGCTTGCAAGACCTAAGCAAGGCAAGTGATGACTGAGGCTCCCAGAGATCTCTCATTCATGGAGAGACTGCCATAAGTTGATTTGCTAGCTTGATGGCAAATAACAACAAGGTGTGACTATGCCACTCTGAAAGCTAGTTTGACAATGGCCATCCCCGGTTCGCATCCTTCCAGATCTTTGGATTACAATGCAGCAGCCTCCACCAGTACAGCTAATAATTGGGGATTATGGAAGCTGCAGTCTAAATCACTTGGACAAAGCAGGTTAGAGTGACCTGTCTTAGAATCCCAACATTAAGGTGCTTGAGTTGGAAAAGAAAAAGTGTAGGTCTGTGTGTGTGGACATCTCCATAATTTAGTTACATTTCTATCCAGCCTTTCCTCCAATCAGTTCTAGACAGTGCATATGGCTCACCTCTGTTCCACATTATCTTCACAACAGCCCTCAGAGGTAGGTCTGTCTGAGAAAGAAATAAAAACTGGCCAAAGACTACCCAATGAGTTTCATGACTCAATGGGGACCTGGAAATGGCTTTACGAAGTCCCAGTCCAACACTCTATTACACCATACTACTGGGTATAAGATAAAACCTCTTGCTATTCTCTCTCTTACAGGGCAATTCCATGCATGTGTACTCACTGTGTTCAACAGGGCTTACTCTTTGGTAAACACGCTTAAAACCTGCAATCCCATACCAACTTACTTGGAAGTAAGCCCCACTGAACTCAGTGGCGCTAATCCTAAGTAAACATGAAAGAACTGAAATCCTATGCAAACATGCTCAGATTTGAGCACGCTGGGGCTAACTTTTGAGCACGGATGCACAGGAAACAGAAGCAAAGAACATGAAGCATTTCCAATTGCAGTAAAAATATTTTTCAATAGGCCAAGAGGAACTGGGAAATAACCTGCAGATCTGCAAATTAACCCATTCAGACAAATGAGCAAAATGATCATGATCTCTCAGGTAGGTTGAGAGCAGATAAAGAATTCAGATTACACATTAAAAACATTTTTTTTACATTTCAGATTCCATCTTCACCCTAAAGAAAAGCTGAGCAGCTCTTTTTAAGAATCCCATTTAGAGCTCTGAATTTCTATCATCATTTTAATAGCTTGAGTTCCCCAGAGTAATCAGCAGGGAATAAAACCTACTGATCTATGCACTGGTGATCTGAATGCTAAACCATTGCTTGCCTGCGTAAATGGAAAAGAATTAAGGAACCTTATGAAATCTGAGGGACATCTACACCAGCTGCTGCCCTGGAATACTGTGGTATAAATTATCACAAGCACACACACACATATACACCCATCTAGTTCCCTAAAGAGCCATTTAGAAGCTCAATTAATCCACCACAAATTGAAATTTGTCCATAATGGCTATTTTGTCCATAATTTGTCCAAAATTTGTTCATAATGGCTATCACGTCATGCTTACTCTCCATGACTGCCACCCATTTTTGGTAGGTTAGACTTTTATCCAGAACAGCAGAAGAAGAAGAAAAAAACAAGATGAATGTTTTCCCCCCATGGCCAAGTTCCCCCCCAAAAAACCAAATCTACCTGTCACATTTGCGTAGATTCTAAACAAAGGTGATAGAATCAGAGAAGTGTAAGAGTTCAGTCATCTAGCCCAACTCCCCGCTGATCCAAAAACAGGTAGGTTTGCTCTTCTGTAGATTTGTTCTTCTGGGAACCTGGTTGTTCCTGGTTTCTAAACTAGAGAAAAAGAGGTCCCTCCATAATGGGAAGATGCATTTCACATCCATGAGGCTAAGAAGTGGCACCTGATGATGACCATCTGATTTGCTCCTGGCTGGAAATTCTAATCTATCCTTTTATTTTTCAGAAACCACCCCTGCTTACCATTGTACTGTAGAAATGTTCCTTGGGGGCAGAGAGTTGTGTTCCTTCGTCTGCTGCTCTGTGAAGTATCACTTCCATTGGTAATGCCACAGTAATATAGAGTAGAAGCTGGGAGGGGCTAGGAAAGAGGTGGGCTGGAAGGTGATTTTCAGCTGCAACTCCCTCTGCCCTATATGGTGCAGCCAGCTGTGAGGGATGATGGGCGTTCCACTCTGCAAACATCTGGAGGACCATAGCCGCCCATCCCGGTGCTAAGGTAAAGCACTCACTGTCCAAAGTTAAGGGGATTTTGATGCTTCAGCCCTTCTTTCCCCTAAAAATGCTTCTTAACCAATCCAAAGATCAGAGGCTGTAAAAGTTAATCCGGGGCAGCTATAATTCCCAGGGAGTTATAGAAAACACGTAACAACAACAACAACAACAACAACTCTCAGAATCTCCAAGCCAGCACCATTACTGATCATGCTGGCTGGTGGAATCGGGAACTTGTAAAAAAGTAGCTTCTCCCAGCCTCCAGTGCTTCCTCCAGTCAAACGTCATAGCACCTTGTTGGCGTGTGCCTTCAAGTTGTTTCTGACTTACGGACCCGAAGGCGAACCTATCGCGGAGTTTTCTGAGGCTGAGAGTGTGTGACGCGCCTAAGATCACCCACTGAGTTTCCATGGCCGAGCGGGGAACCGAACCAGGGTCGTGGTTCAACGCCCACCCCACCCCACCCCACCCCACCCCACCACGCTGGCTCTCAAGACTCGCCTGCCTTGGAGTCCTTTACGAGTTACGGCGACCCTAAATTCCTCCAGGTAAGCCAAGTGGAAGTGCTTGGGCACGGGGGGACGGCAGTTTTCTCTCACTGAGTGCAACAGGTCGGCTCAACCAGCCCCTTCCCGCACCCTCGAGGCTGCACTACAGATCCCATCATCCCCAGACCAGCCGGCGTCCCTCCGTTCTCACGGCTCCCCCGCACGCGCGCTCCCGTGTCTCCATCCTCACTCACCGGACTGGGGAAAAGCAAGCGGCTCCTCACGGAAGGAAAGCGCCGGTCCTACAGGATTCCCCAAAGTTCCGACTAGCGACCGGCGCGGATGACCGCCGCCCTCCGCCGCCCCGGGCTCCGCGTGCTGCATGCTCGGAGGGGGAGGCTGCCTCCGCTCCGGCGACCGCCTGGGCGGCTCCTCCTGCGCGCCTCTCCCGCAGCCGGCCGCCTTTCTCCTCCCAGCCGGCGCCCGCTCCGCTCGGCCGACGCCGCACCCGCCCACCCACGCGGGGCCTGCTTTGCCTCCCGCGTCAAGCCAAGGGGAGGGCGACCGTGGCGGCCCCCGGAGCCGCCTCGCCGCGACCTGCCCCGCCTCTCTCCGTCGCCAGCGCTCCGTCTCCGGGCTCGGCTCCTCCTCGGCCGCGGACGTCGCCCATCTCGGCCCAGACGCGCGATGAGGCCACTTCCGCACTAGGCCGTTACAGTGCTATTATTCCACTTTCAACATACTGTGGAATCCTGGGGTTTGCAGCATAGCATGCCAGCCTTGCCGTTGCCCACACTGTCGCGTGGCTCCTGACTCTCTTTTTCAATGCCTTCAGCATACAGGGATTCCAGAAACTGCCCCTGTGCCCTCCGCAGTGCACAATGAGAGAACAAGCAAACGCACTGGCAGATGGACCATCATTTGTACAAATGCTGGTATTCAGTAGAAAGGTGATACAGCACAACCGGATGAGTGCAAATTTATAGAGAAGCGTGACTGCAAGAACATCATTGGCATCAAAAGATGTCCAGCTCACTTTAAGAAGTCTAATTTCTTTGGACAAGTGGTTCACCCAAAAGGGAGGAAAAACACACAACTGCATACAGTTCCATACTGTCAACACACTCAAGGTAACTTATATAAAGCTTTCCAAACCTTCATGAATATTGACAACTGAACAAGATCACTTTGCATTGCTCCAGGGGAGCACAAATCTGTACCTGAAAATAGTAACTCAGGGAAGGAGATGTATACATTACCATTAAAATTTACATACATCATATGTGTACACATTAGTCTTAGATACGCCCACAATACCAAAGACCAGAGAATATATGAGATCACCCTGACACTAGCTGAGATCCCAGAACATCAATTTAAGCAGCTGGAGAAATGCAGAGTCTTCTCACAAGAAAGAGGAAAAATACACTATCTTCATAAGAACAGGCACAGGCCTCTCCCTAAACTGTAAACCCCAGGATTCCATAGGATGTTGAAAATGGAATAATAGCACTATAACAGTGTAGTGCGGAAATAGCTAAGGGGCTACTGCGTGCCCCGGACTCTTCTCCATCACAATTGAAGGGCATCTGGTCTTTGTTTTCCCCAAGGCCCTCATTGTAGGCCAGAAGCAAGCTGGGAGGAAGATCAGAAGTGGAGTCAGACGATGAGTGAGTCCAGATCAATATCCTCAACTCTAACAGGAGTGCTTCAATGGCGTATTTCTACATGGCAGAATGGGGTACGACTGGATGACCCTTGGGATCTCTTCCAGCTCTCTGATTCTAGGCAGCAACAGCTTTCCAGCAGAAAGATAGCTAACGAGAAAGGGGCAAAATGAGGACATTGCCTCCCAAATAAGAATTCCACCCTCTCAGATGAAATTTTCTTTCAGTTTCCTGGAGCTAAGTTATATAACAGTTTATAGGTCATGACCATTACTTTGAATTCCTGTAAGTACCCTCCAATATGTCCCACTTTGATGAGGATAATCTTGATTAGTTCTCTGTTCTCCCACTTTTTCAGCTGCTTTTAATATTCATTGATTTCTCTCTCCTCCTCCCACTTACCCCCTTTGTCCTCAACTTCCCTGAGTTCTTACAAACTGAGTTTAAAGTGCAAAAGTGGCTTGAAATCAATTACTTGGTGCAGTAGAAGGAGAAGGAGATGTGGATTCATGACCTTCCCAGCAGAGCTAGACAAAAGCAAACTGCCACAGTCTCTCCCAGTTTGTGTGTTCTTCCTCCCTACTTTGCCATCTTGACCAGGCTCTGATCTTGCTTGGCCACATGTCTCCTGCTTTTCACCTGTGGAATATTGTAGGTGTGCCTGGAGATGGACCAGCGCCCCGTGAAGGTATTATAACAGGGAACTTGTGTTGTTTCTTTTAACTAGTCCTGGTCATTAATCCGGTTGTACCATTTCGGCCCTGCTGAAGTTTCTGAACACTGTTCAAATGCAGACCATGTTATGCTCATCCAAACGGGATGCAAACTAAGACAGGCATCACCGTAGAACAGTTGGACATCTCCAGGAATGGGCGCATTTGGCATATGAGTTTTCAGTTCTGTAGATTATTCCCTATCTACTACCAACAGCTGGAGTGAATTCAGAAGTACACTGTGTAACTGAGTTTCAAAGCAGTGTAAGTCCATTTAGCCCCCAAAGGAAAACCACATTTCCCAGGTAACCAAAGCAGAAGATAGGTGAATGGGTACAGGGGGAGGAGGCTGGAGGTTTAGAAGTTCCTGCAGCTGCCAGAATCCAACTGCCAACATAGCCATTCTCAAGCATCAGAATCTTCTTGTCCTTTCCACTTATTCATCCTTTCCTCTTCAAGGGATTTTATTTTTCTTCCTACTAAGGCTTTTGCTTTCCTCTGTTATTTCTCCTATCTGGTTTATACCATAAACACCTTGGGAGCAGAGACCTGTTGCCTAGATTATTTTGCAGGTCTCCAGAACCATCTGCAAGGAGCAGATAGGACAAGTAACAGAAATTGAACAGGTAAAGGTTTTCCTTATCATTGCAGTTATGTGATTAAAATCTACACTGACAGATAGCTTTTTCTGTGCCTACAAGGACACAGATTTATCCTGGATCCAGAAAATACACAATTGTCTGTGGTTCTTATAAAGCTACAATCCTAAATTCTTTCCATAGGACTGACTTCTGAGTAATATAGGACTGAAAGTCACTTTGAATCCTGAGCCTGTCTTCTGTGGTATCAGCTACCATTCATATTTTGATAAGTACACTTTCTGTTCCATGGCCCAACTCAGTGGTTCTTAATCAGAGGTCCATGGATGCTTGGGGGTCCATGGAGCCTTGCTGGTAGACACCAACAGCAGTGGCAGCAACAGGGATGCACCAGCAAGGGTGTACAGGTGCCAAAACTGTTCCCTCATTTGCAAACAAGGAAGGAATTTGGGTGTGCACACATGCCTCCTGCCATGTCCCTTTCATCAGGGATGTGGCGGTAGTGGAGATAGGCACTGAGGAACATGGTGGCAAGCATGTGCACATACCCAAACTGCTCCCTTGTTTTGCTAACAAGGGGCAGTTTCAGCACCTGCACAAACACACACACACACACATCTGCTGCTGCTGTATTCCTGATAAAAGGGACATAGTGGCAGGTGATATGTGCACACTCAAAGTATGTCTCTGGAGACCAGGGTTTGAATCTCTTCTCAGTCATAGAAACCCAATGGGTGACTTCAAGCAAGTCACATTCTCTCAGCCTCAGAGAAAGGCAAAGGCAACAAATCTTGCCAAGAAAACTCCATGATAGATTCACCTTAGAGTCTCTATGGCCCTTTCCGCACTGGGCTATTAAAACGGTGCAGAGCGACCTCCGACGGAGGTCTTCTGCACCATGGAGTGGACTGGGGCGGACTACTTTTTGTAGTTCCGCACCTCAGTCTGGTTCGGAGCGACCGGAACTGATCGCACAGCGCGTTTTTAAAAACCTCTTTCAAGAGGTTTTTAAAAAGCATGAAGCGCACGACTTCATGTTGCTCCATCGCCGCACTCCTGTGCAGATTTGTGTGTGCCTGCAGATCTGCCGGGAGTGGGCTTTAGGCTGGCGAGCTTCTCTGATTGGTGGAGAGCCTCCACCAACCAGAAGCTGCCATTTTGGACACTGGAGCAGTGCAGAGCAACAAGCTCACACTGCTCCTCGTCCCGACGGACTCAGCCGGATGCTGAAGAAATCCAGTGAGTCCCGTTTTTGCGTGGTTCCTTTCCCACGTGCGGAAACAGCCTATAAGTTAGTTTTCAAGGGAAGGGAGCGTAATAGCTAGAAAGAACCTTCCCCTGAGAGTGGAAGTTTGTTGTTGCATGTCTTCAAGTGACTTCCGACTTCTGACGACCCAAGGTGAACCAATGACAGGGGTTTTTTTGGCAAGATTTGTTCAGAGGGGGGTTGCCTTGCCTTCCTCTGAGGCTGAGAGAATGTGACTTGCTCAAGGTCATCCAGTGTCTGAGTGGGGATTTGAATGCTAGTCTCCAGAAGCCTTAAATAAATAAATAAATAAATAAATAAATATTTGGAATTTGAATATTTATTATCTAAATTTAGATATTTAAATCTTGAGTTAAGTCTTGGGGGACCCTGGCAACAAATTATTTTTACAGGGAGTCCTTGGTAAAGAAAAGGCTAAGAATCACTGGTCCAAGTCATTTATAAAGATCTCAAACAACAATGAGACCTGTCCAAAACTCTGTGGAACCTCGTTAGTTGGACCATCCATAAGCACATAGTGCCTAGTCTCCTTTTTTTCTGCTGATTTATTGTACATGCTTTCCAGCACTTATTCCTCTCCGTAGAGTCGCCATAAGTTGGAAACGATGTGAAGGCACACAACAGCAACAAGGTTTCCTTAATCCAATTCAACTGTGGGCGTGCTCACCCATGTCTAAACCTGAGTCAGTACTGAACAGACTCAAAAGGGTCAAATGTGGTTTTGTTTCAAGAGAAATGTTGCTCCATAAGTAGATCAGGGCTCAGAACTTTTACTTTTTCAGATGACAACTCCCAGAAATGGTTATGAATGCTTTTGCTGTGGATTTTGAGCATTTCCAAGGAGGGCTGGACCCTTAGGAACATCCAGCAATGCTATTCTGTTATTCTTTTTAAAAAAAAAAAAATACTGAAACATACAATTTCAATACAGTAAAACTACAATCTACAAACAAAATATGCAACAAATATCTCTCCAAATCTCGCTTGATTTCTTTCCAAATTTTATCAAAATTTTGAAAAAGTTTTGCATTATGTGACTAAAAGATAATCCCCAAACATTTCACATTCTTTACAAATTTAATACCTGTCTTTTCAGACAGTGATCACTGTTGTCTTTTAATTATATTATTTGTAATCATAACTGTCTTGTATTTATTTCACATGAAACCTGTCATAGCTGCTAAATTTGTTATTAGGGATGGGCCAACCGAATCTTCGAATCCTTGGGAAGGATTCAAGGGTCATGGATCCGAATCCCCAGGGCAAAATAGGCAAACAGAATCTTCCAAATCCAGAAGTACCCACTGCCCCCCATTCCCCCCCTCACATTCCAGCCCTCCGTGCACGAGCAGTGTGCAGGGCACACCAGAGCCTGCACTCATGCAAGCATCTGGAATCAGGCCCACAGGGGCGAATAGGGAAGGCAATGGCCGTGCTCCTGCAAGCCCCGGAAAATGAGCTCGCTCGAGTGCCCAGGATTGGGCCCGCAGGGGCGAGTAGGGCTGGCCGTGGCCATGTTCCTGAAAGCCTCAGGGCCTGATCTCGTGCGGGCACCCAGGATCAGGTCCACAGGGAAGGGTAGGTTCCTGCAAGCCCCAGAACCTGACCTTGCTGTGGCAGGGGTGTGAAAAGAGGGACATCGCCCCTTCTCTGCACCCTCACCACCACTGCTGCCGGTGCCAGCGCTTTGGAGGTGACCTGCAGGGATGTGCAGAGTGGACGATTGCTTTTTAAACCCTTTTTTTTTAAAAAAAAAGGATTTGAAAGATTTGAGATTCGTGAGATTTGTGGATTCCCAGAACCTTCCTGGGATTCGGATTTGGAGTCAGAAAACACTGGATTCATCCCATCCCTATTTGTTATTATCTCCAGAACCTTTCTAGTGGATCTTGCAAAAAAAAAAAAAAAAAATTACAAGATCACCTGTGAATGCTCTCAGCTTAAAGATTTGTTTCTTGATGGTGATTCCTATGACAGAACCTGGAGTTGTGGCTAGCAGAGCAGCCTAGTGACAGAGGGCGATATAATCAGATTGGCTCTCCGACTGAAGAACCCAGCCCTAGCCAGAGGGAAGGGCTGTGGGGGAAGACAGCAGATAGCATATATATAATGGTGGTGTGGGTTAGAATTAATCCTTCAGTGAGTTTCATAGATAGAATGTCAGAGCATACAGTAAACCAAAAGAGGGTTTTCTGGGAGAGGGTTAGCTTCTTAGAGGCCTCAGTGTGGGGCAGAGAAATAACCAAGCCACTTCCGAAAGAGTCAGAGAGTGGAACTCTGAGACCATTTCCGCACTAGCCTGTTATAGTGCTATGATTCCACTTTCAGCACCCTATGGAATCCTGGGGTTTGCAGTTTCAGGAGGGGCCGGCCAGCCCCTCCCAAAACTGCAAACCCCAGGATTCCATAGGATGTTGCAAGTGGAATCATCACGCTATAACGGGCTAGTGCGGAAATGGCCTGAGTGGGAAAATAGATCTTTGTGCTGGGAAAGCCAAACAGGGGTGTGAGTGAAAGCTCTGTTGAGGAAACACTGAAGTGTTTTGAGGAAAATAGTTAGATCTCTGTGTGAAAGTGCTATTTTGTTTGAGTCTTTCTGAATCCTCAATACCTTTTCCTTGTTAGTTCTTTTAATAAAGATTTCACTCTATTTTTCTACAGGTACAGCCTCAATAGAGCGTTTTCTTCTATTTCAACAACCTGCTATCACAGGTTATCCGTTCCCTTTTGGGGTAACTGTTAATAAGCTTGGCTGCTTATCCACAAAGGATGCAGGTTTTAAGGAAAGCAGGGGTGTGATTGAGTGTGGGGAGGGAGCCAGGGTGTGATAATAAGATTAAAAGGGGTGCTGCTTCTCCAGTGAGGGAGAAAGGAAAGCAGGCCTGGTTTTTCTGTGCTCTAGGCTAGCCCAATCTTTGCTGAACAAGCCCAAGCATTCCTTTCCTCTTTTATCCTTTCCCCACACAACACAACACATACACAATCCACCCATCCGTGAAAATTCCTTTAATATTTTCCTATAGTCTAACATCTTCATTTAACACTTGCAAAATCAAAATAAACAATAAAGGGGACAATGGGCATCCCTGTCTAGTCCTCTTCAGTATAACACAAAAGTCAGATTTTTCCCCCATTTGCTAAAACTTGTGCTTTCTGCTTTGAATAAATAGCCATAATCCATTTTAAAAGGTTTGGGGGGAAAGTATATAATCTCTTCATTTTCTCGAAACTCTGGTTGACAGATCTTTAAACGTTGTAATTTCTCTTCCATCTATTTGAAGTCTAGTTGTGAAATGCTGCTGAAGTACTTGATCTCTCACTCTCTTTTTCACAAAGTAAATTGTCACATCTCTTGGCAGGTTTCTTTGTTTGACTATTCTTGACTTAATTAATCGAATTAATTCTATAAATTTGATCAATTTTTGAACTAATTTCTCTGCCTTGCGTCTGAAGGAACTCCACCAAAGTCTCATACACCCTTCTGTGTATGTTATCGTTCTTCCTTTCTGGTATCTGCTCCATCCTCAGATATTTCTCTCTTTCTTTCAATTTCAACAATGCCGGTGCATCTAAATTCTTCTCCTTTTCAGCTGCCAGTTTTTCCTTTGTCTCTTCCAGATCTTTAGTTTTCCTCTCTGCAGCTTCGCCTTTATCCTTCAATCTCAGTGTCAGTCTGGGATAGAGAAACTTTTACTTCCCTCAAGTCTAACTTCACTTAAGCTGAAAATTGCTGCATCTCTTCCTTAAGCTCCTCTGTCTTGTTAATCTCCGTTGAGTCTGATTTAGCCTCTGTTCTAATTTGACGTATCTCTGCCATTAGTTCTTCCTTCATCTTTTTCATCTCAACAATCAAGTGTTTGATTTGATTTCACCTCCTTGGTCTTATCCATAGATCCTCTTCTATATGGCTGCGATAGTTTTTGTTCAGCTACTAAGGCTCATTTTGCAAGCCTGGTAACTTCTATCTCCTTATCCTTTGATATCTCTCGAAATTTAGAAATAACTGACAGTTACCACTTAAAATAAAATTTTAAATCCAAAGATTTAAAACTCAAAGAAAAAGTGGAAAAGAGAAAAGAGAGAAAAATATGATTCTTTAAAAATATAAAAAATTATTAGAAGTTAAAAAAAAATTAAAATTTGATGTAATTTATAAAAAAAATATAAATTTCACTTCTAAAAACCTTTTCTTTAAAAAAAATTAAAAGTCCTTTCTCCCTTCCTCTCTTTCAATCCTTCTCTTAATTTAAAAAGAAGAAGAGAAAGAAAAAAAATAGAAAAGAGAGGAAAAAATTAAGAAAAGGAAAAAAGGCTTTAAAGGATTAAAAACAGCTGAATATCAGTTACAAGTTGTTAATTGAGCAATTGATTAATTGATTAATTCCAATTAAAATTTGGAAAGGTAAAGGTACAAAATATAAAAATTTAAACTTTTTTTAGTAAAAAATAAAATAAAATAAATGGAAAAGGGGTAAAAGTTTTTTTATCTCTGTTTTATCTCGTTTTCTCTTCTTGTTTCTCACAATAATTGTTTAGAGATCGTTAAACATTATTTCCCAGATCTTTCAATTTACACAGCTTTACACTGTTCTGTATTAAAGTTTGCTATTTTATTCCAGTTTTCACCACCAGATGACAGTGCAGGTTAGGCAAGCTCTGCCATTCTATCTTTTTTTATCACAGGAAAGTGAAAAGTAAAAAAGATTCAAAAGCCATTTGCTGCCTGTTTTTGTCTGAAGCAGTGTGGCAGTAAGTCTTATCAGTGTTCTAGTTTCCTACAGTAAGAGATTTTTTTTCCTCCTCCTTCTTCACTTCTGTTAATTACTTAGGACCACTTGGCTACTATCATAAAGAAAGAAGAATGTTCCCACTAACATTAAAAGAAGTTATAAGCTTCAGTTACGTTCTTTAAGCTTCAGGGCTTTTTCTATTTGGAGGGGGTGCTTTGCCACAACTCCAGCAGAGTTAATTTGTAGTTAAAAGTCAGAAAATCCAGTCATTCCCTCCTTGTCTTTGTAGAAGGACCTCCCGCCAGGATATGCTTGTCCCACATTGAGGGAGCGTTGTAATTCAAATGCTTCTCCAATTGTTCTTTACAAAATCAGTAGCACAGAAATTAGTTTGCGTAAGCAATGGCTTCAGAGACAGCGCGGAGTCCACCCCAGACTTTGCCAGTCCACCCACTACCTGAAAAAGACTTATTAAGCCCCCAGTGACTGAATTGGCTGCAAAAACTTGACCAGCATGGGCTTTGAACATTCTCTGTCCCCAGGGAAATTTTCCTCTCAGTCAGTGGTGGATTTGACAAGCTCCCGACACCTCTGGTGGAGGATGCCTTAGCAGCCTTTCCTAAAACAGACTGCTCTTCTCTGTTTTCTGACCGGAAGTCCCCCTATTCTGTGATTCTGTGAATCTCTCCGTTCTGTCAGATGCACACCTTCATGTGTTGGTGGGGGAGGCTTAACAGTGTCAGAGAGCTGAGAGCAAGGTCATCAGGAGGCAGTGTTACAGCTATAGGGTTAAAAGTAGGGTAAAACCTGTTAAAATCAGGGACGAAAGTGTTAAGAGCAAGGTTGCAGTTAAATAGTAAGAAGTCAAGCATGATGACCACAGAAGAGTTGCGTAACTTCAGTGCTGATGGTGAGAGCATCAAAATTATTAAAAATGTCCTTTACCTTCACACAGTCATCAATCAAAATGGAGACCATGGTCAAGAAATCAGAAGAAGACTAGAGGCCTTTACCAGTGGCAGAGCTCGGCGTGTGTGGAGGGGGGACGGGGCCACGGTGCCTGGCTGCAATGCATGGCAGCATGGCTAGGGCACGCAGAGCATGGCTGCAACCCAGGACACCCAAAAAACATTGTCACCCAGGGTGAAGTGCCCTCACCGCCCCCCTTGTTCCTACGTGATTGGCCTTTCCACACTACACTGTTGTAGTGCTCTTGTCCCACTTTCAACATCTTCTGGAATTCTGGGGTTTGTAGGTTACTGAGGCCAAAGAGCTCTCTGGCTGAGAATTCTAAATGCCCTGCCCTAAACTGCAAACCCCAGGATTCCATAGGATGTTGGAAGTAGAATAATAGCAGTATAACAGTGTAGTGCAGAAAGGTCCTAAGGCTTGGAAGGATATCTACAGAGAAATTAGATAAGTTCCTTTAGAGTAAAGATAAGTAAGTGAATACTAAACACAGGATCATTCATGTCATAGTATTTCTGATTTTCTATATACAACTGTAAAGGTGGGTCAAAGCTGGAAGGAGGGAAAAGTCAATTCACTGAGAACGTGTTGTTGGGGCATTATTTGACAAATCCCTTCAAAAATAATGGATCTGAGAGCAAATCAAGCCTGAACCTTCACTAGAAGTCAAAATGACTAAATGGAAGTTAACATACTTTAGACATATTGTGATAAAACATGTTTGTTGGAAAAGACAACAATGCTGAGAACATTGAGCTTTTGTAGATAAAAAGAAAGAATTTATTTCAGACGGATTGATTCAGTCATGGATGTCACTGCCTTGAGTTTGCAAGACCTGAGCAAGGAGGTTCATGATAAGATCAATAATGAATAACATCTACAATGAATCCTTCAGTCAGCATGGTCACTGACCTCAGATTCCTGTTCGAGAATGTGTTTGTGTACTGCAAAAAGTATTTCAAGGACCATCAATAATAACCTGTTGAAGTGCTCCCCCATTGCAATTGTCCTCTTTTACCTTGCCCAGTACTTCCCACTCCCATTTATGTTAATATGACATGACTGCTGTCTTAAATGGCAAGGCCTTCATACACACAATGAATTTTCTGCAGCAATATCTAGAATGAAAATGACAGGCTGGAAGAGAGATTAATCATCAGCAAGCAACCCTGACCCGAGAGCAAGATCTAACATACACCATCTTTGTCCTCCAAAGGCACCATGTAACTCTTAGAATCAGAGCTCTCTGCGTGCTTAACATTAATCAAAAGTGCCTCCCTTGAGAATCCATCATTTCTTGAAAGGAAATCAGAAGTTTGTATTTTGTGCATTGGATTGCCAAGTGGCTAGGGCCGTTTCCGCACTAGACTGTTCTAGTGCTATTATTCCACTTTCAACATCTTATGGAATCCAGGGGTTTGCAGTTTAGGGAGGGGCCGGCCGGCCGGCCAGCCCCTCTCTAAACTGTAAGCCCCAGGATTCCATAGGATGTTGAAAGTAGAATAATAGCACTATAACAGGCTAGTGTGGAAATGGCCTAGAATAGTCTGGGATAGATTTGAGCCTTGAACTGTGCCCTGATCAAGAGCAAAGCTTTCCACAGTATGCAAGTAAAAGGCAATGGCAAACCACCTCTGATATCCCTTGCCTAAGAAAACCTTATGAAATTGATGGGTCAGTAAGTAAGTCAACAGGGAACCTGAAGACACATACTGCTTTGTAACTTTCTGATGCCTGCATGACTAGTTGCTCTTAAAAAAGCATAGTTGGAGAGATCTCTTGAAAAGTTGAGGAATCTAGACACTATAATTAGCTGAAAGACCACATATTCATATATGAGCTGGCCCAACTTTTAAGATCTTTGGGAGAAGGCTTTCTCTCTGTCCTATCACCATCACAGATATGTTTGATAAGGACTCAGGAGACATCCTTCTTGATGGCTGCTCCCAGGCCATGCAGTTCCCTTCCATGGAAAGTCCACTTAGGCTATTTCTATACAACATTGTTATAGTGCTATTATTCCCCTAATACTGAGGCCAAAGAGCTCTTTGGCTGAGAATTCTCAAGGCCCCTCCCTAAACTGCAAACCCCAGGATTCCACAGGATGTTGAAAGTGGAATAATAGCACTGTAACAGTGTAGTGTGGAAGGGCCCTTAGTCTGCTTCCAGCTGTCTTTCTATTGGCAGGCTGTTCTTTTTTAATTAAGGAATCCTTTGAATGATTTTTAATTACATGGCCTGCTGTGCTATTCTTTTCCTCATGTGCCTTTAATTATATTTTAAACTATTTTTATTTCCTTTTAATAGTACTGCTGCTTATTCTTTAAAAAAAACTTTAGCAATACAAACTTTTCAACCATTTCTCTTGTAAATTATTGCAAGATACCTTGAATATTTTGGTGGGAGAAAGGCGGGGTATAAACTGGATGAATGGATGCTTGATTTGTCTGATGGACTTAGTTATTTTTCTTTCAAATAGTTTTAGTTTTTAAAACTCCTTTAAAAGAATTTCCTCATGGGAAGAGAGATTCAGCAGCAGAAGAGACTGTTTCAGAGGGTGATGGACTTATGTTCTGTAAAGGTTTTAAACAAAGCTTGGATGGCGGTCTTTTGGGAGTTTGATGGCCCTTGTGATCCTTTCAAATGGTACGATTCAATCATTCCACTTGGCTACTTTTTTACTTTAGAAACCTGTAAGGTGACTAATAGAAATTTTTAAAAAGATGACAGTAACCAGTTTGAAAAAGGGGAAAAAAAACATAATGCATCACATTAGAGCTATAAAAAATATGACAGGTTGGTTAAAGAGATTTTAATCATCCACCACTGAAAACTCCAACGAAAACATCTGAAGTAACATTGAAACTTTGTTTGAGTAAATAGGATTTACTTTGCATGTGGCTCTGAGGACACTGTGGCACCCTGAAGGTGCCAAATCTGGTCTGACTTTAGGAGCTAAGCTGGATGAGTTCTGGCTACTACCTGAATAGAAAGCCAATATGGTGTAGTGTTTTCAATGTTGGACTATAACCCTGGAGATGAGAGCTCAAATCCTGGCTTGGCCATGGAAGCCCATTGGATGACTGTGGGCACATCACACACACTCAGCCCCAGAAAACCCCATGATAGGTTCACCTTAGGGTTGATGTAAGTTGGAAATGACTTGAAGGCACACCACGACCACCACCACAACAATGACACCTGGATGGCAGACCACCAGGAAATCTCAGAAATCTGCCTGCTTGTCAGATCTGATCAATGATCTAACTTAATAGAAAGCAGTTGATTTGGTCCTGTGTTCTAGGACAACAATGAATTAAGATCTATTGGGAGCAACTTCTCTGAGAGAGAGGTGTGTGTAGTGATTAGAGTGCAGGACTTGAGAGGTTCAGGTGCAGATCTCATTGAGCCATGAAACACACTGAGTAATATTGGGCTGGTTATGCTCTCTGTTTTCAGAGTAAAGCAAGAGAGAGTGACTGGCTCTTGTGAGGACAACAACTGAGTGGATAGGAGCCACGTGTGGATGGGATCACTGGGAGAAAGATAAGATAGAAGTCTTCTCATTGTTGTTGCCATTGTTTTTCCCAGTTTGGAACAAGGTGCCATACAACAGTTAAACATTGTTTAAAAATTCACTGCCTACAACAGTTTAAAAAATAATTATCAGAAAAAGTAACCACCAGTTAAAACATAGAAGATTAAAAACAGAAGGAGGAAGAGGAATCTAGCATCTTATGCAACATCTGTTTCCCTAAAAAAATCAAGTCTCAGAGACATACCAGAATAAAAAGGGTTTAACTGTCTGCAGAAAGATAGCAAGGAGGGTGCCAGTCTAGCCCCTCTGAGAAGGGAGTTCCAGAGCCAGGGGGCAGGCACTGAGAATGTCCTCTCCTGTGTTCACACCAGGTGTACCTGTGATGGCAATAGGACACCATGAAGGTCCTGTTCAGCAGATCTCAAAACAGAAACAGGTTCATTTTAACAACCATTGGGGTAGTTTTTAAAATGCTTTCGAAAACATCGATGATGATGATGATGATTTACAGTTAGCCCTCCGTACTAAGGTTTCATTCCAAGAAAGACACCCCATGGATATGGATACCCAAATTTTGGGTGCTCAAGTCCCTTTATGCACAATGGTGTTGGAAAATGGCATCCCTCATATAAAATCACAAAATCAAAGCTTGCTTTTTGGAATTTTATGGGAGGGGGAATATTTTCAAGATGTGGTTGATCGAATCGGGGGGTACCGAATCTGTGGACTGGATGATGACGATGATGACGATGATGGTGATGATTCTATCATCATTGTTTCCAACATCATCAACAATATGCTTTACATTTTTTCTTCTAATCTATGCTGTGAGCTACCTTGAGTCCCATGTTGGGAGAATGGCAGGTTATAAATCAAATAAATGAATGTCATTTTTTAAAACAAAAACAAAATAAGGGCTGAGACCCTGCATCAAAGGGATAAAGTGTAACTGTACGCTAAGGATGGAAAGAATATGTGAGGTTGTTGGGAAAAAAATTCAGGTAGAAGTTACTTTTGCATCTGAAAATCCCAACCAAGAGAATCCTCTTCATTTTACATTTCCTCCTCCAGGTTTCAAATAGATTTGAGGCCCACCCCACAACCTCCACATCAGCTGACACTTATTTATTTCCTGTTCCCCAGAAGAGTTGGGGGGGAGCCCAGTCAAGAGAGTTGTAATGAATTTATAGCTGGTGCAAGATGGTAGCATCTGCATTGTTGTGGACTGGCTATCAGAAAACAGGTGGCAAGGGCAGTCCTCTCTATTTGGCTGCCCCTGGCCCCTGTGATACAAGAAGTGAAGAGATGAGCTGAACGTGGAAGGCTATAGCCTCACTGGTCCATTCTCAGCTCTCATCCCCCATCCTCCCAGTATAGTGTGGGGAGCTGACTGTGAAAGTCTATAGACTCTTCAATCTATTCTTTGCTCCCCCATTCCCTGGTACCTTATAGAGAGCTAGGGAGGCAGTTGAAAAAGGTTTGTGAAAGGCTATACACTCCACGATCTTTGCTCAGCTCCTCCCCATGCTCCTGATATCACATAGGAGCAGGTAAGGGGATCTGAGGCCATTTCCACACTACACTGTTATAGTGCTATTATTCCACTTTCAATATCCTTTGGAGTTCTGGGGTTTATAGTTTACTGAGGCCAAAGAGCTCTCTGGTTGAGAATGCTAAATGCTCCTCCCTAAACTGCAAACCCCAGGATTCCATAGGATGATGAAAGTGGAATATTAGCACTCTAACAATGTAGTGAGGAAATGCTCTGAGAGAGGGTTATGGAAAGCTATAGCCTCCTCAATCCATGCTCAGTGCCCCTGTCCCATCATCCAGATATCTTATGGGCCCAGCAGGGAAGCTTGTGAAACTGCAAAATGCTATAGACTCTCTGATCCTTTCTCAGGTCCTCCCATGTCATGTGTGGGCTGTGAGTTGAGAGCGGATTGTGGAAAACTATAGGCTCCATAACCTTTGCTTACTTCCTCCTTCCGCCCTGCTACTAGAGACTTCCTCTCCACTACAAGGTCTCTTTGAAATCTGGAGAGTTTTTAAAGCCAACTGGCAGCAGGGGAAAAAACTGATTAAATTTGTTCTCCTCTGAGGGAGCAAAGAATTTAAAACAGGACATCCACTGATGGAGTTATGTGATGGTGGTGCATTAATGAATTGCAACATTGCACAACAGAATGTACAGACAAATACGAAATGCATGATTGTAATGTGCAAAATGCAATGCTACCATATGCACAAGTGTCACCACATATGCAGCTCTGTTTCTGCAACCTCCCACTGAATATCTACTTCCACATCAGGCAAAAATGTCCAGCTGCTTCTTTGGAGGAATTTAGACATGTTCCTACAGAGGAGAAGAAATTTAATAAGTTTTCTCTCAGCTACTGGATGGCTTTGAAAACCCTGTCTGAGCTGCACCTTAATTCCAGTTCAGCATTGTGCGGCCTGACTGTTTGAATGTGGTGACCCAGGAGTGTGAATTATGCAGCCCTTCAGATGTTGCTGACTGCACCTCCCAGCATTCCTCACCATTGGCTATGCTGGTAAGGGCTGATGGAACCTGTAGTCTAAATGGTGGACCAAATGATTTCCACCCCTGTGATGGCAGTCATTGAGTGGGAGGCAACATACAGCTGCTTCCTGTGTTCTTCCTAATGGCAGAAAATTTCTATTCTCTTTTGCATCCTGTTACTCTCACCTTTGCAAGGAACTTCAAGAACAGGTCCTTCTTCTTAACAGCATGTGACTCTTATCAGTGCAGCCATGAATTAAACATTGGGATGATAAAAATCTACTTACACATCCAGGAAAAAAAATCAGCCATGCTTTGAAAAGCCCAGACAAATACTCATTTCATTATAAAGACTGAATGAGGAAGTATGCTGATGTCTGCTGCGTTGGTAATTGTGCGGAGCTGAATATACAAGAGCAAGGCTTTTAATCACAGTACCTTAACGGTACTTTGGCTAAGATCATTTCTGCACGACACTTTTATAGTGCAATGATTTCACTTTCAACCTCCTATGGAATCCTGGGGTTTGCAGTTCCGAGAGGGGCCAGGTGGCCCATCCAGAAACTGCAAACCCCAGGTCCATAGGAGGTTGAAAGTGAAATCATCGCACTATATGAGCGTCATGTGGACATGGCCTAAGATCCTACATCATGTACATCATGCTTGTACAGTGAAAGGCTATGCTCATGTAGTTAAGTGGTGGTTGTGCTCCATTGCCCTTCTGCTGAATAACAATATTATACAACCAGTTGCATTTGTATACATGTGTTGCCTTATCGTCTCATTGGGGATGCTTAATAACTGTCTTCACAATCCCAGTGAATCAAGTGGGACTTTGGAGGCACCGATGAACAGTTACACACCATCCAGGAACATGCAACTGCATATGCAATGTTTTGAGTCATTGTTGTGTGATTTCAAGTCATTTCTGACTTATGGCAACCTTAAGGCAACCCTATCACAGGGTTTTCTGGGGCTGAGAATGGGTGAAGCACCCAAGGTAGGTCATCCAATGGGTTTCCATGGCTCAGTGGGGAATCAAACCCTGGTATCCAGTGTCGTAGTCCAGTGCTCAAACCACTACACAACTTACACTGTGAACTGAATACAGACATTACACAATTGTTAAAAAAAAAGAAATGCAAACACATACATTAAGGAACAGACAGTACCTTAGAATAAAATTCAACACAATTTCACTGGTCCCTTCATTTCACAGCCAAGAGAACTGGCTTTGTGATCAAGAGATCAGTGTAAAATGAAATCAACTCGCTGGAAATTGTCTTGTTTTTCGCGACAGGGCATCTGATAGCCCATTTCTCAGCTGTTGCAGGAAAAAGTTTAGGACTATCTATGCAAAAGTTAGGTAGACTGTCAAATTTTGGGGGGGAAAGGAAATGGTTCACATTCCATTCCTGCTGGTTTCTTCCATCAAAGACTTGGCAAAAAAAAAAGGAAGCAGCTGCAACATAAAGCAGAAAAGAAAACTGCGGTATGCAAAATGTAATTAGCTGAATGAAATAGCAGGATCTACTGGCTTGTGGCAGATGACTAGCTATATGGCTAACATGGGACAGTGCTGTGTAAAGTTGCTTTCCTTGATAATCACTTGTCCTCCATTACTGTGTGCATAGAAAGCAAACTCCAACCAGGAATTTGGAAAGTGTCTGAAGGCCCACTGCTAGGTTGGCCAGAGGGAAAACTAAAGAGGACTCCTATACTTTCAATGCTTGGATTGAAGTTGGGATTTTAGTAGGTGTGGCTTCTCACACAACCTGGTAACAAGCTATAGCTGATGAAATCCTCACATTGACACAATCATTAAAGGCACAGGAGCCCTCTCCAGTTTTCACAATGGCAATCCTATGTTCTCCATTCCTTTTTTTAAAAAAAATGTAAATATTTTATTAAAGTTTTAAACATAACAGCAAAGCTAAACAAAAAAGAACATCATATTACAACATCTACTAAATGTCAGAAAACAGACACAAAAGAAAAGGTATACCCAAAAAATGCATGCAAAACGCTACATAATAAGAGGAAAAAAACCTTTAAAAAGTTAAAGACATTTAAAAAAATGGTTTCTGGCTATGCTAACATAGACTTTAAGGCCTTTTTTGCATGCCAATCCTGTTGCAAAATGGCCTTGGGAGCGTTGCGTGATTGCAAGGACCGTTCCACATGACATCCTCGCAATCGCACGACGCTCCCAAGGCCATTGCGGGCGATTGTGCATTATATCATTTTTGGCTCACTGCTGAAAATGATGTGCGATCGCGCATTGTTCCGGTGCCCCACATGCACTTACCTTGTGTGCGGAGACTCCGGATGCATGGCCATCACGCTTCCTCCCCCAGAGCAGCCTGGGAAAGTACCCGGCTGAACTGCGGAAGGAAGGGGCAGAGTGCTCACGCTTCCTTCCGGCCAGCACAGAGGTGGTGTGGAGGGGACACGGAGGGCTTTTTGCACTATCCCCGTGCAATGCCAGCAGCACCAGGTAAGGTGTGAAAAGGGCCTAAGTCCATTTCCACACTACAGTGTTCTGGTGCTATTATTCCACTTTCAACATCATGTGCAATCCTGAGGTTTGCAGTTTAGGGAGGGGCATTCAGAATTCTCAGTCAGAGAGCTCTTTGGCCTCAGTAAACTACAAACCCCTGAATTCCACAGGATATTGAAAGTAGAATGATAGCACTATAACACTGTAGTACAGAAATTGCCCAAATCAGTTAAAAGTGATTTAGGTTCCCGTTCCTTGATGTGAGAAGCTATGTTCCTCCTATTCTGAAAGCACAGCCCAGAGACCCAGTGGAAAAGGGCATGTGTGTCTTTACAAAAGAGATGGGGACATGTGCCCTACAGGCATTAGCGGTGAAATGTTTGCTCCCCTAACACAAAGGGCCTTTCCAAACTACACTGTTATAATGCTATTATTCCATTTTCAACATCCTGTGTAATTCTGGGGTTTGTAGGCTGGAATAATGTTACATTTTAAAAACAGTGAATGAGAAAGAATAACATTATTTTATTTGTGAAACAAGTAGCTGTGTCCAGCTATTTTCAATATTTTTAAAGACATACTATATTTTGACAGAGCATTTCAAATTTTATGCCCTTTGCGCATCAATCCTAAAAAGTTTACCCTGCTCAAAAGATTTAACAAAACTTAAAGGAAAAGTTACAAGCAGTGCCACGCTAGTGAAATTTGTTAACATGTTAAGAATATCATTATGGATGATTTTTCAAGGCTTGAAGAGAACAAATTACTTTTGAAAAGTAACTTCCCAAGCCCTCCGTGGGACCCTCCACTGACCTAATGAACTGCCCAAATTGCGCAGGGAGGGGAATGGAAGTGGCCAAAGGCGGAGGAGGGGAAGGAGGGAGAGAGAGAGAAAGAGAGAACATGGCAGCATCCTTAAGACTAACTGTTTTTCTTTTAGGGTGAACTTTTGTGGCTATAAACCCAAGCATTCTTCAGATGCAATCCAGGTGTCCACTTTTGGCTTTGATCACTGCCCAGTTTTTAAGGTTGAACACTTCAGGGCTGTATTCATTGGAACTTATTAGAAACATGAATGGCTCATGCTGGAGGTTTCTAGAAAACGCCCATTATGCCTTATTGCCAGAAAAAAAGCAGTCCTACAAGTCAGAGGCCAGAAAAGCAGCAGAGAGGTGGGAGGCATTTCCCCTGCTCTGATATGCCCTGTTTATTTATATGCAAAGTTCTATGATTGTATTTCGTTCAGCCAACAAAATGGATGGCAATCCTTCAAAGCTCATAAATCTTTTTGTGTAATAAAAATCTTAGCCTGTAATAAGTCAGTAATAAATCTCAGGGCCTTAAGGGTGCCACATCGTGTTTTGTTGTTGAAAGCATCAGGAATTTCTGCTGTACTGAAGGATAGGCAAATATGTCCGTTTTGGTTCCTTTGAGTTTCTCATTTTAACCCTAAGCTTCAGTTTGTTCCACCTCATTTTTGGATCAGTTTGCAATTTATTTATTTATTTAAAAAAAGCATGAAAAGGCATGTGGATTTTTCTATTCATTCCTCCTAAAACATACACATTTTCATATATCATTCCCTAATAAATGTATTCTTCCAAGCAATTATCTACGATATAATGTTTTTTGAGGAGAAGATATCTGTTTCCCTAATCTACATATTCTTCTGTAATCTAAACAGAGAACTATACTGCAAAATCCAGAGAAGTAGGAATAATGAAGGGCAATTCTGTTCTGCTTTCTCTATTGATTCAGGGAGGACAAATTCAATACATACTTTTCAACATATGGACTAACCCAAATCCATCCCTAGCTGTTCCATGTTTATTTCCCATCACATATACTGTGATGTGCATGCATAACCCGCTACAGAGTGTTTTTCTTCTGCATTTCATATCTTCTCCCCACATTAGTAATCTGTACATGCCCATTGGTAAAACATTGCAGAAAAATAGTCTTGGTATGGCTGTGCATATGATTGTACTTTTTGTGCATTGTTCTGTTTGTGTTCTTCTTCTTTTTTTTAGCCAATGTACCTCTACAACATTTGCTGTTGCTAACTGTTCTGCAGTTAACCTCAACTTATGGTGACCCAATGGACAAGAAACCTCCAAGTCACCCTATCATCAACCACCCTGCTCAGTTTTTGCAGACTCAGGGACGTTTCTTCCTTGCTTGAGTCTATCCATCTATAATGTGGCCTTTCTCTTTTCCTTCTGCCTTCCACCTTTTTATGCATTCTGTTTTTTCTAGTGAGTCATGTCTTCTTATGATACAGACAAAGTACAACAGCCTCAATTTAGTCATCTTGGCTTCTAAAGAGAGTTCAGGCTTGATTTCCTCTAGGACCCATTTATTTAGTGTGTGTATGCTTTGCTCCCCTCCCAAAGGAGATGGAAGAGAGGTATTTCAGTGTTGATGTGATTGTACCTATACTTACATGCATTATGGGTCTTTCCACACTAGACTGTTACAGTGCTATTATTCCATTTTCAACATCCTCTGGAATTCTGGAGTTTGCAGTTTAGGGAGGGGCCTTTAGAATTCTCAGTCAGAGAGCTCTTGGGCCTCAGTAAACTACAAACCCCAGAATTCCACCAGGATGTTGAAAGTGGAGTAATAGCTCTATAATAGTGTAGTGCAGAAAGGCCTTATTCTATGTCAATGCAAAAAAAGTGTATTAGTAAAACACTGCATAGAAAGAGTCAAGACGCAGTCATAGATTTGATTGTACTTAAGTTGCTTTCATGTAGAGTTGGCAGATTTTAGGACTTGGCCCTCAGCCCCCCATTTTCATGGGTTGGAGACAAATTCACCAGTTTTGGTGGGCTCATCTCCAGTCGAGAGAAAAAGGCTATGTGCAAAGTTCTGGCTCAGCTAGCACAGCAGCCGCTGGCTGTGATCTGCCAGGCTTCTTGACTTCCTGCTCCACTTGCAAAGACTCTCTGCGGGATGGAGTGTCTGTATAATTACTCACTTAGCTTCCCACTTTTCTCTCAGTCATTGTAGCACCAGGGCTCTCTCTCACACACACGCACACATACGGAGCATTCTGCTCTGTGTCTTCCTTTAATGTTCCTTATGTCATCTCTCTAACCAAGAAGGAATAAAAGCCAGTTCCATCACAACATTAGGAAGAACTTCCTGATGGTAAGAGCATTTCAACAGTGGAATATGCTGCTTCAGAGTGCGGTGGAGTCTCCTTCTTTGGAGTTTTTTTTTTTAAAAAAATAAAGGCCGGATGGCCATATGTTGGGAATGCTTTAATGGTGTATTCATGCGTGGCAGGGAGTTGGACTCAGTGGCCCTTGTGGTCTCTTCCAGCTCTATGATTCTAAGTTAAAAACAGCAATAAAAGACATTTAAAACAATAAAATCATAAACCACACCTGTACATTAAAAATTCTAGTTGCCACCACCAAATGCCTCCTTAAGTAAAATACTTGCTGGAAGAAAGATAACAGGGAAGGAGCCAACTAAACTTTCTAGGGTGGAAAGTTCCACCACTTGGGAGCAGCCACCTAGAAGACTCTTATGTCCTCCCCAGATGTGTCTTTGAATACAATTGAATGGAAAAAGCTGAAGGCTGAGCCAAATGCAATTCCAGAATGAATGAATCTAAAAATGATATTTTCTTAATCAAACCAGAAATTAAGGGGAGTGGAAAGCAAGGAAACCACAAAATAAGAGAGTAAAATAGAGGACATCCACTGGTTCTTAGGCTGAGCTGTTAGATAATGCCTACTTTAAACTAGGCATGCTTCTTCCATGAATTCACTACATGGCCCCTTAGGCCAGCCACTCTCTCTGAGCCTCAGCATCCTTTTCACAACATGGAGTTGGTAATACTAATTGCCCTTTAAGATTGTTGGAAGAATCATAATGAAGCCATTTGAAGATTCTGAAATGCTATAGAAATTCTAATAATAATATTGATGCTCTTAAAGCATAGTTGCTGAACTTTTAAGTCGAGTTCAAACATCATTTTTTAAAAAATCAAGCAAATATGTCACATTCACACTAACATTATCCTGAGATGACTGCTTTGACATCCAAATACTGTATTAACAAGCTGCTGTTCCCGTCTTTTCCAGTGCATGCTAGTGGCTCTGATCTGTATAGGGTGGTGAATCTACTCCCAATTTTAATCTAAACTTTAAAAGAGCTATCCAGGTTGTGGCATCTATTTTGGGGATAGGTTCAGGCTAAAACCTGAAGCAGATTTGCCGCCTCCTGAACATTGGAGCCACCAGCCTCCACTCCTGAAACATGATAGTCTATGAATCTGTTCAATAAATAGTTGTAGGAGGAGTTTGGGTCTTTCATACAGTAAGAGCTAAATATACCCTCTAGAAGATCAATATAATGGAGACAAAATATCCAGAATCAGAAGGACAGATGCCAGGGAGATACATTATTCCCTTAATGCCTTGCTTGGAATTTTCCTGGAATTTTTTGAGTGGCCACTTTCAGAAATATATACTGTCCTCCCTCCACATTTGCAGGTTTGACATTCATAAATTTGTGAGGCATGTGCTTGTGTCCCCCACTTTTTTCTCTTCCCATTCCCTGATATTCCTCACCCCAGGCTTCCAAGGCTTGTGTTTACAATGGACTTTTCCCCTTTTGGATGAGCAAAGCCCCCCACACTACTGGAGGTGTGTCCTCTTTGCAGTGTAATCGCTGCTGACTGGTCAGGTGCTCTCTTTGCTCCTACCCTTCCTTTCTCAAGATGGCCAGTGGAAGTACGTAGAATGCCAGAGCTTTGCTCTTCTCTATCTGAGGGGAAAGTACCAGTAAGCCCTTTACTTTGTCTTTTTTCTTCACCCCCTGGAATTCTGGGGCCAGAGGCAAAGGAATGGGAGGGGAAGGTCTGAAGGGAAATTACGAGGGCCAGTTATTTCCCATTTTTCCAGTTTCACAAGGGTTCTGCACCCCAAATCCTCGCAGATGTGGAAGGGCTACTGTAGTTGGATTAAACAGATCTTCTGCGTGGCCCAGAATGTTCTTCTACTCAGAATGCAATCTGTAGAATTTTCCAGACCCAAATTTCCTGGGCGTTTTTTAAGTGCAGCCTTCATTTCAGCTCTAGCCGAAGACAAAATGCATTTCTTCAGTTTTACTGCCTCATGTTCATACTGATTGCACAAGAATAACACTTGTAAGGTCAAAACAAGAAGTTTTGAAATGCAAAGATTCATTCAGAGAGCACCTGGAACATCTGGTGACTGGCTCATAGCAACCATCAGCTGCTAACTTCACATAATGATGGGTTACAAAATTTATAGGATTAATGGAAATAGAGAAGTTGTGAATGCCTTCTGTAAAATGGGAAAGGAAATTATAGAAGTTATGGAACTTTTTCCTTTTTTTAACTGGCCTTGGCAGCTGGTTTGTGATGAATAGTTCTAGAGAGGAAGAATGCCTTTCAGAGTTTTTGATATTATTTATTATAATGCATGCTATTTTACAGAGTCTCACAGGTTAAAAGACCCTGGTCTCTGCTTATATGGAGCTTACACAAGTAGCAATGGACTATATGGGAGAAAAGTCTAAATGCAAACATGTACAAACTTGGGCCATTTCCACACTACACTATTATAGTGCTATAATACCACTTTCAACATCCTATTGAATTCTGGGGTTTGTAGTTTAGGGAGGGGCATTTAGAATTCTCAGCCAGAGAGCTCTTTGGCATCAGGAAACTACAAACCCCAGAATTCCACAGGATGTTGAAAGTGGAATAATAGCACTATAACAATCTAGTGCAGAAATGGCCTTGGTTAGAGTTGAGAGTAAAAACTGGAGAGTTAAGATATTGATTTATTATAAGCCTGCTGTTTGATTAAGTTTGGCTGACATGCAGTTTCTCAGTTGCATGTGGGTAGAAAACTAGACTGAGGCCCTTTCCGCACAAGGAAATTAAGACAGGGCAATGCGTCTTGTCACGGAGGTTGTCTGCATCTTGTGAAGTAGCTTGCCAAGAATTGAGACCACCAGATTAGAAAGCAAAGAAAATAAAAGTTTATTTTACTGCAGGGATCTCAGTGGAATGATTTCCAAAGCCTGAGAGCCCCGATCCAGGTATTAGCTCTCTTTTTATACCCTCTTGTAAACAGGTTACAGGAAATGATTACATATGACCATATATGAAGTGTTTACAGGTCAGGCAGACCTGGGTTACATCTTTCAAAAATGATGTATTTTGGTACCAAGGGAGTATTTCTCCAACATCAAAACTCCCTAGGTTCCCGGCACAGCTAAGCACATACCTAAGCCTCCTGATAAGATAAAGGGCGCATCTGCTCACCTTATTTTTCTACCTTAGCAATAGCTTCCGATTCCGGGGCTCAGGCAGAGCACACACAGCCTCCTTCCTTTCTCGGCCTAGCACTCGTTTCCCTTGAGTCACTTGGAATCCCAGATATCGCACTTCTGTCTGGCACAACTGGGCCTTCTTCTTAGATACTTTGTAGCCTGCTTCCCACAAAAGCTGGAGCAACTCCATTGTGGTTTCCCTACACTCCTCCTCACTGGTGGCTGCCAACAGTAGATCATCCACATATTGCAGCAAAACTCGTCTCTCGGGTTCAGATCGAAATCTTCTCAAGTCTTGACTCAATGATGTCCCAAAAATCGTTGGTGAGTTCTTCCACCCCTGAGGCAAGCGGCACCACGTGAACTGGGTCTTCTGGCCCGTAATGCTGTCTTCCACCTGGAAGGCAAATATTTCCTGGCTTTGAGGGGCCACTCGAATACAGAAGAAGGCATCTTTGAGTTCCAAAACAGTGAAGTGAGTAGCTACAGATGGAACTAGTCCCATCAGAACATATGGGTTTGGTACCACTGGATGTAGAGTTACTGTAGCTTCATTTACCATCCTTAAATCTTGTACTGGACAGTATTCCTTCGTCCCAGGTTTCAATACTGGGAGTAATGGAGTATTCCAGGGAGAGCGGCATTCCCGAATTATATTGTACTTCTTCAGCCGTTCCAAATGCTTCTGGATCCCTTCCAGGGCTTCTCTGGGCAAATCATACTGCCTTACACGAATAGGCATAGCATTTGGCTTTAATTCTACCACTATGGGGGCCACAAACCGGGCTAATCCAGGTGGGTTGTCTTCAACCCACACGCCTGGGGGTCCAAATATAATGGGTTGCTCTTGACAAACCATGATCTGGTACCTTCGCCACTCTGCCTCCATTGGATAAGTCACTGAGATACTCTTTGGTCCTCTGAAATTTATTTCCATCGTCCCGTCTTCTTCAATAGAAATTTGAGCTCTCAATTTAGCCAACAAATCTCGACCCAATAAGGGCACAGGGCAACTTGGCAAATACAAAAACTGGTGAGTGACTTGATGTTTTCCTAGATCCACAATCCTTTTTTCTAAAAGAGGTTGTTTCTCCAATTTCCCCGTGGCCCCCACAATTCTTATGGCATTCTCAGTTTTTGGGGCTATTGCAGAATTTAATACTGAACGGGTGGCTCCCGTATCTACCATCATAGGGATGGCTCGGCCCCCTATTTGTGCTGTGACCATAGGCTCCCCGGGGCCGAGAGCAAGGGGGCCCGGTCTGTCCTAATCGTAATGTTCCATTTCAGCCAGTCCAATGAAATCCTCGAACCCTTCATCCATCTCTTGCTCATATCTTCCGTCCACTACTCTTCCTCTTCCCCTTCCTCTTCCTCGATTTGCTCCTCTTCCTCTTCCTCGATCCATTCCTCTTCCCCTATTCGCCATCCCTCTCTGTCTGGGGCATTCATTCTTCCAATGCCCAACCTGTCGGCAGAGGGCACACTCGTTGCGTCTCAATGGAGGTCCACTTCCTTTTCCAATTTTCCGCCCCCCTTCCTTTGTCGTCAAAGCTGCAGCCAATAATTCCGCTTTCTTATGCATCCGCCTGTCCTTCTCTCGTTTCTCCTCTTGATCTCTATTCACATATACTCTCTGAGCAATTTCCAACAATTGGCTCAAATTCATACCTGCAAACCCTTCTTGTTTCTGGAGTTTCTTCCTTATGTCTGGATAACTTTGGGTCACGAGGGCCAAATTCACCATCTGTTGGTTACCTGGGTCTTCTGGGTTCACAGGAGTATATTGCCTATAAGCATCAAGTAATCTTTCCAAATATGTTCCTGGGGGTTCAGTGGGTCCCTGAAGTATCTCTGATACTTTGGACATATTGACAGGTCTCTTCATTCCTTCTCTCATAGCTTCCACTAGTAGAGCTTGATAATCAGTGAGCATAGTCAACTGTGCTGGGATGTTCGGGTCCCATCCTGGGTCCGCCAAGGGGACCCTGCCTCTCATCCACTGCTCAGGGTTCGCCTCTCCAAGAGGTGCCCTGTTTCTAGCTATCCGTTCTGCATGTTGAATTATTCTCCTCCGCTCTTCAGTAGTGAACAAAGTCAGGAGCAACTGCTGACAATCTTGCCAATTAGGGATATGTGAGGCCATAATACTGGAACAAAGTTCAATTACTTCTTGTGGCTTATCTGTGTAAGTAGCATAATGGGTCTTCCAATTAAGGAGGTCAGACGTGGTGAAGGGAGTATACTGGTAACTCGGGACTCGCCGATAACCGTCCCCTTGGGTGGGATCTATCACCAATTGACTGATTTGTCGCAATGGTGCAATCACATCTCCACTTTCCCCATCCGAATCATCTGCTTCTTCTACTTCCTTCTGGGGTTTCATCTGTTTACTCTTGACCTGCTTACTCTTGGGTTTATCTTTTGGTCCAGTCTGTTCGGGTTTGGGTCTGAGTGTCATCTTGTTCTGGACAGCCAAACTGGAACCCGACAACTCCTCTGTCATTTCCTCTTCATGGGTAACTGGGGCCAAATCCGCCAGTCCCCCGGCCACAGCTCCCTCCTGTTGTGAGGCTGCCTGAGGTACTGGTGGCAGTGGAGCAGGCTGTGGTACTTCCAAAGCCAGTGGTGGTGGGGCTGGCTGCATCATCACATACGGTGGAGGGGGGGCAGTGGGCTCTTCTGGAGCTGAATCTGGCAAAATCTGGGCTTTTCCAAGCTTTCGTCTGGCCCTGTCCTGCCTCAGTACCATGGCCTTACAAATTTGTTCCTGACACTTCTGCAACCAAGAAGGGTTCTCTGTAACCACTGTGTCCCATGAATCTATGTATGGATACTGATCAGGATGGCCAGGCTCACCCACCACTACTGAATACACTGCCTTGATTCGAGCAGGTTCTAAGCTCCCTTCCGGAGGCCACCCCACCTTGAAAGAAGGCCACTCCACTTCACATAAATTCCGTAAACGCCCTGGCGTCATCAGGGGGTCCCCATAGTCCCCACTGAATCCTTTCTTGAAATTCTTTAACATACAACCTAAAGGGGTTTGCCGGCTTTGCCCCCCACCCATTTCCTCCCAACGTGGACAAGACACACTAGGAGAAAGGGAGTTGGCGCGTGAGTAAGGGGTCTCACGTGCCAACACGAAGGGGGATAGACACCACTCTCTCTGTGCCGACCCACGCACCCGGACTCTCAACGGTATGCAATGGGAACTGCGACACCTTGTGCCCCTCCTTTCACACCACATTCACGCCAACAAACTACCTCCCACCTCTTTTTCCACCTCCAAAAAGCCTCGCGGTTTCACCCACAACAGTGGGGTATTAAGGCAAGACTAAGGGGTTGATCAGGCCCCTCTTCTCCCTGAAGTTGCAGGGAGGGCACTCACCAACAGTCGTGGGAGGGTTCTGCTTTCTGCTCCGCCTTCGGGTCCCTTGGCTGGAACACACCACCGCCAGAGCCGCCGCCTCACTCCGAGTCAATCCTTCCGACAAAAATAAGTCAGGGGCGCCCTGGGTCGCGTCGGGAAGAGGCGACGACCCCGACGCCTTGGCGTCCGCCAAAGTGGGCAAAACGCCCCTCAATCCCGGGCGAACGAGCCCCCAAATGAAGTAGCTCGCCAAGAATTGAGACCACCAGATTAGAAAGCAAAGAAAATAAAAGTTTATTTTACTGCAGGGATCTCAGTGGAATGATTTCCAAAGCCTGAGAGCCCCAATCCAGGTATTAGCTCTCTTTTTATACCCTCTTGTAAACAGGTTACAGGAAATGATTACATATGACCATATATGAAGTGTTTACCTGACAGGTCTCTTCACTTGGAGCAGACTAGGTTCGGACTATTTACCTTCGTTCCGCACCTAAGTCCAATTAAATGCACCCCCAAGTGGTCGTCCAGCATGCTATTTGGAGAACGGAAGAAATGGGTTTCTTTTTTCCCGGATCACGCCAATTCGTACCTGCGCAGTTGTGCAGATGTGCACATTCGCACCAGTGCAAACCGGGGATCAGCAGAGGGTGGGCTGTGGGCATGGCCAGCTGCAGTGATTGGTCCCGCCGAACAAACCACAGGAAGCCGTGGAGATAGTGTGGACGTACGAACTCCCACTGCTCCGAATCAGCGTGGAACTAGCAGCAGAAGGACGTCAGGGAAAGTCCACCCTGTTTCAAGCCCAGAAGAGCCAGTAAGAAATGGCACAAAGTGATTCACTAGCCTCGTGCGGAAAGGGCCTGAATGACCCAGCCCCAGAAGGTAAAGAAACTCAGTGGATTCCTGACATTTCTGGAAGATTTCCCTGCAGATTTCCTGGTCTCTATCTGGAATGAGAAGATGAAAAGACGCTGGGTATCAATGCCAACTACTTCTGAACATTTTTCTCCAAACCATGACTCCTTAACATTCTGTAGGGATGAGGAGAAGATTTGAAAATGTTTTAGAAAAATTGTTTGAAAAAATGTGTTACTCAAATGTTGGGGAACTTTGATGAGGAAAATCCAGGACTGACAAGTATCTTCACAGTTCAGAACTTATTCTGTGCAAAATTCACCAATAAACTCCACTATAGGTTTGTCTTGGGGTTGCCCTAAGTCAGAAATGACTTGAAAACACATGTGGTAGAGCCATTTGTCTGACTAATTTTGATTTAACAGAAGAAAATTGGGGTTCAAGCAGATTTTGTCTGTCCCCTTCTCTCATTCAGAGGCATTGGAGATTGAACCAAAGGCTTTCTGAATGCACAGTGTATGTTCGATGAAAGTTGCAGCCTCTCCCTTTAAAAGGAAGACTAAGCAATTTGCTAAGAAGAGTTTTATCAGTAAATGATGATGATCATATGGGACCTCCAAGTTGAGAGGCAGGTTTTGTTGAGGAACACGAGAAATAGTTGTCGCTCACTAGCAGAGTAATTAGCATTGACAAGCAGAAACTGAGCAACAGCCAGTCCCACAGCATCATGCCGCATACACAGGGCCCTGCAAAGAAATAAAACAGTCTTGGTCTTCTTTGTAAAAACAAACAAAATGACACTCTGGACAAAATGGCACTATGTACTAGAGATTTCATAAGGTAAGAGATAAGAGAGAAAGATCAGAAAATTGCAAAACAGAGTGTGACCAAACTCAGAATAACTGATTCTGGAAAAGAATAGGTATAGGTAAGACCAGCAAACAAGAAAGGATATACATATATTCTATGCCTACAGTCATACACAGAAATTCATGCTTCAGGAATACTAAGGTTGCTACCTCTAGCGGGGAAAAAGGGAGGCATGGAGGGGAGGGCTACTGCATTTTCACTCTGTATGTCAACTTCCCATCTGATTGGCCACTGTGGAAAATAAAATGCTGGACTTGACAAACCCTTAGTCTCATCCCACAGGTATATTATATTATGATAAATTGAATTATGAGTTGCCCACAGAGCAGTATTATAATCATGATTGCTTCTATTGTGAGCAATAACTTTTCATGCATTCAAGAAAAAGATCCACAGGCTATAGATTTATGCACGCTGCTGCTGCATATGTGACTTTGTTCAAGAGCTTTTTTTTTCCCTTAAAGGATGCTGATATAACTGGGGAGAGCCAACACAATTAATTTCTCTCTGCACAGACTGCCTCTTGACAAAAGATTTGTGCCACATGTGTCCTTCCAGATGTTGCTGGGACTACAACTTTGCCAGTGTTGACAATGGTGAGAGATAATAAGAGCAGCAGTACAACAATATCCCCTTAGAACAGTGGTTCTCAACCTGTGGATCCCCAGATGTTCGTGGACTTCAGCTCCCAGAAGCTCCAGCCACTATGGTCAATGCTCAGGGCTTCTGGGAGCTGAAGTCCACAAACATCTGGGGACCCACAGGTTGAGAACCACTGCCTTAGAAAAAGACAACCACTTTGCAGAGAGCCACCGTATTTAACGCACAGTGCCCTGGAGTAACACAGTGTGAAAAAAGTATGGTATTGGTTCTACAATCCATTGGGTTCTCCCCACCCCCTGCAACCTCACTGATGTAGCTTAATTCAAATGGCAACACTGGGCATTTATCTCCTACTTCAGGTAAAGGCAACCTGACTTTGCTGAACTGCGAGTCCCGTGATCCTGCCACACTGACTAAGCTGGGCTACAGGGAGTTGCAGACCAACAGTACCTGGACAACCACAGTCTCCCCACTCTGCCATCCTCCATCAGGAGCCCTTTCATATAACATAGTTGTAGCACTATCATTCCACTTTAATGGCTATGATATCATATTTATTTTGTTTATTTAGGCCCTCCGAGTGGCTTACAAAATTCTTAATTTGGCAGTTCCCTGCCTTCAGGTTTACAATCTAAAAGAGACAGGACACATAAGGAAAAAAAGAACAGCGGCAAGGAAAGGGATTAAGTCCAGCAAATGGAGACTGCTCTTCTCTCCTTCTCGGGCTAGAGCAATGACAGCTGAGATGGAGAGAGAGCCTGACACCAGCTGAAGGGGCAAAGGCAGGATGGAGCTGGGCCTGCCTATTCTTACCTCTCTTAGAGGCCACAGCACAAAGAGCTGGGACGGAGGGAGGGCCTTTCATCACCTTCTGAGGCCAGGGTCAGGGAATTCTATGCAGCCCTGGAGTTTCTGGTTTCATGAGGTATTAGAGTCCTCTGATTAGAATTCTAAGTACCCCTCTCTAAACTGCAAATCTAAAGATGTTGCCATGTCACTTAAAGTGGAATCATAGTGACTGGCTGATTGAGTGGCACATTCTACTCAAATTGAAAAGGTTTCCAAGAGTCCACAGGATGAGTTTTGCCAGAGAATATGTTGATGAAAAGGGATGGGCATTCAAAGGGCTAATATTCTCTCTCTCTCTCTCTCTCTCTCTCTCTTTCTCCCTCTCTCTCTCTCTCTTGTTCCCTCCCCTTCCCTCCTTCCCTCCCTCTCTCACCCTCCCCCCATTACCCTGATTTCTGGGGTCCCTTGGGGGACACCTCAATGTGCACCACATGATGGGGAATGGAAACTAGCCAGAGCACAAACAATGGCAATACAAAAGGCAGGGCAACCTAATGAGATCTTTTAACCCAATTTTTATGGGGTCAGACTGAGCTAAAAACCAAGAAAAATTGTCTAATAAAATGATTTTATTAAAAATAAAGATTTGTGCACATTCGCACTTATGCGCTCACTCACACAAGACCTAACGAGAAATAAAAGAGAGGAAATTGGATAGGGGGCTTTGGAGGGTTACAGCTGGGGAATACTGCACCTGGTCCTGAAGTCCTGACACCAAATTGGGAGGGGTTGCTAATACGCCTGATGACAGGATCAAAATTCAAAAGGACCTGGACAGATTGGAGAGCTGGGCCAAGGCTAACAAAATGAATTTCAACAGAGAGAAATGTAAGGTCCTACACTTAGGCAGAAAAAATGGTATGCAGAAATATAGGATGGGGGACACGTGGCTGGCTAACAGTACGTGTGAAAGGGATTTAGGAGTCTTCATAGACCACAAGCTGAACATGAGTCAGCAGTGTGATGCGGCAGCCAAGAAGGCCAACGCAATTCTTGGTTGCATCAATAGGAGTATGGTGTCTAGATCGAGGGAGGTATTGGTACCACTTTATTCTGCATTGGTTAGACCTCATCTTGAATACTGTGTCCAGTTCTGGGCACCCCAATTCAAGAAGGATATGGATAAGCTGGAGCAGGTCCAGAGGAGGGCAACCAAAATGGTGAGGGGCCTGGAAGCCGTGCCCTATGAGGACAGACTTAGAGAGCTGGGTATGTTTAGTCTGCAGAAGAGAAGGATGAGAGGGGACATGATAGCCATGTTTAAATATTTGAAGGGGTGTCATGTCGAGGAGGGAGTGAGCTTGTTTTCTCCTGCTCTTGAGACCAGGACAAGGAGCAATATGGATGCAAGCTGCAGGAGGGGAGAGTCCGCCTGAACCTCAGGAGGAATTTCCTGACAGTCAGGGCTGTCCAACAGTGGAATGTGCTGCCACAGAGTGTGGTGGAGTCTCCTTCTTTGGAGGTTTTTAAGCGGAGGCTGGATGGCCACTTGTCGGGAGTGCTTTGAGGGTTTTCCTGCATGGCAGGGGGTTGGACTGGATGGCCCTTGTGGTCTCTTCCAACTCTACATTTCTATGATTCTATGATTCTATGATTCTAGGTCCGAGACAGCAGCGGAGAGAGAGATGAGACTCAGCACGTGGAGGGCTGAGGGGATAGCTCAACGGACAGAGGGACAGTCAGCTGAGAAGACGGGAGCGATCCGGGAGCGGTCCAAAGAGCCACTCAAAAACTGGGTCTATTTATGAGGGGAAAGGTACCTGGAGGGCTAATCCTTTCCCAGGGAAAACAATAAGTGGAGGAGCTAGAACAAAGCTCTGAAATGTCAGCGTTCTTTGTATGATTGAATTTGCTGGGGTTGTCAAAGCCTCAACTGTATGCAAATCATCCTCGCTTGATGGGCTGTAAGTCAGATACGTTAATCTCTTCAAGCCGGCTTCTCGGGGCTGAGGACCTTTTGTGTATTTTAAGTTTTACTTGGCTGGAGGTCTCCTGGGGCGACGTGACTAACAGTTTACTGGCCTGACTGGGTTTTTCCTGCTTTCGGCTATTTGACCGTGCCTGCCTATGTGCTCCTTTGGGGGACCTCTCAAGCACATGGAGATATTTTTGATATTAAATTGTAGATCCAGGATAGGGTTATCTATTGCAGTAACACATCAATTCATGAGAAGAGGAGAGGAATGTTCTGAGACAATGGGTACTCCTCTGTCAGTGGATATTAAAGAGCTATCCAAGGTGCTGAATGTATTTGGCTGGAATGCAGTACCATGGATAAGCCTGTTTAAAGTCTGGACTAGAACCCAGGACACCTACACTATCCCACTGACATGGGTACCACCAGCTACCACTAGAGATAGTGTCCACTTAAAACATCCAAGCTTGTCTATTGGCCATATAGCCCAGTAGCTGTCTGTTTCATGCTAGTGTGACTGAGTCCAATATGTTTGTTTATTAGTGCAAGTGCATATGGGGTCCTCTCTGCAGTTAGCAAACCTGGAAAACTAGAGTTCACTCTCACATGGAGAAATTCCAGTGTTCATACATGCAGATATATAGGAGAGTATGGTCCCTTCACGCTAATACCAGAGCTGTGGATGATCGATCAAATGATAGGTGAGTGTGTCAGCAACAGGAAGCATGGCTGGCGTGGGGCACAATTATGGGCAGAAAAGGAATTCACATGGATTGAAATTATTAATGAATTTATACAATTTATGGTCCATGAGCATGGACCTTTCAGTTTTTTGACATTGGAAGGAAACTACAAGCATCAGATTCCTTCCCATTCATCTGCTGTCCATGACTGAAAATGCATATATTTGAAGAACAAATACCAATGGGTATTAATCACTGTGAAAGATGATGGAGGCTATTGATCCACGTTTTAACCAGACCCTTAACAGAGCCATATGAGATGCTGAACCTATTTTGAGGATAGCTTTCAGCACCTTGAACAGCTCCTCTATTCTTGAGCTCCTTCAGCATCTCTAAAATTCAGACTAAACCCCAGACAAATTCAGCATTCCTCTGATATTTGGTGTGTGCCTTCAAGTTGACTTATGGTGGCATATGAATTTCACAGGTTTTCTTAGGCAAGGAACACTCAGAGGTGGTTTTGCCAGTTCCTTCCTCTAATAGATAGCCCACAGCCCCTGGTACTTCTTGGCAGTCTCCCATACAAATACTAACCAAGGCTGACCCTGCTTAGCTTCCAACACCAAATGGGATCTGGTACTTTTAGGGTAATGAATCAAAACTTTAACTGACCTATCCAACGTTCTGAACTTAGTTTAGGGATGGAGTTCAGCATCCTGATGGAGCCGATGCATCTCTCACTAATGTCAGACCACCAACCTTCCATTTATGAGCATTAAAATGTGTACATGGGTGAGCATGTGTATCAAATATACATGAATATTTATGTAGGAATTAAAAACAAAGATTTGCAACCTGATAAAAAAAGGAGGAAAAGAAACCATATGCTGGGCTTGAGAGCAAAGCAACTAAATCAAAACTGAGAACTTTTCACAGCCACAGGCAGATGCCACTTCCTTTCACATGTTTAATGCACACTTGTAAGGGTGTTGTCTAAACATTCTTGAACAGAGAGGAGCTTTCCTGGCACCTTGCACCTACTTACTGAGGAATCCCCAAGAAGTTTCTGAAGAATCTCAGGGTTCTGGTTTGAAGACATGGAAAGTCCACTGCTCTTCATTTTTCTCAAAAAAAAGGTACTTAAATCTTGTTCTTATTAAAGCAATTATTCACTCCAGTGCAATTTGCTTCTGCATATTCTATTTCTGGCCCATGGGCACAGAATTGTTAATCACTGGTTGGTCTTCTCATTTTATTATTATTATTATTATTATTACTACTACTACTACTACTACTACTACTACTATTATTTAGGAACATCATATTTATGATAAAAAATGTGGATGAAGTTTGGACAGATTTTTCCAGAAGTTGATGAAACTACATCCAGACAAGTTTCAATCAAGGCTGCCTTCAGTTTCACAATTATGGGATTGCTCAGCAAGGAACTGGGAGTAATAGCAAACTCGCCTCTCAAAAAGTGAAATAAGAGTAATTTGTTTTGCAGAAAAGTAATGCATGGTATTATTTTGTCAGTCATACTCATTCTGGAGAATGTAATTACCACATAGATAATAAACAGCCATAATGACCATTAGGCATTCACAACCAGCTTTTAAAATCCATATACAGGAACGGCAATCAACAATGCTACTAAATATGTAGGGTTGTGCTCAGTACCAATAAGTGATCCCCTAATCATTTTGCTCCATTGATGTTTGTGAATGGCTGGGATGACCATAATGTGCCAGGTTAGAGAGGTGGGAAACCTTGAAGGAAAAGATGTTAAAATAATATTACAGGTTCTTTAGAGATTACAATGTGCAACCTCAAAAGAGACGCAAGAAAGAAAGTCATACTAGAGGTGTACAAGATTATACATGCTGTGTGAAGAAACTGGGCAGGAAGGTGGTTTTGTTCTTCTTTCATAATGCTATAGCCCAAAGTGTTCACTGACTGAAGCTGCATGTTGGAAGATGCAAGATGGACAAAAGGATGTGCATCTTCATGCAACAGCTCTCTTTCTGTTGGTGTTTTATATACATGAAATTTCTCTCTCTCTCTCCCTCCTATTCCTTCGCTTCCTCTCTTTCTCTACCCAACTTTCTCCCTGACAAGTGAGTTTGCAAAAAGGGTGGGAAGAAGGAGCAGCAGCTTATGTTGACCCACCAGTCAATATTTGATTGAATGTATCTGCTGTAGCTGGAATTAAACAACAGGATTCCAACCAAGCGCTCCAATGAGGTAATCATCCCACTGAAGGCTTCGTTCCAAGTTCTCACCATCTCCAAAATGTGGGACTGATGCTACTGCCTCATACTTTACACTGGTGGGGAGTTGTGGTGGTTGAAGTGGTAAGCTACATTAGTCTTTTGTAACAAAAATAACAGAGAGTCTTGTGGCAACTTAAAGATTATCAACGTATACTTGGCATAACCTTTTGTAGACTCCAGCTCACTTCATCGGATGCACAAAGTCCACAAAGTGGGCTGCAATCCACAAAAAGCTTATGCTAAACAATACCTCTTAGTCTTTAAAGTGCTGCAGGACTCCATGTTCTTTGTAATGGGCAATAATGGCCTTGAAGATAAGTATGGTGGCCTACCAGATGTTTTGACATCTGCTGGCCCCACCTGCCATGTATACAGCTCCAGACAAAAATAAGTTGTTTTTTTTTCAAGTCTCTGTATGGATATCATGAATCATTTATGAATGCATTTGGCTTAATGGGTTATAGAGGGTACATGAGGTCATCTCAGAGCTTGTGTTATCACTGTTTGCTAGCCCGACCTTGGAGGATATTAGATATCATTTTTGGATATCACAATTCGGCCCCATTATGCCACCCTTGGCCAAGTGTTTGTGAGGCCCCCGGACAAGCACAGAACTAGGCATGGCCATTGATTGCTGAACATTCCTTTCTCCACCCAGGCAGGCCAGACTCAGCCAGATCTTCGCTTTAGGAGACCTCCCTAGACAGACACCTCATTAAGGATGCACGCTGACACAAAGAACTCCCTGCCACGAGCAGGGAACTTGTTGAGCTAGACGCTTAACTGTCAAGCATGCTGCATCTGCATACTGGCCATTCCATTGTCAATTTGGAACTAACTCAATCATGCTAAATTCTGACCTTTTGGAGACATTGTCTTGCGCCCAAACCTCATTGTTCTCTCCCAAGTACAGACTAGCCTACGGTCATACTTTCCCTATAAAAACCCCTGATTCCGAGACCTTCCTCGGATCGCTCCGAACTTCCATCCAGCCTTGCTGCCGCTTCATCCACTGAATTTTCCCCTCAGTCTCAGTCCGAGACTGCACACCTATGGACCTCTGTAGTGATCTACCCTGGGCTTCAGACAGGTGTAGTATCACCCAATTCAACAACCCCTCTTAAAAATCCTCTATACCGCTACTACCTTTATTTTCTATAGGTACTTGTGTGAGTGTGTTGCATACACTGTTTGCTTGTATTTAATAAAATCACAGTTATTATTTCATATTTGGTGTGCTTCTTGGCTTGGTCTGACCCCGTAGA